>CAJQZJ010034389.1:3175568-3229785 GCA_907164525.1 Lophiomys imhausi
TGTGTGTGTGTGTCTGTGTGTGTGTGTCTGTGTGTGTGAGTCTGTGTGTGTGTCTATGTGTGTGTGTCTGTGTGTGTCTGTGTGTGTGTGTGTGTCTGTGTGTGTCTGTGTCTGTGTGTGTATGTCTGTGTGTGTGTGTGTGTCTGTGTGTGTGTGTGTGTGTCTCTGTGTGTGTGTGTGTGTCTGTGTGTCTGTTTAGGTTAGGGTGCAACTCTGTAAAGTCAGTCCTCGCCTTCCACTTTTACATGGGTTTTAAGGATTGTACTCAGGTCTCTTAAGTCTCCTGTAGCAAATGCCTTTATTCGATGAGCCATCTGGTTTGGCTCTTATTTAGGCTTTTTGAGACAGGCTTTCTATATATCCCCGGTTTGTCTCAATCTTACAATCCTCCTGCCTTAGACTCCCACGTTCTGGATTACAGTAGGTACTACAATGCCTGGCAAGACATACAACGAGACTGTATCCCAGGCTGGATTTGAACTTGTGACCTTCCTCCCTCTGCCTTCCAAGATTACAGGAGTGTTCCCCCACACCTGGCTCTTAACCCTGCACTTGTGGGATGCACTGTGTAGGATGGAGTGACCTCCTTTCTGACCTTGGCCTCACCCCATCTTCTTTGTAGGGTAAAAAGATTATAGGTAAGAAGAAGACATTCAGAGAATCTACAGCTCTGCCTAAAGATATAGCTGGCTACAGGGACAAGGACTCTCCCCACAGTGATGATCCTGGTAGAGATCCTGGACTGGATAGGGAGCACTGTGGTGTCCCACCCTTGAATATCCACCTGCCTGCTGAGACTGAAGGGCCAGAGAATGGGCCCGGGGAGAGCAGTCTCATCGTCTCCCTGCTTGGGCTGTGCAAGAGCAAGGTCTGGCCACAGAGATGGCAGGGGTAGGGAGGGGTGAAGAGAACTGTTTTCTCAGACATCATCTCCCCACTCCCTAGAAGAGTCGAGTGGCCCTGAAGGCGCAGGAGAACATACTGCTGCTGGTAAGCATGGCCTCACCAGCAGCTGCCACCTACCTGACACGAAGCACCTCCTGCTGTGCAGCGATAGCTGAGCACCTGTGCCAACTCTACCAGGCCATGCCGGCCTGCCTTGACCCGGCAGACATTGCCACTTTAGAGGGCATCAGCTGGAGGTGGGTCCCTGGCCTGGGAAACTGGGATATATCTTCAGGGACTCGTAGTTACACAGAATAGGCAACTTCACTGGCTACCTTCTTCCTGGGGGGAGAGCCAATCCCCAGAGCCCTTCCAAGCCTCCCAGCAGCCTAACTTCTGCAATCTGACCACAACAACAGAGGTTCTGGAGGTAGTGGAGACCACTTCTCAGATGTCCTTCAGAAAGGCCCGGAGACTTTTTGCTCATCTTCCAGACCCCTGCTTCCCTTTCTCTTAGGTTACCCAGTGCCCCGTCCGATGAGGCCACCTTCCCTGGCAAGGAGGCTCTGGCTGCCTTCCTGGGGTGGTTTGATTACTGCGACTACCTTATCACAGAGGCACACACGGTGAGCAGGGGCAGGTGCAACCAGGTTCTTTGCTAGCTCCACTAGGTGTCTCACCTCAGTGATGGAGTGGAGCTGATGCATGGTGACTTGGGGCCAGAGGCCAGCTTGGCTCTGGTTAGCAGGCCCCTCTGATGTATTTGGGGGCTGTGTGAGAGCATGGTGATTTTTTTGAGGAATGAATGTGATGGGGTGTGAATGCAAGAGACATGCTCTCTGGCTTCTAGGTGGTTGCAGATGCCTTAGCAAAGGCTGTGGCTGAGAAGCTGTTTGTAGAGACCCTACAGCCCCAGCTCCTGCATATGTAAGTGTCCAGTCCCTTGTCCACAGCTCTGGTCTGTATCTGGCCCACCCTACCAAGCCTCTTGCCATAACAAAGACCAGGGACCTAGGTCTAGCATGCACATAGCCCTAAGCCCCATGGGCTGGACCACAGCCTCCCACCCCTAACTATAGGACCTCATGAGGGATGGGGAGGTCAGCCAACAATGGAAGGAAAACAGAAAAGGATCTGCACTCCTACACCTACTCACCCGTCGACCCTCTCTGCTCTCTCTCTCCCCCCACAGGTCTGAGCAGAGCATCCTGACTTCCACTGCCCTGCTGACAGCCTTGCTAAGACAGCTGCGCTCGCCTGCACTGCTGCAGGAGGCCATGACCTTCCTCTTGGGCACTGACCAGCAATCTGCAGCCACAAAGGACAACCCCCATACTCTAGGCACACATCTCATCATGCACTGTGACCATCTGTCTGACGAGGTAAGGCAGGAGGGCCGTCATCTCAGTGTGCTCCACACCACCACAGGGCTTCCAGAGTGCTCCCTTCTGCTTTCCTCAGCTGGCCCAGGTAGCTCAGCCTCAGGCCTCAAGCCAGAGCAGTGATAATATGTGATTGACAGCCATGCTGTCTTTGTCATGGTTTTTTGTTTATTTTGCAAACTGCTTTTCTGTTCATTCAGCTTTCTGGAGACTTAAGCACTCTATGAAGTAGTCCCAGTTTTTCTAATACAGAAACTTAGGCACACAGAAGCCAATGGGTTTGCCTAAGATGGCACATCAAATGAGAAATGGAACACTTCCTTTAGCCCCTGACCAACAAGGGAGGTGAGTGACCCCTCACCTTGGAGGAGTTTATCTGGCATTGGTTCTCAGGCATTGAGAAGCCAGGAGGAACTGGGCTGTGGTGGCACACACCTTTAATCCCAGCACTGGGGAAGCAGAAGCAGGTGGATCTTGAGTTTGAGGGTAGCCTGGTCTACAGAGTTAGTTCCAGGATAATCAGGGCTACACAGACAAACCCTGTCTTGAAAAACCAGAAGGAGGGGGGGACGGAAGGGTGACAGGAGGGTCCCCTGATCCCCTCTCTCACTCTAGATCAGCATTGCCACACTGCGGCTATTTGAGGAGCTTTTGCAGAAACCCCATGAGCGAGTTATCCGAAGTCTGGTCCTGCAAAACCTTGAGGGCCGCCTGTATGTGGCCCGGGGCTCACCAGAGCCCGAGAGCTATGAGGACAACTTGTAAGTGAAACAGAGGGAGGCAGGGTGCTGCCCAGGTCTCAGCACACCCACTCATCCATCTGTTCATCGTGCGTGTGTGCTGGTCTCCCTGCCTGCAGGGATCTGGAGGAAGACCCCTACTTCACCGATGGCTTCCTTGATTCTGGCCTTCAGCCCTCCTCAAAGCCTCCCCCAGCTCCTGCCACCAGTTCGGATGGCAAAACAGCAGTGACAGAGATCGTTAACAGGTGGGGAGGTTAGGCAATGGAGTCACCTGAATTATGTTCTGTGCTTGGGACCCCGTGGACAGCAGAGAATGGGGAAAACCTGGGAGGCGCCTCCACACCTAGGCCCCTGTCTCTTAGCTTCCTTTGCCTGGTCCCTGAGGAAGCCAAGACGTCCGCCTTCCTGGAGGAGAATGGATACGACACATATGTGCATGATGCGTACGGCCTGGTGAGTGAAGGTCCTGTGTCTCCCATCCTCTAGGCCCTTTGATTTCCTGCTGATTTCCAGCAGGTATGATTTCCAGCCTCAACCCCACACCATTTTTATGGGGTCCCTCAAATATGCCTTTCTGGGCCTATTCCCTCAACTCTCTCCTCTGCTTCAGTTCCAGGAATGCAGCTCCCGTGTGGCCCTCTGGGGTTGGCCCCTGGGCCCAGCACCCTTGGACTCTCATGAGCCTGAAAGGCCTTTCTTTGAAGGTCGCTTCCTCCAAGTTCTCTTTGATCGTATGGCCCGGATTTTGGATCAGGTAGCCACAAAGACTGTGCCTAGGAGAGCTCCAGGCTGGGCCTTGTGTCTTTCAGGAGAGTGGGGGGTTGGTGACCAGGGTGGACCCCTCTTTGGTTCCTCAGCTCCACAGCCCCTTTACCTTTCCCCAGACGGGAAGCCCTGTCTCGCCTGTTCTCCACACGCCCTAACATGTTCTGGCCCTCAGCCCCAGGGAATCCATGACACACATCACGTGAGTCTCCCACCCCCGCACACATTCACACCAGCCAGGCGCCTTGCTTGGGGAGTGCAAAAATGCTCACCACCCCTTGCCAGTATTCAGGGTTGTCCATCTTGTTCCCTACAGCCGTACAGCCTGAACCTGCAAGTGACCTCAGTCCTGTCCCGGCTGGCCCTGTTCCCCCACCCCCATATCCATGAGTACCTCCTGGATCCCTACATCAGCCTGGCCCCTGGCTGCAGGAGCCTGTTCTCTGTGCTTGTCAGGGTAAGGATGATGGTGCCACAGGAAGGAACTGAGCAGGACAAGGGGTGGGAATGAAGTAGGCACCTTTACCAGTGTCAGGAAGAGCACAGGGTTTCCGATCCATCCCCCCACCTCCTATGGGATGGTAGAGCCAGGCGCACCTGTGGGACATGATCAGTTCTCATCTTAGCCCTTCTGGACTCCAGGTAATCGGGGACTTAATGCAAAGAATTCAGAGGGTACCTCAGTTTCCAGGCAAACTGCTCCTGGTACGCAAGCAACTGATGGGCCAGATTCCCGGAGAGCAGTAAGTAGCCAAGGGAAGTGGGTGCCCAGGGTTGGGAAGGCAGCACTTAGGAGTCTATCCTGGGTCAAGCCCTGTGGACATGGCCATCATGCTGTAAGCACACCTGCCAACACCCAGCCATGCTACATTCCCCAGCCTGTCACTGTCTCTCCACAGTCTGGACCATCAAACCTTACTCCAGGGCGTGGTAGTACTTGAGGAATTCTGCAAGGAGCTGGCTGCCATTGCATTTGTCAAGTTTCCCCCACATGGTCCTTACCTGAACTTCTCTCCACCCCCGGAAGGGCGAGTCTGAGCCAGAAGCACGATGGGCGGGTGAAGACTCCTGCCTATACTTCTGCCCACTAGCGGCCTCCTGCCTGGCCATGCTGCCACTCCTGTCCTCCATGCTAGGGACTTCAGCTGCAGGAGACCTCACCTGTTGACCACGTGAGCTGAGGTTTCAGGGAGGTGCTGGCTTCTAAGGTAGTGGTATTCCTGGGGCCTTCATGGAGCAGCTGAGGATGGCCAGTGAGCACCTAGACCCTGCTCTGCATGTGTTGTGTGACTAACTCTGCTATGCTGTGACAAGGGCCACAACATGAGACAACTCCAGGGGCAAGGGAAATGAACTGCTGCCTTTGAGTCTGACTAGAAATCTAATCCAGAAAGAGGCCGAGAACCCTGTCAGTCATGTTACACCTAACATGGAAGCCGCTGAGACGTGGCAGGTTTCTTCATGGCTTCCTTGGTGTGAACAGTAGTGAAGGAGACAGGGAAGGGGGCTGAGGGGAAGCCCCTTTTTCCTCTTCTTCCCTTCTGGAGACTGTTGCAAAATTCCCAACTGCCTCATGGCAGATGCCCAAAGCATGTTCCGCGCCCAGGCGGGGGCAGCTGCTAACAAGAGCCTTGGCACAGCTACAGCCAGGGCAGACAAGAGCCTTGGAGGTGGGAGTGGGGTGCCAGCCTCCAGTTCTAACTGGTTCCTCTCTGGCGCCTTCTGAACCCGTCTCAGCAAGTCCACAACACCTGGGCAGAGAGGTCATTGACCAGGGACGGTGGGCCTTGCCCTCTGAATCCTGCCCAGTATCCAGGGATCCCAGTGGGATGCAGTCCTGGGGAGCACAGGAACTCAAGGTACAGATGGGATAGGGCACCCCAAATCCAGACCCCTGGAGCCTAGTGAGGAGGGGCTGAGACATAAGCAGATAGCTCTGGTATTGTTCTTCGTATGTCCTCCATGACTGGGGCTGCCACCCCACCCGGCCTGAATCTGTCTCAACCTGCAAGAACACACGGGCGGCACCAGGCATTACCTCACAACAAGCCTGCAGTTGTTGGCTTTGCTCCTAGGCAAGGAGGAGCAGGCCAAAGCCCCTTTTGCTTCCTTTTCCTGCCCATGCCTTCTCTCAAAGCTGGGCACAGGTTGCCAGGAGGTGACATGAAAGAGGAGGAAACTCCATGACCTCTACCTCTCCCGCATTCCTCCCAGCGGGGGAGGGCTTTTCTGCTGCTCCCAAGAACATCATGCACTCCTGTGTGTGTGTGAGCTGAGAGAAAGCTGTGTGTGTGTGAGAGAGGTGTGTGTGTGTGTGTGTGTGTGTGTGTGTGTGTGTGTGTGTGCACACGTGCATGTCCATGGGCTCTCGCCAATGCACATGGGTGCTGGTGTGGGACTGGAGCAGATTTTGGTGGAGTGGTCTACACTGACATTTTTACATGTTTGAGGGGCTGGGCAATACTCAATGCACTTTGGCATTTGCATGGTGTCTTCACAACAGTACAGCAATAAACAGCGATTATGTGGACACGCTGACTGTTCCCCAGCCTACTTTTCTTTTTCCCAGTGTTTCTGTCCCTTTGAGCTCATCTTTCACCCCAAGGAAGACAAACTCAATTCCTTTTCCAGCACTGGAGGAGAGAGAAGTGGGAGTGTGAGTTCTGACGTTGTAATTTTGATACTCAGCACTGTGCAGGAACTGACTCTTGGCTGAGCAACATTGTTTTAATTCCATTCAGAGTAACCAAGAGTCATCAGGCAGTGTGGTAACCTCATCTTGTGTCTTGTGTGTGCTATGTGACCATGTCACTCATAACAATTGGGACTGGTGAAAAGTTGTCCATAGATGTTTAGAGAGGGGATCTGAAGGTATAGTTTAGAGATAAGAGCCCTTTTTTGCTGGGCAATTGTGGCACATGCCTTTAATCCCAGCAACTTGGGAGTCAGAGGCAGGCAGATCTCTGAGTTCCAGAATAGCCTACTCTACAGAGTGAGTTCCAGGACAGCCATGGCTACACAGAGAAACCCTGTCTCAAAACACAAAACATGAACAAACCAAAAAAAAGTGCTTATTTAGCTTGGGTAAGACCTTTCAGTCAATCCTTAACACTGCCTTTCATGTTTGGTTGGTGGGTTGGATTTTGTGAGAAAGGGTCATGCTGGCTTTGAACTGGATAGTAATCCTTTTCCCTTTGCCTCTTGAGTGCTGGAGTTACAGGTATGTACCATGATGCCCAACCCTAGCTTTGTTTAAAAAAAAAAAGAAATGTATGGGAATGGGTATTCTGAGTCATCAAGAATACTCAAGGTTCAGCCAGTTGAGAGTAGAGAAGTCCTCAGCAGGCCTCCAGTGGTACATCCTAGAACCACCCAGAGAGGTGGGTTAATAGCTAACTGTTCTTGCAGAGGACCTAAGTTTGGTTCCCAGCACTATTACTGGGCTCACCTGGAGAGGTGGTGGGTTAATAGCTAAGAACACACTGTGCTTGCAGAGGATCTAAGTTTGGTTCCCAGCACCAATTTCAGCAGCTTTCAACTGCCTGTGACTCCAGCTACTGAGAATCTGATGCCTCCTACCTCATGGTACCTGCACTCATACACACATGCACACAGACACAAACACTCAGACACACACACTCACAAAAAATCTTAAGGGCTGGAGAGATGGCTCAGTGGTTAAGAGCACTGGCTGTTCTTCCAAAGACCCGGTTCAAATCCCAGCACCCACATGGCAGTTCGCACATGGATTTAATCCTAGCAGAGGCAGGTGGATCTCTGAGTTCAAGACCAGCTTGGCCTACAGAGTTAGTTCTACACAGAGAAACCCTGTCTCAAAAAAAAAAAAACCTTTAAAAATCTTGAAAATATTCTTTTAAGAATAATCTAGGCTTCTTTTTGAGATACCAGTACCAAGCTGGGAGATGACTCCGTGGGTGAAACAGCTCACAAAGACACGAGTTTGAATTCCCAGCGCCCAGGTAAAAGAGCGAGGTGTGGCTGCACACACATCTGAAACCCTCCAACGGTGGGTAAAGGAAACAGGAGGATTACTGGGCTTACCAGCTGCCAGCCTAGCTCCAGGTTCAGTGAGAGCCTGCCCTGTCTCAGGGAATAAGGTGGACAGTGACACAGCAGGACTCCTAGCCTCCTCCTCTGGCTCTGCACTTGCTACACACATGTGCTCGTATACACACACAAAGATGCAGCACCCAGCTGCCTTCAGCAGCTTAGTCAGCATAGTGGGTGGACAGAACTGAGAACTCTCTGGGCCATAGTGATGTGTGCACAGAACTGAAAGCTACCAGGCCAAATAGTGGGAGTGAATGTCACTGCCCTTCTCTGAGTATGCAGGAAATGGAGGAGGAGTCCTGAACCGAATAAGAGGTTTGGGTTCTTGTTGGAACCATTAGGTAGCCTGCTTACTGAGCATGTGTGAGGCTCTGGGTTCAAGCCACAGCATTACAAAAATGAAAAAGTAGAAAAGACTTTATCATTTATTTTGGGTTTTTTGTTTTAAGACTGGTGTCTTTGTAGTCCTGGCTGTCCTGGAACTTGCTATATAGATCAGGCTGGCCTCAAACTCAGAAATCATTCTGCCTCTGCCTTCCAAATGTTGGTATAAAAGGTGTGCACTACCACACCTAGCTTTGGTTTATTAACTGGAAGATATATCCTCAGGGAGTCTGAGGGTTCCTTTCTCTCTAAATACCAAACAAGATGGTTACCAAAAGAGGCCTGGGGCACTAGGGAAAGGGTCAGCAAGCTTCTCTCCTGACTCCTCAGGCTAAATAGTGTCCTTACTCTGTGAAAAGCAATGCCAGGGATCTATTTCCCTGCTCAGAATCAGAAATCTTTCCCCTAGATGTGATGATTAGCAACACATGATAGATTTCATTTGCCCCGCTGCTTTTGGGTTTTATTTAAAATTTTTATCTTTAATTATGTGTGTCTGTTCAAGAGATGTGCACACTGAGTGCAGTGAGCACAGAGCCCACAGAGGGTATTGGATGGCCCGGAGCTGGAGTTAAGTAGGTGGTTATGAGCCACTTGGTGTGTGTGCTGGAAACCAAACTCAGGTCCTCTCAAAGAGTAGCACATGCTCCAATTGCCAAGCTGAGCCATCTCTCCAACCCCGAAGTTTCCATCAAATGATGATAATGATGGTAGGCAGCAGCAGTTGCTCTTGGCATGCTGGAACACATCTGCATTCCCAGGACTCAAGAGTCAGGCAGGAAGATCACAACAAACATGATTGAGGTCAGCCTGGTCTATATGGGAGGAGTCTATTTCAAGAAAACAAAACCCAAGCCGGGCGGTGGTGGCGCACGCCTTTAATCCCAGCACTTGGGAGGCAGAGACAGGCGGATCTTTGCGAGTTCGAGGCCAGCCTGGTCTACAAAGTGAGTCCAGGACAGCCAGAGCTGTTAAACAGAGAAACCCTGTCTCAAAAAACCAAAAAAAAAAAAAAAAGAAAAAGAAAACAAAACCCTCATAGCCTGGGAATGCAACTCAGTTGATAAAACACTTGAGTTCTGTGGAAGTAGGATGATCAGACATACAAGGTCATCATCAGTTATATTCTAAGAGTTCACGGCCAGCCTAGGTCACATGAGCAGAGGAAAGGACTTTCACAAAAACTAAAAAGCCAGGACCAGAGAGCACATGGATACAGTCCAGAGCCCAGGAAGCTCAAAGAGAAGGAAACTTTGGCAGAGAGGCCAGGTTGTCATTCTCAGCTCTTGTTCCACCAAACTGTTCAACACCTGGACAGGTCTGAGCTACGTTATGAGAGGTGTGGTCACTTCAAAGTCCCACACCCACCCCAGCAGGACAGAAAAGCTAAAGAGAACCTAGGTGGGTTGAGGATTCAGTGAACAGCACTGTCTGCCCTAGGAGCCCTGTGCCCCTGCACAGCATCAGTGTGTACATGAGGACAGACCTAGGTGGTTGTGAGAGTGGCCCCATGTCCTCCCCACACAGACATTTAGGGAAGAAGGCAAGTTAAGCAACACCTTTTTACTCAGCAATGAGGACTCTGTCCCCGAGGGATTCATTCTCCATGTCTTGTCCCCCTCTACATTCCTAAGGGCTGGAAGAATTGACATTCGGCCTTTTCCAACGTCGACAAAGCGCCGCTGGTGTAGTGGTGTCATGCAAGATTCCCGCCAAAGTGGACAAAGAAACAAGGGGGTGCCATTTAGGGTTCAAAAGGCTCCTCACCATCTTAAAGAGAAGCATTATGTACCCTCGGAACAATGGAGCCCTACAACACTGGATTCAAGGCACCCTCCCGTTGGGCTCAATGTGGGGTCCCTGCATGTGCACACAGTGCGGTGAGATCTCCGATTGCCAGTCTCTTCCTGCTCAGCTTTTAATCAATGCTGGTACCTCTCTATCTGCTCAGGGGGGTGACAGAAGACTCCTGGAGTCTGTGTAGAAGTTGTTTTTGTAAGTCTTCCTCTAATACTTTCCACCAATAGTAGTTCTCACCCCGAATCTTTGGGGGCTCATCTTGGATTCCTGGGTTCCGAAAAGCCACCGTCACCAGCACATTCAGGCAGATACCATCCATGTGGTCTTTGCCTAGGTGTTGTAACCCAAGCAACCCCTTGGTCTCCACTGCCAAACTGTGCAGAGTCAGACACTCCTGCAGCAGACGCAAGGTGGCCACCTTGATGCCACCCCGTTGCTCCATTGGGGTAAAGCCACAGGCAGTGATGGGCAAGTGAGGTGACCCCACTGTGCCCACCAACACCCACACTGACTCAACTGTTGTAAAGGTGGCCACTAGTCGCTGGCAGACCACACTGCAGGGAAGCTCTTGAGGCAGAATAAGAGGGTGCATGGCTTCTTGGCAGAATTTGGCACCCAGCTCTACCAGGTGCAGAACATCATGGGCTCTAAGTGGAGTGGGCAGGGAGACCCGTGGGTACCAGCCAGCTTGTAGGGACTCAGAGTCAGCATCCTTAGAAGTCTTGAGAACTCCACCTAGGGGAGGTTTGGGGGGTGAAGAAGACCAGTATGAGAAGTGTTGAGTCTGAGAAAGTAAATGGCTACCTAAGCATGCTACGGGGAGACCCCCCCACACACACACACACAATCTTTTAGCCTGTAGTAGGTTACGGGGAGACCCCCCCCACACACACACACTCTTTTAGCCTGTAGCAGGTCAATGGCAATTTGCAGAAGCCACAGTATGGCTGGCTAAGGAGAACAAACTGTGAGAAAGGTGCTCACAGGCCACAGGGTGGGTTGTACCTGTGGGTCGAGCAAGGAATACAAAACGGATCCAGGAGGCACCTCTCTCCTCCACAGACAGCAGCGTCACAGGCTCACAGAGCAGCCCAGCCTCCTCCTTCACCTCCCGCTGCATCGCCTCCACGATGGTCTCCCCTGGCTCCATTCTCCCTGCTGGGAGGTACCATGTTCCTCGGCACTCTCTCTTGGCCTCCTGGATCATCAACACCTCATCCTGAGAGGGAAGCAAGACAATCTTCACTCCTATCCAGCCAGTCTTCAGAAGAGAAGCCCCTACCTGGATGGTGGCCCAAAGCTCCCCCCCCCCCCCCCCCTTTTTTTTTTTTTTTTTGGTTTTTCGAGACAGGGTTTCTCTGGGTAGCCCTGGCTGTCCTGGACTCACTTTGTGGACCAGGCTGGCCTTGAACTCACAGAGATCACAGCCTGCCTCTGCCTCCCGAGTGCTGAGATTAAAGGCATGTGCCACCACACCAGCCAAAGCTCCTTTCTAGGTAGATAAGACACATTTGGGATGCTAGATCCTCAGGAGCCAGGCCCTGGTGTGGCTGAGAGCTCTGGCTGCCTCCGCCTCCTCTCTGCTGTAACTCAACTTTGGAGCCAGAGGGATTTCTGTTGTAGGAAGGGACTAAGGTTCTTGGGCATTGTTCCAAGGAGGACCCATCCTGAAGGTTGCCACCACTCCTACACCGACTTATCTATGACACTATGTTGCTCTTGTTCCCATGGGACTTACAAAACAGTTTTTGTCAGGTCCTCAATCTAGGGTTGGAGGCTTTGAAACTCAGCTCCACCTTCATAGCAACCTACCTCGACTTGGCCAGGATGTTGTTACTCTGACTTGTACAGAGATGATCATTAAAAAGAACTCTCAGAGGATCAGAGGCCTGCGTGTAAGCTCCCCATTACTATCCGTGGGGCCGGGAGGGTCTAGAAACCCCCCTGTGCACCAGGCACTGGGCCAGACTCCTGGTAAGGAAAGAGGCATACTACAGGCCTCTCCTGGTGGAGAGGAGGTCCAGTGGATGAGACAAACCGCCTCGGGCCTCGGCTTGGCTTCTCCCCCTATGTTATAGGCTCTAGTGAGAATGCTTTGCAACACTGGGAAGCGCCACGCACAGGAAGCGGCCGTTGGCTCGCCTGTTCGCACCGGGGCTGGCGGCGCGCTCCCGAGACCAGCCGGACGCTCACCTGTTCGTTGAGGAACACGGCCAGCACCACGTAGCAGACATTCTTCCGCAGCCGCACGGGCGACAGCGGCTTGCCAGCCGGCTCCGAGTCATAACTCTGCACCAGCAACCCCTTCCCCCCCAGCACGGTAGCCAGCGCCACCGCCAGACATTCGGTGGCCATCAAGTCTGCGGAAGGTGGCACGCCTGGACCCACCAGACCGCCCCGGAGGCAGGCAGCGGGGACCCGAGCTGCCACCGGCCGCAGCTCCCTCACCCCTGTCCCTGCCTTGAGGGCCAAGGCTAACGCGGAACCTCCGGGAGACACCTGGCCGCTGATAGGCTGCGCATCACCGCGGCCTGCCCGGATTGGGCAGCTTGGGGCGGTTACCGAGAGGCGGGGCTCCGGGGATCCGCCCCCTGCCCCCGCCCCTCCCGGGTTTTAGCTGCTGGCCGCTCACTCCACGCTCTTCCCCAGCTCTTATCTAGATCACCCAGCACGCACTTGTCCGCGCGGGTTCCGACAGTGATGTCATCCTGCCCAAAGGGTGACTACACCAACCACCGCGACCGGGGTCGACGGCGGCGTCACTCGTCTGATGACATTACGGAGGCCTAGGATCCGTCGTTTGCTTCCACTGTCTAGCTTTTATCATAAACTAGAGAAGTGCTCAAGACGAATAGGCCCCAAATAAGTTAATGATTTCGTTAAAATGTTCCGAACGTCATGTGGCCGGGGCACATAACTTTGAGTTGGAGATTCGTATCTGTATAGGTCGAAGGACACAGGCATTTAAAAAGTCAGAGGCTGGCCATAGGCTAAAGGATTGGTTGGGTGGGGGGGATGTGATTGACAAGACTCAGAGGAGGGATGGGACAGGGTTGGTAGGGTCAAGGTGGGGCAAGGCTGGGGATAAGAGGAAGCGACTGGGGGCTGAAAAAAGAGCTTGGAATTGACAACGCAGCCTTAATCAGATTCCTGTGCGCAAAGCATTTCCCATGCAGTTGTATGGCGTTTGCAGCAGTCTGCATCATTGGAGGGCAGGGGTGGTGCCCTCCTACCCAGCGTGCTGGGCCTGGCCATGGAGAACAGGGTGTGGGTTGTTTTGGCCAGTTCCTGCTTCTCTCCCAGCCTGACCTTTCCTCCTCTGAGCGTCTTTAACCTCCGCTCAGGACAGAAAGGCAGAGCCAGCTGGGAGGAATCCACAAAGCAGGCCAAGTCTGGGCTCCTCACCCCATTCTAGCCTTCCCTTTCCTCCCCCTTCTTGCTGGCTCTGTGTACCTCCTTTGGGGGACAGTGGCTTGGTGGTGCTGACAAAGCTCTGGAGTTTCAGCCAGACATCCAGCCGCTGCTAGCTGGCTTGCTCTGTGCCCTGGGTGGCCTCAATACCCTGTACAGTAGGTCTATACCAGCCCTCCTTCTCCATGTTGAGAAGCCAAGATGGCCTGGGAAGAGCCGCAGACTCTTCAAGGTCCCTAGGCAGTCCACCTATTCTCTGGGTAGGATCCCAAAGCCATAGCATTTGTTGCTACACAAAGGTCAGCTGGCAGAGCCCACTGTGAAGCTAGGGAGTGTAGTTCAGCAGATTATTTTCCTAGCATGCACAAGGCCCTAAGTTCAGTCCCCAGCACCACAAAAAAAAAAAAAAAAAACAAAGAAGTCTCCATGCTCCTTGGACCATGGGACTGGTCTCCTAGCTGTTCTCCCTGATGCTGATTGCAAACTCCCTGGAGACACCCTCTATGTGAGGAGGGACCAATCTAACCCATCTAAAGGCCCACAATATTTTGAGGCATTTGAATACTTCTGATTTGTGGCCATTGAAGACCTCCCACCTCCAAATAACTATAGTTATTGGCAGAGAGGCAAGTTCAGGCCCCAGGGTGCAGATCCACTTGTTAAATTCTCCCCTCCTTTCCTCTCCTCTTTTCACCTCTCTCTTCTCCTGTCCCCTCTCTTCTTTCCTTTCCTCTCCTCTCTCCCTCCCTCTTTGTTTAGATCTCTCAGTGCCTCAGTTTTCCCATCTGTGAAGTGGAGGCAGCACTGCTCAAAGACTCCATTCTGCCTCCAGGGATGATTTGGGAGAGGGTGAGGTCATGTCTAGGCAGGCTGGGAGAGCTGCAGAGGCGTCCTAAGATAAACAGCAGAGAGCTTAACTGCCTGGAAGAGCAAAGGCTGCCACAACCACAGTTCCATTCCCCCATTATCATGGGGGAAGGGGAAAACACTCACTCGTCTGCTGTGAGGGCCTGATTGCCTTGTCATAAACCACACTGAAGCAATAGAACACCAAAATTCCTTTCTAAACTGTGAATAGGACACACAGAAGGCATTTGAAGGGGGTGTAGTCCTCCCTAGAGTGCTTGGGGAGGCAACAAAAAAGGTTGGATTTGTCAAGGCCTTGGGAAAAAGAGCAGTGGTCAGGGACAGGTGAGTGAGGCCTGGACAAAAAGGGGATCATGAGACAGGAGTGGGGGTGGGGCTGAGACAGACCCCCTCCAAGTATGTCTTCTATCCTCTGAGGGGGAGAACACTCCTTGAGTGGGCAACCGTGGAAAAGCATAGTCCGACTACAGCTTTCCCAGCACCCAGGGGAGCTGGCTGTCTCAGGGTGCGTCCATCCTCATGTGTATATGACCTTGTGGGCAGGGAGATCTGGGAGAGGCAGAGTCAGGCTCACCGGGACAGGGCTGCTCAGGCAGAATGAGGCAAGAGTGTCTGGGATGCTGGAGTCTTTTACAATGTAACAAATCCTGTCTGCTGACAAGAGATGGGTGAGGGGCTGGAGAGATGGCTCAGCCGTTAAGAGCACTGGCTGCTCTTCCAGAGGTCCTCAGTTCATTTCCCAGCAACCACGTGGTGGCTCACAACCATCTATAATGAGATCGGATGTTTTCTTCTGGCCTGCAGGCATACATGCAGACAGAACACTGAATACATAATAAATAAGTCTTTTTAAAAAAAAGAGAGAGAGAGATGGGTGAGAAGGGCAGTGGGATGGTAGGACTTGGCTCTACTACTAGCTCCTTGAACGACTTCAGAGGAGTCACAGCAGCAAAGTAGATCAGACACAGGCATTTCTAGACCCTGGGACACAAAAGAGGTATTAGTGGGAACACTGGGTGAAATTCCAATGAAACTGTGGCTTCCCAGATACCATTATAGCAATGTTAAGGTGTTGGTAGTGATAAAAACACCATATTTGTATAAGGTATTTCCATTAGGAGACACTAGGTAAAGGGTAACTGAAAACTTTGTGTGGTATATTTGTTTTGTTCTTTAGAGACAAGGTCTCACTATGTAACCCTGGCTGGCCTTGAACTCACAGAGATCTGCCTGCCTCTACCTCCTGAGTGCTGAGATTAAAGGTGTGTGCTACCACACCATGTTGTGTGCTATATACATATATTTGTAACTTGATTGTAAGTCTACAATTATTTCAAGATAAAATGTGGGAGGATTTTATAAGAGAAAGAAAAAAAGCAGCCAATGGATGGAGGTACACCCCCGAGCTTACTTTCAGAAGGGCTGGATTCGAAGGCTGACAAAGAGCCACTGGTCTCCCAGGGCCTCTGCAGGGAACAGAGCCAACCAAGGGCCCGGGCCTGTGTCTCAGGGTCAGACACTGCTTGGGGTAGCTCTATTCTTGGTCCAGTCCTAGAACAAGGGAACACTGGTCCAGCTGCGTTTTTTAAGGACCAGACAAATCCACCCTCAAGGGAGCTGTGATGGTGGGAGAGGAGTGTCCAGAGAATACTGAGGCCCTGGTGCTCCCGCCATCCCACCCCAATAAACAAGGTTCAGTGTTCCAACTTTCCTAAGAATTGCCCTTTATCAGTTCAGGGTGATGTCAGGACACGGCTGTGGAAGGCAAAGTGTTAAGAACACCTCGTTCAATGCTAGAGTCATCTTGTAGGAAGAGGATGGAGAAGCGGAGAAGTCTCTCTGTAAACTCCAGGAATCACTAACACTAGAAATGTAAATGAGGCATCTGAAGTCAGCAAACCTGGTTCAAATCCCATTCTGCCACTAAAATGGCCATGTAACCTCCGGTGACTTACTTAGCCCCAAACTTCTTTCTTTCTTTTGTTCTGTTGGTTTGTCTGTCTGTTTTTTTGAGACATGGTATAGCGGTGCAGCCATGGCTATCTGGCCTTGAACACACCGAGATCTGCCTGCCTCTGCCTTCGCAGTGCTGAGATTAAAGGGGTGTGCCACAACACCCAGCCATTACAGACAGCCTCACAGACAGTTTCAAACTGCCATGTGGGTGCTGGGATTTGAACCCAGTCCTTTGGAAGAGCAGCCAGTGCTCTTAACCACTGAGCCATCTCTCCAGCCCCATGTTTTTTTAAGATGGAGCCTCATGAATCCTAAGTTGGTGTCAAAGTCACAAAGTAGCCAAGGCTGGTCTCGGTCCTCTTGCCCCTCCATCTTCCCTAGAACTGGAATTACAGGTGTGTTTCATCACACCCAGCTATAACACAGCCTTAAAAGAAAGTAAAGCGAGATTCTTTGAAGAAAATGCTAGAAGGAAATACAACAAAACCCAGCAACACTTGGGTTAGGTAAGAGGGGATTGTGGGTACCTTTGTTGTTTTCTAAATGCTCGGAACAGATATTCTATTTATAATAAAAACCTTTATTTAATTAAAAAAAATCCCCAAACCACAGCAGGAACTGTTAAGTATAACAAGAGCTGGCGCATTTGTGCGGTTGAGATCCACAGGGGAAGAGGTAGGAAAGCAAAGCTCTACCAGAAGGGCCATGGGGTAAGGTTCAGCTGTTGGCACCAGAGGGGTCGTGGGGGTAGGAGTCAGCTGTCTGAGGCAGTGAGGCTCTGTCCTGGGGGCCTGGACGCCAACAGTAGCTGGGTTGGTTGAGGAAGGGCTCTCCTGGATGTCTCTCCAGGTCAGCACACACAGGACAGGTGGAACAGAAGTAGGGGTTCCATAATCTCCACAGGCTGATGCCACCCAGGGAGGCCATCTCAGTGCTGTGCCCTAGAACTCTGCCTTTCCTGCTGTCAGTCAGGAACAGCTTCAGTCCCCAGGAAGCTCCAGGGGTTCAGGCCTCCCAAGGATCTGGCAATGGTATTTGAGGTCTCTGTCACCAGATCCCCCAAGTCCCTGCTCATCCTGTCCACTGGCCTCTGTTCCAGAGCAGATTTCTGTGTGTTTGCCTTCTTTCCCCAGCCACGTGGCCAGCAGAGTAAGGCCAACTATGCAACAGTCACCAAACAACGGATTTTAATAGAGACTGGGAAGGAGAGAGGCAGAAGCAGGGCACAGTGGTACTGCCCATGTAGTGCCCTCCAGCCAGTCTGGGCCATTTAGCTGAGGTTGTCACCTCCCTAGCTCCACAGCTCTTCTGTAAGAGAAGAATTCTGTGGCTCCCAATCCAGCAACACTATAGTTGGAAGGGTTTCATGTAGATGATGGTGAGCTGTAGCTTAGCTGGGGGCCCAGGAACAACACAGGATGAGGCAGCAGAAGGAAGTGTTGCTTAAGCCAAAAAAATTCCCAAGCTTCTGCAAGGAAGGGTGTTCGTCCCCTGGGGTGGAGCACAGGGTTTGGAAGGAATCATTTGCCCCTAGTATGAACCTGACACCATGGATAGGGAAGCCATGGCGGAGCAGGTAAGTTTCAGTGGCAATACGGTTGTTCCCTTTAGGGCCAGGGCCAGGTCCCTGCTTATGCCCAAAGTGATACTTGTAGAATGGACCACACCCTCTAAGTTCCCCAGTACCATTCCCTGTTGAAATTGTGCATAGACTGAGCACTTGGTCACCTGCCCACCACCCCTCCAGGTACCAGGACCCTCTAGTTAGCTTCCTGTAATGTTCCTACAGCCACCTTCACTGCTTGGAACACAGCCCGGTCCATCTAGGAAAAAGAAAAAAAAAAAGACAGAATTTTCAATCATGTTCCAGCCCCACTCTCACTCTGAACCCTTCTCAAGGACACCTTTATCCAGGCACTGACAGGCTAGCAGCCCACTCCACTCAGATAGATCTCTTCTGCTCCTGCAGCTGTGCCCCAACCTGGTGACTGGTATCACACTCACCTGGGCATAAAGCATTCGGTGGTCAGGGGGCAGGCTGGCTCCCTGGTGGCAGAGCTGAACAGACAGGGCAGAGGTCTCAGGAGACAGAAAGTGCTGAGTGACATTAATTGTGCTCACCAGGCCCTGCACCTGTGTCATGGGGGACGAGGGCAAGAGGGTAAGTTGAGGCTCAAGCCATACTGCTTCTCCCTCTAACTAATATGTCTACTTCCCCATCCAACTTTCAGAAAGTAGCCTTGCTTACACTACCAGGCACTCCCAAAAGGGCATGGCCACAACAAGACCTGAGGGATGCTGGAGTGCTGAATGAGTTGGCCAAGACTAGATCTGATCTCCGGAGAGAGTCCCACATAGCTCTGAAGACTTCAAAACCCTCACTGTTGCCATCTTCATGGATTCCTGCCCTTGCTTCCTCTCAGGTAGCGAATGCTGAGTGATCATGATTCTGACATGGTATTCTTGCTACTTCTGACATTCCGATCTTCTGCTAAGCCCCAC
Source organism: Lophiomys imhausi (assembly GCA_907164525.1). Taxonomy (NCBI): domain Eukaryota; kingdom Metazoa; phylum Chordata; class Mammalia; order Rodentia; family Muridae; genus Lophiomys; species Lophiomys imhausi. The sequence goes on from CAJQZJ010034389.1 coordinate 3,194,335, forward strand.
CCACCAGGGAAGCACCTGATGGGGTGCCCCAGCAGGCACCAGCACCGCCTCTCCAGGGGCCTGCAGCAGGGTCCAGCAGCTCACACCCCACTCCTCCCTTAGCCGACGTCGCAATCCTGCATCCAAGTAGCAGCTGCCTGGGGCACCTGGCTCCAAGGTTCCTGCTCCAGCTGGGCACACCTTAAAAAAGAGAAAGGGAGATGGATGTCCACGGGAGCGAAGGCAGGGACTCAGAGAGGAAGGGTGTGGTCTCTTTGGAGGACCAGGTGGAATAGGGTGCTGAAGCTGTCTTGAAGGGCAGACGGGGAAGGAAAGAGGTAGGAGAGAGACAGGTTGGTAGTAAAGGATGAGGGTTGGTCCAAGTTGGGATGGAAAGAGTTTAGAGAAAAGGATGCTCAACCTGGGGGGAGGGATCTAAGTCTCTGCTTTTCCTGGGATTTGCCTTTCATAGCCTCTGCGACCCTGGCCTGACCCCTTGTTCTCTCAGTGTTCCTTTCTCCAAAACCTAGGAAGATGTCCTACACGAGCTCCATTCATAGCTGTTTTCACAAGGAGTTCTTCAGTTTTTGTAAACAGCCTGCATTGTAAGCCAAACTGTGGAAAAATTAGTAGCTTCCCCCTCCCCAAACTCCTGGGGTGTGGGGAGATGGTTCTGGATCCAGGAAAGGCAGGGCCACACAGTTCTGACTCGAAACAGGTGGACAGGCTAAGGCTCCTTTAGCAGGCCAGCTATAGAATGGTCAGCAGCCCAAGCACAGTCAGAGTTCCATAACAAGCAGGGACAAGTAAGTGAAGGCCGGAAGAGGTGCCCAGGGAACACCTGCCAAGGTGAGCACCAGCATCATGCTACAACTGGCCACCAACTAAGCCCACCCCCTTCTGCTAGGACCTCAGCCATCATCCCTGGATTAAGAGGGTGCTGGCAAGGATTGGCTGAGCTCAGGAGGCTTGTGAACCACATCCTCTAGAAGACTCCCAGAAGGATGCCAAGGTTCCTTCGTTCCAAAGATTCAAGTCCAGCCTGGGGCTACAGCAGTAATGGGCCACCCAGTGAGAAAGTGCCCCTCAGACCTCCCCATGAGTCACCCCACTGGACCACATGGGACTGCCAACAGTCAACCACACCCAGAGCAGACAAGGCCCTCTGCTGATGATGGTGCTCTCCTCCGCACAACACAGCATCTGGGTATACTGGGCCTGCAGATGTGTGAGCCTGTGGGCAGGGCATGGAGGACAATGCCATATCCACACTTGCATGTTTGTGTGTATCTTTGCAGGGGTGATTCTTAATCTTTTCTCTAGGACAACTGGGACTCAGCTGGACTTTGAAAACCACCAGGCCCACCTTAACCATTTATTTATTTGACTGAGTATTATTCATTTTGGTGGTGGTATTCAGGGGGAAGTTTCAGACAAGGGTCTCATGTAGCCCAGGCTAGCCTCAAACTAACCTTGTACGCCAAGGATGACCTGAACTTCAGATCCTCCTGTCTCAACCTCTCAAATGCTGGAATTATAGGGATATACAATCGTGCTCGGCTCATTTATTTGTTTCTGAGACAAGGTGTCATTACATAGCTTGAGCTGACCTTAAGCCCATGATCCTTCTGACACAGTGCTGCTGTACACCGGCTGCTATACTCATTATTAACCCTTCCTTCCATCTCCCCTGTCCTTCTGGAATTTTCTGATTTCTTCTCCCCTACCTCTACCACTAGGTACCAATCCTGGTAGGCATGAGCCCCCACCTTCCTCCCTCAGCCCCTTTCATGGATAGTGCCTCCCCTAGAGGTCTCTCTTCACAGTATGAACTGTAAGAAAGGGAGCGGCTGTTTGCCAGTCTCTTAGCTCTGAAGCCCAAGAAGGGGAGACTTCCTGTTCCCAGGAGAAATGCAGGGTAGTAACCTAGAATCGGCATAAATGTAAGCTCAGATCCCAGGGTTACCACTAAGTCTCAGTTTTCCCATCCATGAAATGGGAAAGTAGCTATCTCTGCCCAGCTCAGGAGTGAGGAAGAGGAGAAGGGCACCCATTAACTGAGACAATGCACCAAGACCCTTAACACAACATTCATTCTACAGTTATTGCCTCATCTCCTCACTAGATTCTGTCTCCCCTGCTATACCCTCTCCTTGGAGCCCCAGCAGAGAATCAGATTTCTAACCTGCTCTCTCTCCACCTGTCGACCTGAGTCTGGCTAACTCACCTTCAGGACTAGGGTAAGCAACAAGATCACAGGAAATGAGAGCACACACAGAGGTGGGAAGGGACAAGGGGCGGGGTCTGGACTCTCTTCATCCTCACCATCTGGAGAAAGCGTCGAATGCGCTGCGCGTCCTGGGCCCGGAACACATGCCACACAGTGCAGGTCTGGCTACCTGGAGACCAGAGGCCTTCCCCATCCAGGCCTGAGAGGAAATCTGCAGGAGAAAGAAGGCTTGGGTGAGTAGGCAGAGGCAGACATGTTCAGCAACAGCTTGATTTGCTGACACCTCCAGCCAAGGTCTTACCTTTCTGTGCTCGGTACCAGGACGGCAGCTGTGCCTCGGCATGCACCAGGATACTGATTAGGTCAGACACCTCCACACATAGGTTCTTGGTCCCCAGGTGTCCGTGGTGTGGGTTCACACCTACACAGATATAGAGCAAGGACAGTTGGGAATTAAGTAAGAGACATTCTCAGCCCCAAACATAGGCACAGATGTGTATGTGCCCTAAGATGTTAGGTAAGGCAGAGGTAAGGGAGTAAACAGGAGCAGAAGGGCACTCACCATAGGCTGCCCAGAGCTGGGGCTCCAGTGGATGCAAGGTTAGGCCCAGGGGGAGGTAGGAAGCCAGGTTGAGTTTCCCTTGGTGGGCACAGTACTCTGGGAGTGGGAGGCTGGAGGCAAGGTTCTCCACCCTGGGAATAGGGGTTGGGAGGAGGAATCATGCAAAGCAAGTCCAGCTCAGACCCCTGAGACCTGTCAGAGCTCCCCAGTACTTGGGTAACACCCAGAGGGCAAAATCCATGCCCCCAGGAATTTCTACCACTCCCCTAAGACAGACCCTCAGTCCTCTACTCTAGCTAAGACTTCCATTCTAAGCCCCTCTAGAGCACCTGGACAGTAACACTGAGGGGTAGGGAGGAGAGGACTGGTGGCTGGGGGGCAGGGCTGGTCTTTGGTATTGTGTGTACCTGCTAGTGTCCTTATCCCCCAGGGTTCGGTGTAGCAGGAGGACACAGCCTTCATCTGTCTTTGGCCGTGCTAAGGGAAAAGATGATGTCATTGACCCAAGGTGGAAACTCTTGGCCCAGAGAGTCCTTTCTGCCCTTGTGGCAGCCACACCTAAGTTCAGTTTCTACCTTGAACCCAGTTGCCCCCAGAGTGAATCCATGGTTTCCTTGATGCGTGACACCTCAGGGTCAGGCTCCCAGCTCCCTCTATCCCATGTCAGAAATACTTATACTTACTCTCAGGGTGAGAGAATCCCTCCCAGAATGCTGTGCTGTCCAGGCTTGTGGGCTGGGGAGGCCCGAGGGCAGTCAGTGTCTGCACCTGGCCACCAAGTGTCCCAAGAGCTTCCATTCCCCACAGGCTAACTCTCAGTGTCTCCTGGATGCCTGACACTAACACGGGCTGTAGGGAAGAAAAAGAAAACATACACACACATCAAGAATGGTGGGAGAGCCCATAGCAGCCAGGTTGGGCATGTTATGAGAGCTCTGAAACATATGAGGGAGGGTTTGGGAGACATCGGCCTTTGCAACTCCCTCTGAGCACCCAGACACCCTGAGCCTGGGGACAGGACCCTGTGAAGCAGGTGAGGCCACAGGATTGGGAAGGGAGAGGCAGGCCAGCTTACCTGGCCCTGCCGCCAGTGTTCCTGGAAGAGGTGAAAGCCATGCTTAGGCCTGGGTTCCTGCAGCCACAGCAAAGCCCCAGGAGGAGACAGCCTGGTTCGTACTGGTGAGAGGGGCAGGTTCAGGCCCTTGCGTAAGCCTGATCCTGCTCGAAGGCCTGGCCCCAGGGCTTTCTCTTGGATCTTCCGTTCTACTACCTGTGCAATAATGCTGTCCAGGATGTTGGTAATGCGGTCATCCTGTGTGGAGGCAGGGGTGGAGGGGCAAGAAGGCTCAGGACCAATTCAGCCACATAGAGATGGCCACCCAGCCTCCGGTTCTCAGGTTCTTGGCCCTTCCTCTGAACCCTTGCTCACACTGGGCAGAGCTGGGGTGACGGGGGCAAAGGCCATGTGGATCCGTTCATGTCCCAGGCAGAGTTTGACAGCAGTAGAGGCTAGCAGCTCACAGAGAGAGGGACAAGGAAGGGGTGATCGGCCAGCACGGTCTTCTGCTGGGTTCTCAGTGGAGTCTGGGGTCTCTGGGAAAAAGAAAATGGTGAGTGACGTTTTGCTTGGCCTTTAGTCTTTACCTCAAAAAGATGTCCTCTCATCTCCTGGCCAAGCCTGTTCTCTCCTCAGCAGCACCCCAACTTTACTCCACTCTGTCTGGGTGTCACCCCGCCACTGCCTTCCTAAAGGAAATTGAAGGGCCTCTAAAGAAAAGTGGTTCTGAATGGGAGTCTCGGGCTAGGAGGCAGCTCAGCAGGTAAGCACACAGCATTTCTGTGTAAGAAGGAGACTCTAAGTTCAAATTCCCAACACCAACAAAAACATCCCATCATTGTCACGCCTGCCGCTTCAGCTCTTGGGTTGGGGAGAGGGCGGTGGAGAGATGGGAACACTGGTGGCTGAGGTTTGCTAGCCACTAACCTAGCTTCAGGTTCAGAGAAAGGCCCTGTCTCAAGTGAGTAAGGCAGAAAGCAACAGGACACCCGATATCTTCACCCACATAAAATAAACAAATGAATGCACACACAAATAATAGGACAGTATGGTTGGAGGAGTTAGGGCACCTGTCTTGAGGTGAGGGATGGTGATTCTTGGTCCATGTGTTGCAGGGGGAGGGAAGTTGATTGCCAAACTAATACCAAGTTTCTCCTGGAGACTTTTATTCCCCCACTGCCCTCCTACACTCCCACTCCAAGGGACATGGAGAGCCAGTCACTCACCTTCTTTGATGTCCTTGGTCCTTTTGGAGTCTCCATTGCAGGAAGGTTGTGGAGCTGGGGGAGTTTTCTCTGTTGGTTCCTTCTGCTAAACCCATCCACCACCACCCAAATCCAAGGAGAGGTTTTAAAAATGGCAGATACAACTGAATCCAATGTTCAGGAGTTAAAAATGTGCTCCCTTTAAAAATTTTTATTTTATATACATTGGTGTTTTGCCTGCATGTATGTCTGTGTGAGGGTTTTGGATGGTCTGGAACCGGAGTTACAGACAGTTGTGAGCTGCCTGCCATGTGGGGGCTGGGAATTGAACCTCTGGAAGAGCAGCCAGTGCTCTTAACCACTGAGCCATCTCTCTGGCTCTAACACTGTGTTCTTATAAGTCCTAAAGTTGTTTCCAGGAGAGTGAAATGTTCAAAAAACCAAAAAAAGAGAGAGAGCGTGAAATGGTACAGTATATAGAATTAACAGGGAAAACAAAACAGTTCATGTCCTTCTTTACAAGACATGGTCTAACCAGTGTATTGAGACAGGCATACCTAAGTGCACAGAGAACTAGGAAAAGTCAAAATGTTAATGGCAATGTAAGAGATCATTATAATTTTCTTACTTATACTTGCCTACATTTTCTGCATTTTATACAATGGATATATGCCAGTGTCTGCTATATAAAATGTACTTTTCAGTCAGACATAGTAGCACACATCTGTGATCCTTGCACTCTGGGAATCAAGGCAGATGGAGTGCCACTTACAGCTAACCTGGGCTACATCGTCAGACCTTACCTTTAAACAAACTCCACATGACAGTAAAATGTAGCTTTTGTTTTTCCACGCTGAGGATGGAACCCAGGGCCTTAAGCATGCCAGGGAAGTACTCTGACATCAAGCTACATCCCAACCCTTGGTTTTTATGAGATAATCTCCCTGTGTTGACTAGGCTAGTCTCAGGCTTCCATCTCTCCTGCCTCTACCTCCCAAGACATGTGCCATCATGCCCAGCTCATAAAAGACTTTTAGTAGGTTCAGCAAGATGGCTCAGCAGATGAGAGCACCTGCCATGCCTGAGAACATGAGTTCAATTCCTGGAACTCACACATTGGAAAGGAAAGAACCAACTCTCACAACTTGTCCTGTGACCTCCACATGTGTGCCTTGGCATGTGCTGTGCTCCTCCCCCCATACAATAAATAATAAATAAATAGATGTTAAGCATTTCAGCACCCATAATTAACTCTTTCTTAAGTGAGCAATTTTGTCATAGAACCACAAAGTTCATAAAAATTATCTTCACGGTACATGTCAAGGGCCTGCTGTGAGTTGAGATGCCAGGGCTACTGAGAAGGTGACTGTCACTGACCCAGAAGGGAGTCATGCCTGGGCGGCAACAGTAAGATAAAGCGGCAAGGGCTGAGCTGAAAGACTGAGTGAGGGGACACTCTAGGGACCAGGGAGACAGGGCTTGTGGTAAGGGATGGAAGGAAGAGGCACATGCTAGAGTCAATGTCAGGTTCCTGCCTCCTGGGAAGGTGAGAAATGGCTTGTTCCACCAGCTCCTACATCATTCTTCATCCTTGCCCACAGAGAAAGACCAACTTCCCCTCCCTATAACGATCAGTCACATATATGCACCCTGCTCAGTACAGGGGCCCACCAACCGGTGCTTGTCACTCGGACCATGCCCTGGTTCTTACCTGCTGACCCCCATCCCCAGGGGCCCACACACGGGCATCAACTTGGCAGAAACAGTGCCCCCGAATGTCAAACTTGGCCCAGACTTGGTGCATCACTGTGCTCAGTTCTGCCAGCGCTGGGTATGTAGAAGAGGGATGGAGATGGAGCAGCCTGGCCTCACCAGCCAGAAGGCCATGTCACCAGAGTCAGGAACAACAAAGCAGAATGACTGCCTCCCTTGGGACCCACCCACTGCATGCCCCACCCCTCCACAATGGCTCACCCTGGCTGGAGACAAACTGGGTCAGAATCAGAGAACAGGCAGTATGCCCAGCCTCCTGGGCACACTCCTCTACGTGCTGTTCCCAGGAGCCTGTGGGGTAGGAAGAGAGGAGTTGCAGGTCCAGAAAGCAAGGTAACCACAGGTTAAGGTCAAGGAAGAAGGCCAAGTACATGATATTTAAATCTGGAGTTCAGCAACGAAACAACTGCTTGCTGGGAAGCTTGGGTATATCTAACAAAGAATTCTTTGGAAATTTGGAATGCAGAGGTGTTCACATGCTGTGCTGCTTTGCAAGAGCCTAATGTGGGGTCCTGTGAGATGGCTCAGCAGGTAGAGGCCACTTGCCACCAAGCCTAAGGACCTGAGTTTGATTCCCAAGACTCACATGGTGGAAGAACATCCCAAAAGATGTCCTCTGATCATCATCATACATGTGCTGTGGCAAGTGCATGCATGTGTGTGTACATGCCACACACACACAATCAAACAAATAAATAATTAAAAAGTAAATAAATAGATCAATCAATCCACCCATCAATCAATCAACCAATCAATCAATATTTTTTTAACTGAAGATTGGACTGAATCAGAGGACCTGAGTAAAGTCTTGTCTATAATATTGACCTGTGGGCTAGAGAGACGGCTCAGCTGTCAAAGGCTAGGCTCACAACCAAAACTATAACATTGACTTGTTTTGGGACCTTGGACAGACAGGTTGCTGATCCCCTCTGAGTTATTCTTATCTGCACCCACTTCACCATGTTTTGTTTTGTTTTGGTTTTGGTTTTTCGAGACAGGGTTTCTCTGTTTAACAGCTCTGGCTGTCCTGGACTCGCTTTGTAGACCAGGCTGGCCTCGAACTCGCAAAGATCCGCCTGCCTCTGCCTCCCAAGTGCTGGGATTAAAGGCGTGCGCCACCACCGCCCGGCTCCACTTCACCATGTTAAAATGAAAGCTGATCAAAGTGAGAAGCACACAGAAGGCACCTAACTTTCATCCTTGTGTTTGCTTGGCTAGCACTTCACTGACCAAACTCATATCCACAGTGCCCAGGTACTTGACTTCTTAAAAGAGTGGGTAAGAAGGGAGCTGAAGAGATGGCTCAGTGGTTAAGAGCACTTTCTGTCCTTGCAGAGGATCCAGGTTCAGCTCCTAGCATGCACACGGCAGTTCACAACTACCTATATAATTCTAGTTCCTGGGGCTCTGACCCACCTCTTCTGACCTCCACAAGCAGCAGGCAAACATATGGTGCACACAGGTACATGCCTATGAAATCATGCAGATCTAAAAAAGTAGATCTGGTTTTCTTCACCTGCTTTCTCCCTGGTCTTCCCAGCTCTGACTACGCGTCCACAGGCTATACACAGCCGCTGGCTGCAGCGGGAACATCTCCAGTGGGTGTTGAAGAGTCCATGGTGGCAGCGGCTGCAGCAGTGTGGGGTGCCTGGGTTGTCCTCTGTCATGGCTGGCCCCTGGCCTGTTGACCACAGAAAAGAACTGGGTCAGAGTGTTCGAGCACACAGTCCCCTTGGGGACACCACATATAGCAGTGGTTCTCAACCCGTGGGTTGCCACCCTGCTGGGAGTCGAACAATCCCTTCACAGGGGTCAGATATCAGATATCCTGATTTACATTATGATTCGTTTACATTCACATTGCAGTGACCATCCTCTCCAGTGCACACTGCTAGGGCAGTACTGGCCTCAGCTCCCTAGGTCAGCCCCACCCCTAGCCTTGCCCAGGGGTTTCCCCAGTGTGCCTGCATTACTAATCCACACCACTTCCAGCCCATTTTCCATCCACGTACCAGCCCCAGCCCAAACTGCTACCAGAAATGGAAAGGTATAGCAGCTACTCAGGTGGTCTTTCCTCTAAGTCCAGGGAACTTGGCAGATTAGAAGAGAGAAGAGGGCACTCTTGCTCTTACCCTAAGGAATAGGTTTTTTTTTTTTTTAAGAGCCAAGGTATGGTGGTGCACACCTTTAATCCCAGGACTTGGGAGGCAGAGGCAGGTGGATCTCTGTGAGTTAAAGGCCAGTCTGGTCTACAAAGTGAGCCCAGGACAACCAGGGATACACAGAGAAACCCTGTCTCTAAAAAAATAAAAAATAAGAGCAAGGTTCAGACTAAACCATGGTTGGTAGGTAGAAAGGGCCCTACTGAACAAGACACCTAATCATGTCCCAAGTGGGCCCAGGAGACTCAGACTTTCTCAGGAGTGGGTCTTACCCTCCAGTGTTCATATCCCTCTCAGGGAAACAACCCACAGACACAGTGATGACTATGGGACTCCTGGCTGAAAAGGCCATGGAAAGATGAGGGTGACGTAGCTGGGGAACTTCTCAAGTGGCCCCAAAGGATGAGTAAGTTCTTATCCATCAGGTAGGAAGGGATGATCCGGGCATTCCAGATTGGAGGAACAGCTAGTGCCAAGGCCCCAGGGGACAGACAAGCTTTACCGGGGAAGGGAAAGATGGGTGGCGTGTGTGTCAGGAATCCAGGTTGGGAGTGGCAGGATCCTACAGGAGCTAGCTCATGACTAAACAAACTAGGGGCTGCCCTCTCTGGAGTGAGATGGGGACACTGGTGGTCTCCATGCAAGGTATAACATGTGGGCCCAGGGCTGGGGTTTACAAACGTCACACTATTGCTACGAAGAGCTGCAGAGGGGAGGCCTAGACAGATCTGAGGACCCAGTTGAATTTGAATCTCTACCCTCAGTTTGAATCCCACCAACTTTTGAAGGCCTTGCCACTCTAGAGGCCTTCCTATCCTTAACCTGTCTGGATCCCCCTCACCTCCCAGGCTCTGAGATACTTGTACTGGCTCTGTTTTCCCCCTAAACCCTATTGTTCTCAGAGAACTGAACTGAACCAAAATTTTAGATTTCCCAGGAGCATCCCCACTCAGGGCCAAAAACCCCTCAGGGTTGACTTAGAGTCCATGTTAGGGATAGATAAGGACAAAGAAGGACAGAACTCTCCTGAGTAGGCCCAGGAACTCCAAAGCACTGGTAAACGTGGATTGGGAGGGACATGCAGGAGCAGGCCCACAAGGGAGATCAGCTCACCTTCACGCTGTGCCCAGGCAAGGGCCTCCCGCTCCTTCCGCAGCAGGCGGCAGAGGCGGTCACCCAAACCACTCAGCAGGTGCCTGGCCAGGCCCTTGTTGAGCAGAGCTTCTGGGCCAGACCCTCCTCCCTCCTCAGAGCTGGCAGAGGAATCCTCCTCCTCCTCCAACTGCCTCCTTTCCAGGGGCAACCTGGCAATGAGATGAGGCAAAAGGGTTTGAGGAGGGAGCCCATTGGTGGGGGTGGGGATGTTGCTGGTTCTGACCATCAGGGGCAACACTCACCTATGGGATTGCTGGGAGTGGCCGGCCAGTCCTCCTACCTCTCCAGCTGCCTGGGCACAGCTGTGGCACTGAGTGATACCTGCTAAGTGAGCCTGGCAAGATGAGTCCTCAAGCCTGGATTCCTGGAGGCTAACCTGGCCATCTCGGGGTCCTGAGGAGACAGTACAGCTGCTTAGGGAGTCTGGTTTCTAGGGCTTATATTAGCCAAAGCCCCGACTTAGCCGATCACCCTGTCCACATGCAGCCAGTTCAGCTCGTGAGGACAGAACCCAAAAGAGGACCAGGCACGCAAGTTTCACACACAAGGCTGAGCAGTAGCTGGAGCTATCCCTGGTGGGATTGGAGGCCGAGGGGTGGTTTAGGGTGCTTAGCCCACGGCTTTGGGAAGCCTAAGCAATGGTCCCTGTGTATGTGCAGAATCCAGTCAGTATAGGCTTTGGATAGGTTGACTAACGGCTCAGTGGCTATATGACACCATGAGGAGATATTCCAACGTGGATGGATGGGTGGATGGAGGGCACCGGAAAGTGAGAACAGTTTCAACACAGAATACAGGTGCTGTAACCTAAGATGCCAGAGGGGCCAACAACTTCCCAGCTCAGACCGAGGCATGCAGGTGCAGACAGACCCACACCAGGTGCAGGGGCTTTAGGGCCAGGCCGTAGAGACAGTTCTCTGGGCCCAGCAGTCCAAGAGACCAAGGATGAGATGATCCTGTAGGAAGCAATCTGGCTCCACGATTGCTGGAACCCTCTGTGAAGGACACAGTGTAGCAGAAGAGTCCATGATGTGCCCAAAAGGCTTCCCATGATGGGAAGTCCAAATTAAGTCTCCAGGATTCAGCTGGCCAAGAGAGGCTGAGAGTGGTCCTTTAGGAGATGTAATACCTAAACTAGGATTTGTGGCCCAAATAACCACGGCATTGAATGTTTATTTCCTAAGTGCCCTGATGAGCCATTTAATAGTCCTGCAGTCTTCATAACATGGGAACCATCTTTACTCCCACTTTATACATGAGGGAGCTAAGGTCCTCAGAGGTAAAGTAACTTTCTTCAGGTCACAGTTACTGATTCACATCAGGAAGCATCTGTGTCTCTAGAACCCCTGCTCTGGACCATGTCCTTACATTGCCAACAAGAGACGGGAATGGAAGCCACTGGCTAGAAGGCTGTGGTGACAACAATAGGAGCTAGAGAACTGTGGTGATTCAGGAAGGAATCCTACCATCTTAGTATGACCCATCACAAAGGCCTATGGACTTCAGTCCCTTGTAAAGGTCCAGCCAGCCCTATTGCCCCTTCTTCAGCACATCACCCCCTTACCTGTCCGCTCCTCTTGTTGCTCTGCCTCCGATTTGCTTCCCCTGGATGTGTCTGGTACCTCCTGCCAAGCCCTGGCCCCTTGCCTCCCAGTGCCTGGGAAATGGTAAGATGGGCGTTTGGGAGCTGGGCCTCTTGCTGTTCCCTGGACATCTGGACTGCCTGCCCTTTTGGGTGCCCGGATCCCAGTGGCTGGACTCTCTTCTTTCCCAGGACAGCCACCTAGGCACTCAAACTGTTCCGAGTGGCGTGTGAGCCAGGTCTTCTTCAACTTGGTGTGATGGCTTGGGGGACACGCCCTGGACCCAGCCTTGTTCTTTTCTTCACTGGATTCACCTGGCCCACTACTGCCTCCCTTAGGGAAGTCCCGACATTTCCTACAAGGACCAAGATTCCCCTCTCTGCCAGGTAAGAGAGATGAACAACAGACCCCAGGAGGGGTGGTCGGCCTAGGAGATGGGCACCTTGGTGTGACTGGTGGCCCCAGCTGGTATCCAAGGCTGTTAATTCCCGGCCCAGTCCAAATGTTGCCAAGAGTGTGAACTAGGCCTGGGGAGCAAGAAGGCCAGGGGGTCCGAGGAACACCATCTGGGTACCCCAAGAAAAGTGGGCAAAGATTCTGCTGCCTGTCAGCTCCTGTCTCCCCATCCCTCTGTTGAAGTGAGGGGCCTTCTGCCTCACAGGCTCGCTGGAGATGCCCATCAGAGACTAAGCCCAACAACCCAGACTCTGCCACTGCCAAGGGCTCCTTTTCTGGCCTGAGGATGTTTGGATCCTTGTGGTAAAGGCCCTAAAAGAGGAGAAAGGGTTAATCTGGTGTTAATATAGGTTCCCAGCACTTAAAAGAACAAACAGGACTAACAGCAACAGTTATTAAAAATAAAATTCAACTATAAGGAGTCACTGGTGGACTCGTGGATTGTCAGGCAAGTGGTACCTCCCCAAGTGGCTCCCCTACTACCCTGGGTTCCTCCCCTGCCATCTTCTCCCAGGCTTTCCAGAGGCTGAAGGGTTAATGCTTGGCATGGCCAAAGGACATCAGGACCTGCTAGAGGATTATTCTGTGCTTTGACCCACACGCCCTTTTGTTCGTTTTGGTTTTGGAGAGAGGATCTTTCTATGAGGTCCAGACTAGCATGGAGCTCACAATCTTTCTACCTTGGCCTCCTGAGTACTGAGATTATAGACATGCACTATAATGCCCATCTTTGATCTCCAAACATTTAAAAACTTTGTTCTGGGCGTGTGGGGTGGCCTGTCAGGAAGGGGCCCCAGAAACAGGCCATTAGGCCTGCACATCTCACCCACTCTTTGCCCACACAATAAGGCCACACATTCCAAGAGCAAAGTTTCTAAGGCCTGATCCTGGGTGAACTATGGGTGAGTCAGTGGCTGCAGAGGCCCAAGGGCAGGGCAGGGAAGGGCCAGGGAGATAGGGCTGCCCAGGTCTGGGTTGTCTTCAGGGCTAGGGACAACTGATCCCCATGCGCCCAATCTACTCCATCACTCACCTTGCTGCCTAAGCTGAAGGCAGAGGTCACTTTTGGCTGACCCCCGGGGTTTATCCAGGGGTTCGGGGCCAAAGGCCAGTCATATGGTCTCTCTGGGGGCAGACTGGACATTAGGTAGGGCGGCAAGCAGGTGGGAACCCAGAAGGGCGCTTGCTCTAGAATCTTGGTCTCCAGCAGGAAAGGGCAGTGCAAGGGCCGGAAGGCCACAGGGTCACTCTTGGGATGGCCACCACTATGCTCAGGTATCAGGGGGCCATAGCGAGGTGGGCATGCTGGCCCACAGAAGGCCAGTGGATGGGCCAGCATTGCTTCCTTCCAGTGCAGTCCTTCCTTGCTGCTCAACCAGCTGGCCTTCCTCTCCCCATTCCGAGGACCCTCACCCTCCAACAGTGAGAGTGTGTCCTTGGCGCCTTGGGGGAAGCCAGGAGGGAGCCAGGAGTCCGGAGTGCTCAGGACGCCCCTCCAAAAGGGGGCAGGTTCTCCTAAGCACAGTGCCCCATGGCGCACGCCATCCTGAGGTGGGGTACCGGGCTCCTGCCCCACGATGCTGTTCTCAGGGACTATCTTCTCCCAGGCTTGGGTGTCCTTCAGGAAGCTGGGCATGCTCTCCATCACTCTCCTGCCCTCATGGGGCTCTCCCAGGGGGGATCCTGGAGCATAAGGACAAAGTGTGAACTCTTTAGGTACAAATTCCAGTACCTTAACCATGGGTACTACCCTGGGAAATACCAAAGTGGCTCAAAGCAGTAAAGAAAGTGTCAGGACACAGCAGAGTACAAAACAGTCTTCTACATGTGGCCAAAAGGATTCTGCTTCATGGGAGGAAGCTGATACCTTACTAAATTCTGGCCCTATCTGAATTTGGAGGTCCAAACTCAACAGAAGGTTGTAAGTACTAGAACAAAAGGTTCTTTCTTTATGGAGCTAGAAATCTGTCTACAAGTCTTGGAAATGGACAGGAAACAAGACTTCAAATGGTTAGTTCAGCAGAAGACACTCAGCTGGGAGGACAGGGAGGCAGCATCCTGGCCCTGGCTCTGTGTCACCTGCTAAGGGGATCCTCAGTAGATCATTTTCTCCTCTGGGCTTCAGTGTACCCATATGTAAAAATGGAGTTTAGGACACAGAGGGCTCTTTCTAAACCCCAGTCTGTGTTTTTTTTTGGGGGGGGTGCTGCTTGTGGACTCCCATCTCCATCTCTCACCAAGCTTGCAAGTGTTGGATGTTCAGGCCTGGCAGTTTCGAGTCCCTGGGCAGGACGGCTATCCTGGGCTGCCTGACTCTGCTCCTTCATAGGCTCTAGTTTCTTGGCATCTCCGAAGAATACTAGGACAACTGCTAGGGGCTAGGATCTCGACTCCCAAGGGGAGGAGGGTAAGCTAGCATGTGAGAAGGGATTCAGAGGTGTCATACTAGCGTGGGTCGAGCTGCCCAAGCCCAACGGCAGTGCCAGGGCATCGTTGCTAACTGCAGTCCGGAGGGGGGAGGGAAGGAGGCGGAGAAAGCAGGCTGGGCCCCAGAGAGACGCAAGCGAGGGAAAATTGAACACGCCAGCCTGCGAGGGACCAGGATGACAGGCGGCACCAGATCACAGCCGCTTGTCATCGCGGCACCCTCTGGAGCAGTCCCCACGGCCGGCCCGAGGAAGCCCCAAGAGGGATGGACATATGGGAACCTTGGCGGAGGCACCAGGATTTTATGGAGCTGCAGCTTGTGCGCAGTCCAGCCCCCTTAGTTGGGCATCCTAACTTTTCCGTGTTAAGATGTAAGGTTCATTCAGTTCAGAGTCGCACCGGCACTTCACTCCCTGCTTGCACCTTGGGATCAACTCATAAATTCCCCATTACAATTATCCAAGAACGCGCCGCCTCTCGGCGCTTACCTGGGCTTCAGAGGCCGGGCGCGGTGTGGGCGGCGGTCGTGCTAGCCGGCGCTGGGCACTCGCTCCCCATGGGCCGGCTTCAGGGCGTTCTCCTGCTTTCTGCTCAGCGCGCTCGCGCTCTCTTTCTCCCCGGGAGTCGGGGGAGCTCTAGGGCCGCAGGTTGGAGGGGTCGGACTCCGGGATTTGCAGGATGCGGCACACGGCGCG
This sequence comes from Lophiomys imhausi, assembly GCA_907164525.1. NCBI lineage: Eukaryota > Metazoa > Chordata > Mammalia > Rodentia > Muridae > Lophiomys > Lophiomys imhausi. The sequence continues at coordinate 3,209,619 of CAJQZJ010034389.1, forward strand.
GATGGGCCGCACCAGCTTCTGGGCCGAGGCTGTGGGTTGCGCCATGGGACGCCGAGACTCCGTGCTGCGCTTTGGGGAGGGTCCGGCCGGGGCTAGGGAGCGGGTGTCCCCGGAGGGAAAGAAGGAGCCGGGCCGGGGGGAACGTGCGCCCCGGGTCGGAGATGGCTGATTGGGGGAAAAAGCAGAGGGGCCGGGGAAGGGGGTCGTGCCTGGAAGTGGGGGGCCGATCCCGTGAGCCAGGAGAGAGGCACCAGCGAGGGCGCAGCACCGCGTAACGCGGCTAATGAAGGGAGAGCGCAGCGGAGAGCGCAGCAAGACCTCTGATCGCCATCGCCAGACGCGCAACTGAGAGTGGGGAAGCTGCTCCGCCGGTTTCCTCCTCCAGCACCCTGCGGGAAACAGGAGCCCGTGATTCGGAGGCCCCGCCTGGGCCTGCCCCCTTCTGAGCCCCGGGGGCTTCCGCCAACGCCCCGGCGATGCCACCGGCTGCGCACGGGGAGAATGAGCCCTTTGTTCCCCCCTCCCCCCGCGGCACCCGGGCGCCTGCCGAGAGAGGCTCCCCTGGGGCAGTGTGCCAGCTTCCCAGCCGCCCCACCCTCCCGTGGGCCCGGCCCGGAGCCTGGCAGGCGGGCAGCACCCCCACTATAGGTGCCAAGCCCGGGAACTGGAGCAAAGGCCGGGAGGGGCCGGACCAGGCCAGGATGAGGCGGGGTGCCCCCCGGGGTGCTAGGGCGGGGGGGCATTGCCGGAGCTGGCAGGGGCAGTCGGGTTCTCACGGGTCAGTGATGGGTGCTGCGACCCACGCCAGCAGGCCCGTGCCTGCTGGACCACTCTCTCCCTGTCCTTTTCAGCTCTGGGCACACCCCAGTGGCTGGTGTCTTCCATACCTCATTCTTCATCTTCACCTAGCCAAGCCACTCTTCATGGTGTCCTGCCCAAGCCCCTTCGCAGTATCCCTCTCTAGGCACAATGTCACAAAGTGCTATACTTTGAAATCTGAGAGGGTCTGCCGGCTGGTCTGTTCTCTGATCTAGGGACCTTGATTTCTACCAAGTGTCTAGAGAGGTGAGGGGACCAGAAGCACACAGCCATCGCAAGCTCTAGCTGGGATTGCCCACACGGCTGCCCCATCTTCAATATTCCTGGTGCTCCCAGGCCCAGCCTGGAGAGGAGCCCATGGGAGTGGCTCCTGGGAGGGAGTAGGAGAGGAAATGAGCAAACAGGGCACCCTCCACCCGAGGAAGCATCCCTGCTCTTCTGCGGGGGTGGTTTCAGAGCGCACACACACAAACAGACAGATTCAGACACACACAGACAGATTCAGACACACACAGAAACCCACACGCCCAACGGGTGCTTCCCTTCCCTGAAGGCACCCACCTCCTGCCCCTCTACTCCCCTGCCTCCCCCAGCCCAGTCTGAAACAGAAGCAGTGCCACCTACTCCCCCATCGCTGTGGAAGGGATGAATTTTGGTGGCCACAACCTGGTCCCAAGTCACACCACCATCTCTGAAGAGGGGGTACCACGAAGGGCCCAAGGTCTTTCTCTCTAGGGACAGGAGTGAAGGCAAGAAGACATTCACTAACTGTTGGGAATAGGATGGGTACTCTTGGGAGAGGAGGCCCATACCAGCTACCACTGCTCAGAGATGGGCCTTGTTGATATAGTTATTCTAACCCTCACCTTCACAGAGATCAAGTCTGTGGTGGGGTGGGCTGGCAGGAACTGTTTTCATGGCTGAGTTTTTCATATTCCTTTTCTTATCCATTCTCTTGGGAGGTGGCCTGACCCTAGTGTGCTATGGGACATGAATGAGGAGGGTCCAACAGGGACTGGAGCACCAAGGCTCCAACAGGACGAAGTGGTGGGCTGGAGTGTGCCTGTGGTCCTAGTCTAAGTCCTCTGGCCTACCTTAGCAGAGGCTTATTGGAGAGTCTGTTGTCTTGGGGAGAGTCCTGTGACTTGAGGCCTGGAAGAGACCAGAGTGGAAGCTTGGGCTGTCTAGAGTCCTAAGGGTCTGTGGCTGTCTTCCCCTAAGGTGATAGGGACTGTCTCAGGGGAGCTGAACAGATACCCACCCCCACACCTCCATTTGACATATCTGCCTGGACTAGACCAGGGCTCTCAGCAGAGTCTTCTGGAATGCCTACAGGTTGGTGGAGATGAAGGTAGGGAGAAGTACCACCCCCATTCCACCATGGTTCCCTATCTTTGCTTTGGCACCTATGCCACAGGCCAGAGTCCTTGTAACTGGCTGTGCTGTGCCAGAGGATGGAGCAGAGCTGGGGACACACACAAAAGACACAAACATAGGGGGAGAAGCCACCTAGTGTGTGGTCACAGAACCCGCTCAAGCACCTGGCAAACTGACTAACACCCCCAGACTCAAATGGACCCAGCCCCAGACCGCACCAACCCCGCACACACTGACACACATGCTGACATACACACTCTGACACCCATGCTGACAGACACAGCCTCATTCACAACCAGCAGCCCTTTCTTCACCCCAGAGCCCCTTACCTGGGCAAGCACAGTGCCCTTCAGGCAGAGTAGCCCCCCTGCCCAGGGGTGGGCAGCAGGCAGGGCGGGGGAAGGAGCCCCGGAGAGTCAGGCCAAGCTGCCACTAATCCGGGCGGGGAGGGGGGGGCACCCACGTCAGAGCGGGGACTGCCGGGTGGAGGGCATCTGAGGACATCCCCTCCCACACACGCGGCCGTCTGGGCACCTAGCCCTGCTTCCCCAGCCCCTCCATCCTTCAGACAGCTGAGGCTGGCCTCCCCCTACCCCACCCCACCCCTGTGACCATGCCTGGGGTGGGGGGCATGGGGGAGGGGGATACCGGGAGAAATCTCCCAGGACCAGGGGGAGGGGACAGGGAAGGGAAGTGTGGAGATGCTGCTGGAGCCAGGAGGAAGCTCGGTGGTAGATGCTATCCTCTCCTCTTGCCCACCCACCCACATCCTTGACCTAATTCCTCTTCTGGAATCCTCCTTCTCTCGGAGCCCTCCCCCACTGCCATCTAGCCTCCTTGTGTTCCAGGCTGAGCTTGGGACCTGTGTGTGCAGCAATGCCAGCTCTGACCCCGGGATCCCCCAACCCTAGGCAACAGCCGTCTGCAGTGAAGGTCACCTGTAAGTGGGCACCAATCCCAGATGCTGGGTGAGAAATGGGGACAAGAACCCCTGATCCTCCACCAGTGGAAGAAAGTGCCTGTCAGGACCCCCAACTCAGTCTGGGCCAGGGCTGTGTGTGTGTGTGTGGGGGGAGGGAATCTAAAGGCTTAGTGTGGTGCTGAGATCTATAGGCAGCTAAAACTACAGGCACCAGTTCCTGTGTGTTGTGACACAGAATGCCAGAGAAGGGGAAAGTGACTAGGACAATTAAGGGCCATAGGCCAGAGGGACAATGATGGAGCCAGAAGCAGAGGGCTAAAAGGATAGCAGGAGGTGAGGCAGAAAGAGAAGGAAGCCCTGACTGTCATGGAAACAGACCAGGAATGGTAGGAAAGGGATGAAAATGAGACCTGAACCCACAGAAGGTGTGTGCTAGAGACATGCCTGATGATGTCAGGTCCTTTCCAGTCTTGATCCTACCTGGGGAGACCAGGCTCACTGGTATCAAGTACAAAATTGGTGGCCCTTGGAAGGCAAGAACAAGGCTTGACCTCCTCCCTTTAGGGGCCTTCTTCTCCGGAGATGGGTTGTGCTGGGTGGAGGTATGTCTGGGTGGTTCTCAGAGGGGCAGAGGGATGGACTCTGAGGGATGTCCAGGTGCTACCCAGTGCCCCAAGTCTCAGGCTCACATTTATGCTTGCCCAGAAATACCTACAATTTGGACTTCCACTCATTTCTCCCTCTGTGGCCTCAGGATGCCTTGATAGTCATACAGTTTTAGCGAGCCATTCCCCGAGCCATCTTAGAGACTCTGATATTTGGAAAGCTGTGTGGTGAAACTGAGGTGACATAGGGCACAGACACCAAAGCAACAAGTTCGTTCCCACCCTGAAGAGGTTTAAGACACTTGACGTATGTATGTATTGGTTAATAGCAATCCTCCTTCAGGCCTCTGAGGTGTCAAGCCCTGGGCTGAGGCTAGGAGCCACGCTTGGAGATAAGAATATGGTGACAAAGGACTCCATGACGTCTAATCCTGTGCTGGGGAGTTAGAGAGGTTTCCCAGAGAAAGGGATGCTCCTTAAGCCCAGAAGCCACACACCAAGCAGGACTTCACCACCAGATCGCACAATTATACAAATACCTCACCTTGGTTCAACCACTTATTCCGGGCTGAGATACAAAAGTAAAACAAGGCTGCTTCTGAAGTCACGACAGAGGAGGGACAAAATATATATATATATGATGTACTCAAGATGAGAACAGAAGTCCCTTCGTGAGCAGCGATGGTAGGAACGCCAGATGAGCAAGGCAAGGCAGAGGCATGCCAGCAGAGACAGGGATTTGAGAAGGATGTGTGAGTTGTGGTAGAACAAAGTGGCAGGAGGAAGGAAGCAGAAGGTAAAGTGCAGGCACGGGCTTTGCAGAGCCTGGGGACACTGGCTTCAACAGTTCGGCCGGGAGGACCAAGTGACTTTGCCCACCTCTCAGGCAGTACCACTGTAGAGGAGAAAGCTTTTTCACCTGTAAAACGGAGGACACAGGCCCATTTGAGAGGATTCAAGGAAACCATCTCTGAGAAACGTCCAGCACAATGTTAGGCATGCAACAAAATATTCCATACACGCCAGACTCCTTCTCCCTGCCTGCCAGGCCAGGGGCAACCCATTTACTGAATAGTGATTAAGAATATCAGCTCTGGAGCCAGACTGCCTGGTCCAAAGCCCATTCCTGCCACTTACTAGCCAAGCCACCTTGGGCAAATCCTCTGCCCTTTATGTGCCTATTTGGGAAACAGGGATTATAATAATAGTACTTCTTCCTTGTCTTCTCACCCCTACAGCATCTAGCAACACATCTTTTGAACGAATTAATGAGGTGGTAAGTCAACATCAAAAGGAGAGGGAATGCATAAGGGAAAGCCACTGGATCCCAATCTGTGAGAGGCTAAATCAGCCACACAGATTAAGTGCCTTCCCTCCAATAAAACCCAGATAATCCCCACACCAAGAGTTAATCCTCCAAGCCACTCCAGTTTAGCAGCTTATATTTTTCTTCCAACCATCATTCTTTACTCTGAAGTGGTAAAGGACAGAGCAGGTGGGAGGAGGAAGCACCCCTGGGCACCATGTGATTCCAACATCAGGGACATATGACCCAGGGATCAAAGGAAATGGATTAGAGGCAATCCAGGGCAAAAGTCTGGACCTCTGTGGATGGAGCAGGCCACAGAGCAGCAACCAAAAGCAGAGAAGGGCTATCATTGGCCCTGCTGGGCTGGGCATCGTTCCTTCCCCCTGCCGCAGCAGGAGCCAGGCCCCAGCAGGGCGAGGCTTTGGCTAGCCTCGGAGCTCCGCCCACCCTGACCTGGAAGGTGGGGGCAGCCTGGCCCCAGGCAGCTACTGCCCTCTCGTGGCTTAGAGTGCAAATTCACCCTGATCATACCTGAATGTTTACGTGAGTTTAAACAACTGTGACCCTCCAGGTTCATGGAAGACCTAGCCTGCCTTCCCAGATTTGCTCAGTGCAATTTCTACATCCTCCATACTTTTGCCTCTTCCTGTAAGGCCCAGTACTGACTCCTGACTCTGAGTCCTCTTCAAGATCAGTCTGACTCTTGTTTTTGAGACAGGGTCTCTCTAGTCTTGGCTCTCTTGGAACTTGCTATGTAGACCATGCTGGGCTTGAACTCACAGAAATCTTCCTGTTCCCCACCCCTCTCCCCAACCATGTTGGAATCAAAGGCTTGTATCACTACACCAGGCTCCAACCTGACTCCATAGGGATCCCTAGGAACAACCATGAGAACACTTGCTGCTGGGATGGATGGTCTATTGGTACACAGAGATCCTTCTGGTAGTCTCCCCACCCTTTTGCCAGAGTCTGCTGTGGGTTGTCAGTTATAATATGATATATGAGGAGTGAGGAGACAAATCAGGGGAGGCCAAACACTGTTTGGTATTTATTTATAAAAACATTCACAGCCTGACCTCACTCACCAACACAAAACACACAGCTAAGACACACACATACACACACACCAGGCCTTGGAAAAGGCTGTCAAGTACTTTGAAAGACAAGAAGGAATGAACACAACTTGTTGGATTTTTGATTTCATTCTATAGGGACTAGTGGGGTGCTCTGGTCCCAAATCTGGAAAGGTAAAAGGCTGAGGAAGGCAATAAATAGGCCCCTGGGTCTGGCCTGCTTTGGTATACTGTGGGTACAACCCCATGCAGGGTACCACACCATGTGCCCCCTAGGCAGCTGAAGAAGCCAGAAGGGGCAGAGCCCAGGTAGCTGGTGTAGCAGCAAAAGGTCTCTTGCTGGTTCCAGAGGTAAGATGGCCTGAATTTACAGACTCTAGCTGTCCATGTCCGAAGGCATGGTCTTTTTCCGGGTTCGGACCTTCAAGGAGCGTGAAGTGCCCTTGGGGAGAGAAAGCCAACATACCATGAGTGGTGTGGGCACGAGGCTCAATCAACCTCCCTCAAACTGTCCTTCCAATAAGCAGACCTCTCGCACCAAGGGCTTCCTCTTGATCACCCGAAGGCTCTGGCTGCGGCTCAGGGGCTTCTCTCGGGGTCGGACAGGTGGCTGGGGGGCTACCTCATTGTCTGACCAACACTCATCCTCGGTGTCACTGTCCTGCAGGCCGCCTGGCCGGTACCCTGTGGGAGAGAGGTCATCAAGGGCAAGGCTAAACACTATAAAAGCCTGGGGCCACTCCCAGCTTTCCTGTAGCCCTCAGATGGGCTGACCTTCCTTCCCATGGCAGCTTTGGGTCCCTTTTCCACTTACCAATTGGGGGTCTGCATCGGGGTACCTGGTCTTCCAGGTAGAGGGGATCTTGGTAGGTGGGGGCAGGGGTGTCAGGGATAGAGCGCAGGTCTTGCATGGAGAAGCTCCGCAGCCTTCCAGCTAGAGCACCTTGACTCTAGGAGGTGAGAGAGGCACAGGAGGCACAGTATTAATGGAAGAGGAGGGCTTCAAGGGGAAGGGCTTTAGCAGGGAAGCTGGCCTTCAGCTAATCACTGGGGCACAAGATTCAGAACTGATCTGTCTCAAAGGTGCTGGGAATGAGTCTGACACTGTGAGCCCTGGGGCCCTGAGCACCTTGGTAGCAGCCTGCACAGCGGCTGAGGCAGCGATGTTGAGGCTCCGCTTCCCGAAACTGAGCATGGTCTCATAGCTGCGCTCCTTTGCCTGCACAATGCACGCATCGATCTCCTGCAGACCCAGGGTGGAGAGAGAGCTCAGATTAACAAAAGAGCCATTTCTCTGCGGACCCCGAGAAGCCACTGGTTGTCATAATCCCTAGCCCACGTCCACCAAGGACTCAGGAGCCACAGATACAGGTTCAGAACAAAAAGTTCAGAACAAAAAGATGAGTTCCCCGTCTGCACACACACTCTACACCTCAGTGAGTTTCCCTTCCATTTTTCCATGCCCACATCAACTTCCTGATGGCATGGAGTCCCTTAAAGGTCACTCACCTGTGTCACCCAGGTAGGTGAGGAAAGCCAACCCCTATCACAGTCCCATAGCAAAACTGCAATGGGACCTGCAATAGGACGCAGACATCTCCCGAACCTGAGATACAGGGCTTTCTCTCTGACACACCCTCTTCCTGACACACCCTCCCGTGCTCCTCCTCTATCTCCCACAGGGGTACCTTCTCATGGCGGGACAGGGACGGGTGGACAAACTTCCGGTAAAGCAGGCTGGCCCCCTTGGTGTAAGGTGAGAGCAGCCACAGCACAAACGCCATCTTGATCTCATAATAAAAAGGGAACCTATGGAAGCAAGGGGAGGGCGCTGTGTGAGCCAGGTGCCAGGTAAGTGGGTGGGCCTTCCCGACCCACGGCCCGCCAACCCTTCTGCCAAACCAGGAAAGGAAGATGTCCGTGAAGGTCTCTGCGGCCATGAAGATCGCAAAGATAATCCAGTACATCATCCACCGGACCTGTGGGTCAGAGTGCACAGAGCTCAGTTTGGGAGCCAGAGAGGCCAGCGCCTGCCCCCCCCCCCCCCCCCGGCTGGCCCAGCCCAGAGATTCCTGAAAGCCAGTCCCACTGCACTGTTTGCTGCATTTCCTCACGTCTGCTTAGACAGGAGCCCCTGAGAACCTGTCGTTCAGTCCACTGACCACCCCAGCATGCTTTCTCACAAGATCCTCCATGGGCACGCTAACGTTGGCCCTCCGTCCGTGCTCACTTGACCACTCTACTACGATCTGCCCTGCCATTGAGCCCCTGGAGTCTGAGAGGCCAGCCTAGGCCCTACCACCACCTCCCTGACCATTCAAGTCTGTCATTCACCCACATTAGTTAAGCTCTCCCACCAACCCTCTGCACTTACATATTCTCGAATGTTCTTGCTCTTCACAGCCTTGTAGGAAGCATATGCAGGATACAGCATGCCAAATATGAGCCTGGAAGAGCAGCCATAAGAAGTGTGAGGGGCACCATTCCCCACCCTCTCCCTGCCAGGTGACTGCTTCCCCTGACCTGAGTTCGAGATGGCAGTGCCTGCCCTGTTTTTCCCGCTTGGCCTGCACAACTAAGGGTGCCTGAGTCAGCGCCCTGGAGGCTGCCTCCCCACCTGGCTGTTTACAAACATCCCAAGCCTGCCCAGGCCTGCACTGGTGGCCCATAGGTACAGGACAGACTGAGAACGCACAACAAGGTGAGTAAAGTGGGTGAGAACACCAGGCTGTCCCCTCCCCCAACACGCAATGAGGCGCAGGGCCACCAGGATGCAGGTAGAGACATTTGAGCCAGGTGTTGGAATATCTAAAAGTGAGGGGAAGATTGTGGAGGCTGAAGCTAGGTAAGCGAGGGTGGTGGGTCATGTGAGGGCAGCTCAGATGGGAAGGAGGCACCTGGAGTCTCCTCCCACAGAGGCACCTATCACCTTCCCTCCCGGCTGTAGGTGGCAAAGGCCCTGAGCCCTGCCTGCACCTGTCTGCTGTGTGTGCATGTAGACAGGGTCCCTATCAGCCCAGAAGGCTGCAGGGTGGGAACAAGGCACGCAGTGACCAATACCACTTCAGACCTCCTGGACCGTTAAGTGTGTGTTAGGGAAAGGGTCATGGAGTTCAGAAAATTACTTTCTTTAGCAAAGTTTCCCAGTTTTCACCCAAAGGCAGGCTGGCACCCGGGGATAAGAGAGGGGTCTCACAGTGGCCATACTCACACCACCAGGCGACAGATCATCCAGGACACCATCCTGACAGCCTCAGAGATGACCCCAAGAGACAACCCGAGGGACGTTCACTCAGGAGCTGGGGCGAGGGTCCGAGTTGTACTGCACTACACCTGTCCCTCGGTGTAGGCGGAGATCACCACCCCTGACTCCGAACCCGCAGTGCCGGGAGCCTGGAGATCCTGGAACCAGTGGACGTACGGCCTCGCAGAGGAAGCCGCCGTAGGATCCAGGCCGGCGGGAGGGCGAGCGGGTGGATGCGTTCTTCCGCCCCGCGCCGCCGAATCCTGGAGGCTGGGTCCCACAATTCCTGCCTCGGAGAACCGCCCGTCGGCCGCTGTTAGTCGGAGGTTCGGGCGGCAGGTCCGGATGTCCGCGACCACGGACCGCGAGGGTCCCCGAGCGCTCGACCACCTGCAGCAGCCTCCGGGGCGGAGTTAGTAACTCACTTGAAAGTTGCACGGAACCTGGTCCTGCCCAACCCCAGCGCTCAGGCTAGATTGCGCAGGCGCAATGAAGCCTGCAGAGGGGCGGGACGAGGTCAGGGCGACAAAAGGCCGGTCCCTTAAAGGGGCGACGCAACTCGCATCTCGGAGGTGGGGCTACTGGGCGAATAGTCTCCCAGATCTGAAAGGTTAGCCCGTAGAAAGGTTAGCAGAGAGAAACAAACACAACCTGGACTCCTAGCTAGGTCTGGAGGCACACGCATGAGCCCTTGTGGCTGAGGCAGAAGAATTACCAATCCAAGCTGGGCTACAGATATATCAAGACAGTGTCGCAAACTAACAAAAAGAAGTTCGGAATGAAAAACAACAAAAAAAAAAAAAAAAAAGACTTTAGAGTGTTCTGCCTTGGAGTCTCCCGATGTCCTTTTCTGTCATTTCTCCTCTGTAAAATGGGATAGAGCAGTCGGGCGTGGTGGCGCACGCCTTTAATCCCAGCAGTTGGGAGGCAGAGGCAGGTGGATCTTTGCGAGTTCGAGGCCAGCCTGGTCTACAAAGTGAGTCCAGGATAGCCAGGGCTACACAGAGAAACCCTGTCTCGAAAAACAAAACAAAAAAATGGGATAGAGCATGAAACGAGTGCTTGACTGAGGGGAAGCAGGTTCTGGTCCTGAGAGAAAGTAGGGAAGAGTGGGGAGGTTATGATCCTCCCAACAGAGGGCTTCAGGACTCCTCTTCCCTCTAAAGCAGCTTCCCAAGGTCCTGGGCGGCCTTGAGAGACTGAGTGAAGGTTCGGCTCACCCGCGTCTTCTTTACCAGAAGTTTGAAATTCCACCTGTTTCCTAGCCAAGGATGCAAATATCCCAGAGAACTATGAAATCAACACTTGTTGGTTTGTTTGTTTAAAGATGTATGTATGTATACAGTGTTCTGTCTGCAGGCCAGAAGAGGGCACCAAATTTCATTACAGATGGCTGTGAGCCACCATGTGGGTGTCGGGATTTGAACTGAGGTCCTCTGGAAGAGCAGTCAGTGCTCTTAACCTCAAAGCCATCTCTCCAGGCCAACACTTGTTGCTTTGTGCAGTGCTTTTGTGCTCATTTTTATTGTTGTTGTTGTGTGAAATAATGGAATTATTACAGTTTCTTATAAGGTTGGCCATACTGGAGTGATATAACATTTTGACAAACTTACATTATTGTTGTTGTCATCATCATCATCATCATCATCATCATCATCATCATCATTATTACCTTGGGGTTCTTTGAGGCAGGGTTTCTCAGTGTAGCCCTGGCTGTCCTGGAACTCACTCTGTAGACAGGGCTGGCCTTGAATTCAGAGATCTACCTGCCTCTGCTTCCCAAGTGCTGGAATTAAAGGTGTGTACCACCACTGTCCAACCCTCCCCCCCAAACATCTATTTCAATAAAAGAAAACCACAAATGTGTGCGCACATACACGTGACACACACACACACACACACACACACACTAAAAAACAAAACCATGGAGCCTGATTTGCATTGGCCAACTCCTCCTGAACACGGGACCTGCCCTGGAGTGTGGTTGATACATCCAGTGGCACTCCACTGGAGAAATCTAATTTTCCATCTCCCAGCAGATAGCAGTTTCGAGTAGCTTCTTGGCTAGGGGTGAAACTTTGTGTCCATTTCCCTTCCTCTGTGTTGAGATATTGTCTGGCTTGAGCTTGTTCAGTTGTGTTTTGTTTTTTTAAACATTTAAGAAATGTGCTCAGTGAATTGAATGGCCCAATGTTACAAGGCAATAGCTATTGCTGGTCAGTGGCTGAAGGTCAATTTTCTTAGGAATCCGCAGCAGCCAGCTACAAGTGGCCCTGGGAGAGGATGTGGACCTAAAGAAGTTACTTTGGTAAGGGGAGTACTCCTGCAGGAAGGGAGGAAGCTACAAAGAAGAACGCTGTGGGCTTTTTGTTTTTAACACATGGGTTTCTTACTTTTGTGACATCTACCTCCTGCCTCAGTTCACACACACCCCACATGCCTCAAGGTAAGGGTGCAAGCCAAGCTACCCCAGGGCTGTGGGGGTGGAAATGGGCAGCCACTGCCTTTCACTAGAGCGCAGTTAACGCCCACCATCCATGAGGATGGAACTGGTAATGTTGAGAGCCAGGGAAAGGAGGCTTCTTAGGAATAAACAAACACATGGTGATTATACAGTCTTAATTATTATCATCAATTTTATTGGTATTGCTGGATGCGGGGAGCCAGCAATGAAACCTGCCCACAAGAGAAACTCCCCCATGCCTTAGGGCTCCCTTGTTCCTACTGCCCCTCCCCACATACTGTTTTGGAGAAACAAGAAACACCAAGGCCTGAGGAACCTATTAAGAAGATTCCAGACACATCATCCGTTTTCAGAGCCATCTTTTTTTTTTCTTTTTTTTTCCAGTAGACAGGGTTCTATGTAGTGTAGGTATGGCCTTGAACTTCTGATCTTCCTGCTCCTTCTTTCTAAATGCTGGCATTACAGGCACATGTCACCATTTTTGGTTCATACAATGCTAGGGCTCAAACCCAGGGCTTCATACATGCTAGGAAAGCACTGAATGGAACCATACACCCAGCCTTCTAGATTTGATATATATATATATATATATACATGTATATATGTATATATTTAATGTGTAAAAGTGTGTCTGCATGTACGTTTGTGTACATGTATGCAGTGCCTGCAGAGACCAGAAGAGGGTGTCAGACACCTCTAGAACTGGAGTTACAGGGGCTGTTAGCCTTTATGTGGGCAGTGAAAAGTTCAGCTGGTGCCCTTAATTGCTGAGCCATCTCTGGCTCCTCAGATCTGATTCTTCTCTCTCTCTCTCTTTTTGAGACAGGCTTTCTTTATTTAACACTCCTGGCTAGCTTGGAACTCTCTTTGTAGACCAGGTAGGCCTAGAACTCACAGAGATCCTACTGCCCCTGCCTCCTGAGTGCTGGGATTAAAGGTGTGCACCACCCATGCCTGACCAGATCTGATTCTTTAGGCAGGTGTGGTGACATACCTCTTTAATCCCAGCATTTAGGAGGCAGGGACAGGTGGATCTCTGTGAGTTTGAAGCCAACCTGGTCTACATATTGAGTTCTGGGACAGCCAGAACTACATAGTGAGACCCTGTCTCGAAAAACATAAAACAAACAAACATAAAATATTGTGAATCTCCTTGAAGGTAGAAGGATGCTACTGGCAGAAGTAATTTAGGATGTGTAGAGAACTATAAAAGAAGGAAGAGATACCTGTCAGTTGGGAAACCCATGTGAACTCAAGTTCTTTGGTATGTTCACCCACTAGTGAACTCTAAAACTTCTCCCCTGACTCCAGCATCACAGGCTCTTTGTGTGGTATATGCATGGGTGTGCATGTATGTTTGCAGGCAGGGGACCTGTGGAGGGCAGCAGTTAACATCAGGATGTCTTTTTCAATTATTTCTCTACATTTTTTGTTTGGTTGTTTAAGACAGAGTCTTACCACATAGGCCTGCCTGGCCTAAAACTTACAGAGATCCCCCTGCCTTTGCCCACTGAATGCTGGGAGTAAAGATGTGTGCCACCATGTCCTGCTTCCACTTTATTTTTTGAGATACGGTCTCTTGTTCCCAGAGCCGTTAAGCACCCAGGATTTGCCTCCACTCCTCTACTGCCAGGATTACCCGGATGTGCCTCCGTGTGTCTTTTTATGCAGGTGTTAGGGATCCTTGTGTCTGAGCAACAGGCACTCTGCCCATTAGGCCATCTCCTTAGGCCAACGGAAGCCTTGTTTTGAGCTGAATGTGGTGACACCTGCCTGTAATCCAAGTGTTTAGGGAGGCTGAGGCAGGATGATTTGATTGCAAGCGTGTCCTGGGTCTACCTAATAAAATCCTGTCTTAGAAGTTTAAAAAAAAGAAAAAGAAAGAAAGGAGAAAAAAAATCCACTAAAACTTCTCTTTGTTTTCATTTGCTGGGAAGTGCTTGCTTGTGCCCACTCTGAGCTCTCCCAGCTGGGACAATCTCTCCCATGGAGACTCTGGGCTATGATGCCTGTGCTTGGGTAAGTTAAAGGACAGAAGTCAAGAGGTCTGCTGCTGGGAGCCAGGCTCCTCACAGAGGAGTGTGAAGCTGGCAGCTAACTGTCACCCTCCTTGGCTTTGACAGAGTAAGTCGACTCTGGCTCTTGTAGCTTTTGGTCCTAAGCTGTTGACACAGTCCTTCAGTTACCCTGAGTTGCTAAGCAGCTCCATGGACTCATGGCTGACCCCCTCAGGCAGGTGACCAGGCAGCCATGCCACAGAAAGCTGGGCATTCAAGGTTGGATGGAGAGAATGTCTCTCTCCACTGAAGGGAGTGGCTTGTTAGGAGCCCTGTTTACCTTGCAACCCCGGCAACAGAAGGCTAAGGTGTCTAGGAGACACTTCCCTTGGCAACTTCAATGACAGGGCTGGGGATGTAGCTGAGCTGGAATAGTGCTTGCCTGATATGCATAAAGTCCTGTATTCGATGCCCAGCACCACATAAAAGTGACATGGCAGTATACAACTGTAATCTCAGCACTGAGGAAGGTAGAGGCAAGAGTCAGTCCGTTATCCCTGGCTACACAATGAATTTTAGGCCAGCCTGGATTATATGAGACAATCTCAAAAGGAAGAAATGAAGGGAGAAAGGCAATCCTGGAATGGACTTAGAAAGGATTCAAGGGTGCCTGCTCTGCCAAGAGTGTAGGAATGTGACTTAAACAGAAACTTAGACCTGTCCCTTTCCACTGTGGCCAGGGACAGTGGGGAGGGCTGGGTGCCTGAAGTCACAGATTCGACATAGGGTGCCAGAAGACTGCAAGTGGTGGAGGAACCCTCACTCTTGGAGAGCACTTGTCACCAAGGAGTCCCTTTCACCCTTATAAACCCCTCTGCTTGGAGCCATTCCATCTCATATACAATCCTGGAAAACAACATAGCTTATAATTATGTGCCAGGCACAGTCTTCAAGGGGACTGACATACTTCAATCTGTATTTAATGCACTTAAATCTCATGAGCGGGGCTGGAGAGATGGCTTAGCAGTTAAGAGCACTGGCTGTTCTTCCAAAGGACCTGGGTTCAAATTCCAGCACCCACATGGCAGTTCACAGCTGTCTGTAATTGCCAGGCATGGTGGGGCATGCCTTTAGTACAAGTACTCAGAAGGCAGGGGCAGACAGATTGCTATGAGTTCAAGGCTAACTTTGTTCTACAAAGGGAGTCCAGGACAGCCAGGGGTCTGTTATACAGAGAAACCTTGTCTGGAAAAAAAAAAAAAAACCTCATGAGGGATGATAAGCTGGGCCTGACATGCACTAGCCTTTCCCATGATAGATGACTCTATTGGTTAGGTATCATTTAGACCCTCTTTGAAGATAAGGAGACTGAGACACATAGGCAAAGTAAAGTGCCTGAATGCCATTCACTGCTTTCCTCAGTAAGTGAATTGAATCAGGATCTGGTTTGCTAATCTGCTTTGCAGGATTTGAGGGTCAGGGAAATTAGTGGGCATCAAGCAAAGTAATCAAGCCAACATCTGCACATGTGTGGTCCGGTCTGTGGAGTTCAGAGCTCTCTGTTTATACATGTTCTGGAGTTCTCAGACCTGGTCTCTTTCCCTTTTGACAGATCAGTGATATGTGACACACATGGACATTGTTTCTATAGGAATTCAAACAATGCTGGTGGTTTGAATAGGAATGGCCTCCATAGGCTTAGTCATCAAGGAATGGCACTACTTGAGAAGGACAGGAGCTGTGGCCTTGTTGGAGGAAGTGTGTCACTGAGGGTGGGCTTTGAGGTTTCAAAACCCCAAGCCAGGCCCAGGGTCATTCTCTCTTCCTGCTGCCTGCGTAGTATTTGAATGTAGAACTCTCAGCTACCTCTCCAACACCATGTCTGACAGGGTGCCACCATGCTTCCCGCCATGATGAAAATGGACTAAACCTCTGAAACTGTAAGCCAGCCCCAATTAAATATTTTCTTTTATAAGACATGCCATGGTCATAGTGTCTCTTCACAGCAATAGAAATCCTAACTAAGACACACACATATATGTGACATGTAAGAGCTGAAGAGGGCCATGGAGAACAGAGGAGAAGCAGAAGGGAAGAGGCCTGTGTGTGTGGGGGGGTACACACTTCAGCACCTGCTCCTGGAGTTGTTGCCATTTCTGTCCTTTTCTCTGTTTCTTTTCACACAAGATGGCAAAGGGTTCCCATTTGTTCAAGTCTTGGGGTGAAGAGGAGTGCCCTACAGTTGAGCATGGCAGTTTTGCAACACAGTGCTCTGTGTTCTTCCCAAGATGCTTCATGTCCCTAGTGACCTTTGTCACTGATTCAACCCTAGCGGCAGGCTCATGATCTCCCCCCTCCACCTCCTTTTGTTACAGGTTCTTACTGTAGTCTCAGAAATGGACAGAACGGAAGCAGGCAGGAGAAGGACCAGTGTTGCTCTGTCTGTTGGCAGCAGGTCCTGAGGAGCTTGATGTCAGGCACAAAGCCATGGATTTGTTTTCAGGAGAGCAGGGAGCCAAAGCAAGCTCCTGGGTAGCAGATGACATAATGGAGAGATGCTTCAGGAAGGACAGACCAGAAGAATCTGAGAAGTAGGCTGGCAAGAGAGACCTGAAAACTATAGTATGAGGAGAGACTTGAATAAAGGTTGAAGTGGGGCAAGGAGAAAAAAAGAATACTCATTTGGAAACCTTCAGATGTAAAGAATGGAGAATTAGTGACTGGTTGAAAATGGGAAGAAGAGGTACCAATATGTTACCTAGGATTCCAAGGTGCCTCACCTTGATGGGGGATGGTGACAATGGTGGACATTTGCCCAGCGGGGAGCTCAGGGAGGGAGTGGTAGAAAGGTGGGGCTACCGAGGGCTGAACATGTCTTTGCCGTGTTGCCTAAAGACATCCTGACAAGAGGACAGACCTATAGCCTGGCATGGTGGTGTACACCTTTAATCCCAACACTCGAGAGGCAGAGGCAGGCGGATCTCTGTGAGTTCAAGGCCAGCCTGGTCTACAAAGCGAGTCCAGGACAGCCAGGCTACACAGAGAAACCCTGTCTCGAAAAAACAACAAAAAAAGGACAGTCCTATGGTCTCAGAAGGTCCCAGGCCTGTAATCTCCAGGAAGGAACACTCAGCTGTGAGTCAGACCCAGGTGGAAGAGGCTCATCACATAGCTCAGCACCAGAATAGCATTCCCGTGAACTGCTGACCCTGGTGCCTGCTGACCTTGAGGGCACCCACTGCTCTGAGGGAAAGGAGCCAAGAGGAAGAAGGCCTGGAAGCTTGCGTGGTCTCTGTGTAGAGCAGGGACAGGGGACACAACCCTGGCTCTTCTCCTAACAAAACACCCAAGGACACCTGAGAGCTAGAGGTGGGGTGGAACTTTTTATTTGAAGCAAAGGAATCACAGCTTTGCCCCCAGGGCAGGTGACCCAGGGCATGAGGCCACACACAAAAAAAATCCTCAGTCTAGCCATTTCCTGTTTCTGGGCTGCTGTTCCCAGTGGACAGCAGAGGGAAGCAGAGGGCTGATTCTCAGTTGTTCCTCCTGCCACTCACAACCAGCCCGCTGAGCCATGCTTCCAGGGGCATCTCCATGGGATGGAGGGGTGCCAGGGCCTCCAACATGTTCCTGGCACCCACACAAGTAGCTCAGGTTCTCTCAGGATTCTTGTCTTGGCCAGTTTTTACATCCACCCAAGGAGCAATTATATTTCAGGGTCCACATCCCAAAGATGGGGTGAGAGAGGAGATGGCCTAAGCTTGAAGAAGCAATAGCTATCCAGAGAAAGCCTTCCCACCTGTGTCCAGGCGAGCTGGGCCTGAGTCTGGAAAAAGACTCTAGTGAGAAGAAAAGTACACTCGGTAGACCAGGCTGGCCTTGAACTCACAAAGAACCCAGTTGCTGTTGCCTCTATTGTTATTACTGCTTCAGGATGAAGCGGCTTTGCCCTCGGGAGGCCATGGCTGTGCTTGCTGTCATTATCCTTATTAGCCACACAGGGGGCACACTGGGGTGAGCAGAGGAAGTCTGAGTGCTGTAGGCACCCTAGAGCAGCTAGGTGGTAACAGGGAACCCTGTTTCTTTGGCCCCTGGTCCGCTCGTGTATACTCTCCCAGGCATGTGCATATAAGGAAATAGGAGTGTGGCCAGGTATGCACAAGTATGTAACTGGAGTAGGCCCATCAGTGTCCACAGGTGCATGCAGAAGGAGCATGGCGTGGGCAGGCACGCTTGGAAGTGTGGGCACACCTGGAGGGAGGCTGCAACTGTGGATATTAATCAGGTACACAGACACCTTGGGCATCCCCGGGAAAGGCCAGAGGGCAGAAGGCTAAGCTGAGAAGAAAAGGCCACAGCTCAACCCTTCCTGCACCAATTGCATCATTCAGACACACTAGCAGGAGCAGAGTACGAGAGCACTGTAGATGAGGGGCCAGTGGTGTGTACATAGAGGAGAACCTGGACATCGGGTGCCTGGTGCATACGTGGGTGCTGAGTACAGTAATGGGAATAGCTTCCCTGGGCTATTCCCTGCTGTGTGCCCAGGCCCACTTCTGGGTGTATGTGTGTGTGGGCACAGATACAGGTTAGCCACATGTGACTTCACTTGGGGGCCACAAGTTTCTCACAGAGGTCCCCACCCAGCATACAACCCTACCCTGAGCAACCCAAAGGACTTAACCACCCTCTAGGCACTGAGATCCACCACAACATGTCGGTACACCAGGGTTTGTCCTTTGAAACTGGGGGCCAGGAGCAGCTGGGCATCTCCAGCAGGCATGTAGCAGAAGGCTCGAGGGGCCTGTACAGCCAGTTCCTGGAACCGTACAAACTTCTGTCGCCCTTCATCCCACTGGTAGATCTGGGTGAAGGAGAAGTCACTGCCCAGTGCCAGGTAGCGGTGGCCACCCACCAGGAAGGGCTGTAGGGCCAGCGAACCTCTGGAGGGAAGGGCCTGCACCTCGGAGAAGCGGGTACCCTCCCAGCGCAGGATCTTGGAGTCGCCAATGTAGCGGCTAAGGCACAAGTAGCTGTCTCGGCCAGCACGGAAGTGTTTCACAGCCTGGGCGTCAGGTACCTGAGTCACCTCTCCCTGGGCCACAAACTGCTTCTGAGTACGACTCCATTGATAGATGATAGGTGCCTGAGAGCTGCTAGACACAATCAACCGTGGCTTGCCCTCTCCATCGACAAACTCCAGGTCAGTGTCACGGTGCCAGGCGTGCAGGGCCTGGTGGGAATAGAAGCCATTCTGGTGCCAACGGTAGAGGCTGGTGGCACCTGCCTTGGAGCTGTCAGCCACTGCAAAGTACCAGTCACCGTCGATGCGGAAGGCTTCCAGGTCATTGGGCTTGCGCACGCGCTGTGGGTCAATGTCCTGCAGCTTGGTGAAACGGGTGGTGTTGGGGTCCCAATGGTAAATGTATGAGCCACCAAACAGCTGGGCCACGACCACATAGAGCTGGCCATCCACCACCATCGGCTTGCAGTGCACAGCTGAGGGGGCTGTCAGGACAGAAGCACGTGGGGTTAGGCAGTGCCAGGGAGCCCCCACCCAAATGGAAGATCAACCTCCAAACATGCCCCGCAACTAAGATCTGCTACAGAATTCCACTCCCAGTGTGGTTCTACCTAGGACTCAGGGTCCATAATTTAGTTTAGTTTGTTGAGACAGGGAAGCCCCAGCTGGACTGGACCTTACAGTATAGTTCGGGCTCGTCTTGAACTTGCAATGTGGTTTTCTTCTCGGATCCCACGTGCTGGGATTACAAGTGTGAGCCACCATACCCCGGCAAGCTTTGCTTCGTTTTATTCTTTTCTTTCAGACAGGTTCTCACTATATGGTCAAGTCTAGTCTTGAATTTTCCATATTCCCGCCTCCACCTCCCAAATGCTGGGATTATAGGTGTGAACCATCATTAACACAGGGTTTTGTGCACACTAGGCAAGCACTCTACCAACTGAACTCTCAGTATTGAGTTTATTTATTTATTTTTGAGATGGAGTCTCTCTATTACGTAGCCCTGGCTGATCTTAAACTCACAGAGACCCGCCTGCCTTGCCTCCCAAGTGCTGGGATTAAAGGCGTGTATTCTATAGATATTATTTTGTATATACTGGCCTTCTTCAAACCCAGTAAAATCTTTACGGGAAGAAACCATTTTTCATCCATCCTTCTTTCTTTAGGAATTGACTTGAGTTGGACAATAGAGCCTCCCATCACCTTCCCCCTTGGATAGGACCAGCCTAGGTAAGCCACAGGCAGGTACCTGGAATTCTGGGATAGGACCAGCCTAGGTAAGTCACATGCAGGTACCTGGAATTCTGGGATAGGACCAGCCTAGGTAAGCCACA
>CAJQZJ010034389.1:3229795-3254401 GCA_907164525.1 Lophiomys imhausi
GGATAGGACCAGCCTAGGTAAGCCACATGCAGGTACCTGGAATTCTGTCATAGTCTCGAAGCTGCCGTTCCACATAGTCCCACTTCAGGATGGTGCAGGCACTGGCACCTGGCTGGGCCAGAGCCAAATAGAGGTCACTGGAGTAAAGGAAGGGTTCCGCCGACACTGCTGGGAAGGACAGTGTCTGGTAGAGGACAAAATCTGCAAGGACAAGAGGCACAGGTGGCTGGAATCACCCCTAAGGGATAAGGCACCAACCACTGGGTGGCTATGGGGACCTGGCTGTAATAGTTGGGTGTGCCCAGTTAGGTGGGCTTCAGCCAGAGGGGAGGCACATCGTACCAGTGGTGACGCAGTCGAACTCCCGAAGAGGCAAGTCCTGCACCTTGTGCTCCTGGAAGCGGGGTGGGCTGGCACAGTAGATGGGGGCCACAGTGGTGTTGGTGTGTGCCAGCCACTCTACCAGCCATTTCACCTTGCAATCACAGTTAAGTGCGTTGCCCCGGAGGTCCCTGGATTGTGAGGGTGGGGCACAGAAGGGCAGACCCTCAGCCGCTCTGCCCACCACCCCACCTGGCCTTCAGAAGTTGCTGTGAAATGCTCACACGTGGCTGGGTTGGAGACAGGCCCCCACAACACGGTCATGGTCAGAGGTGTGCTGGCTGAATCATAGCCCCTACTTGCTAACCTCCCTGGCAAGGTGCCTTTTGGTTTTTCTTTGTTTGTTTGCTTTGGTTTTTTGAGACAGGGTTTCTCTGTGTAACATCCCTGGCTGTCCTGAACTCCCTTTGTAGACCAGGCTGCCCTCAAACTCACAGAGATCTGCCGCCTCTGCCTCCCGAGTGCTGGGATAACAGGTGTGCGCCACCACGCCTGCCTCCTTTCGTTGTTTTTTAAACTTTTAATTTTTGTAACACTGGGAATTGGAGCCCAGGACCTTGCACATTCTAGACAAGTGCTCCACAACATCAGTCCGGTGTTTATTTTTTAATCATGAGACAGATTTTTACTGCTTATGACCCTCCTGCTTCAGCCTCCTGGGTAGCTGGGATTACAGCTTCTAGGTACTGTTTGCCATGGGTGACCTATCCCGCTGTATGTCCCTTCCCTATTCCTCCAATGCCGACAGAATTCAGGAGCTTTTATTTTACTTAATTTTTGTACAAATAATGGCAAATGACTGCAGATACGCTAGAGTTCTTTAATGTTAATTCAAATCAACCATACATTTAAAAAACACAGTTGTTTTGTGCTGCACAGCTAATGTGCATCTGAGAAGGGCCTATTGGACCTCAAAGAACCCCAATTTGGAAGGCTCTCAGCTATAATCTAACTTAGCCTCACCTTCTCAAAGCCCTCAGACCCAAACCCTCCCAGTCTCTGGTCACCCTAATTCTGACTCCACTCCACTCCTTCCAGGGGCATGCCCTCTGTGGCACTGAGGGAAGAGGCAGGACTTAGGTCTTACAAGTCACTCAGGATGTCCAGGGGACGAAAGATGTCTCTGGGCAGTGTCTGCAGGTTGTTGTTGGCCAGAGAGCTGCAAGAGAGACCCCAGGATCACTTAAAGCCCATGACCAAATCCAGAGGACACATGGGTTCCAGTCCCGTGTGGGTCTAGGTATCAGGTACTCACAGGTGTGTCAAGGACCTTAGTCCTCTAAAGGTGAACTTGGAGAGTGCCCAGATGTCATTGTTCTCTATGAAGCTGGAGAAAATAAGAACTTGTCTTAGTTGCCACTCTGGGACCCAGACCCTTCTCCCAGGAGTGGTTTCATTAAGTCTGAGGCCAAACCCCAGCACAGAAGCCAGAGACAGGCTTCCATAACCTGCAATAACAACATACCGGTGGTGACAGGGTATTAGGCAAGATGACAGGGTGTGGGAGAAATGACCTGCCCCATCCTACAGTCTGGGGATTCAAGGGTTCTTTCCTCCTATCCCACCCCCAACCTTCTCACTGCACTTTCCATCTCAGCCCACTAGGCCTGGGCTCCCTCCTTCTACCCTGCCCTTGACCCTCCCCTCCCACACACAGGTACTGCAGGTGCGACAGTCCTGTGAAGGCATTGTCACCAATCAGCGTGAACTTGTTGGAGTTGAGCAACCTGGGGAGACAAAGGTGGAATTAGAATTTGCAAGGATGTGCCTGCTGCCGGTGCCCACTGTCCCACCCTTGAACTTCCTCAAGATCTGGCTACCCTTCTTCTATACCTCAAGACCCCTGGACAGTAAGACCAGGTTTGAACTTGTTTCCATGCAACAAGCTTCCTGTTTGCTCCTAAATACAGCAGGAGGCAATGTCCTGCCAAGCTGGCTCCTGACTCACTTCCATGGCACCTGCTCTTCCTGTCTCCTCATCCTCATCCCAACCCACTCTCCCCCTGCACAGACAGCTGTCCACCGTGCCAAACTCTCAAACTCTGATCCCTGAAGCCACCTTGTGTTTAAGATAACCCCCCTCCCCTGAAGTGTCCAGTCTTTTGTACTGGCTCAAGCCATTGCAACCCACAAAAACAGATTCCAGATTCCCTGGAATCTTTAGAGAAGCCAACCGTGTGCTCTACATCTTTCTCACATTCTTCACTTCTGGGTGCAGTTTCCCTGATGCCTGGACTCCTGACCCCATGTCACCCCACCTTCGGCAGCATATTCCATGGGGCATCTGCATTTTTTAACGCCACTGACATCTACCCTCACACAAGCTCCGTATCTGTCCAGTTCTATAATGTTCCCACCCACCCTTCCACAAAGCCATTCGTACAAGAACTGCAACAGCGGCAGGTGGGAGAAGGCTCCATCCTGGATCTCTGAGAAGGCAGCATTCACCAGCGTCCTGCAGGGGACACATGAGTCACTACTGTGGAAGTATCTGAAGGACCTGTGTTGGGCAGAGAGCTGGACAGGGCAGTGGCTTCTGTATTCAGCAGCCCTAGTCCCCACCTGCATCTGTCCTTTACTTCCCAAACTCAACGCCCTCCTTCACTGTTCTTCTCTCCTGCTTCCCCAGGAAGCACCAGTGGCCCCAGGCTCACCTTCCCTCTCAGCCAAGAGCGGGTTCCATTACCAGCACCACCGCCATTATCCAACACCCACAATGTGTTGGTTGGTGCTGCTGAGGGATGGGGCAGCAAGACGAGGCACCTGGCAGCCTCTCTAGTCCCACAGGCAAGGGGTGGGGGTCATGGGCCAGTTGCTGCAAGTAAAGCTGGCCCAGCTGTGTGCAGAACAGCAGACCCAGTGGCAGGAGTCTGGCCCGTGCCAAGGTACCGTGAGGGCAATCTCACTAGCCACCCCTCCCTCTGCTGCTATCAGTCCTCCTGCTTTCTGTTCTTGGTGTGACCTCACAGGGAGGGGCCAGCATGCTTATGTAGACACGCCCTCCAACCCACACACAGTAGGTCTCATCGTGCCGCCGCCGCTGAGCTGACGGTGATGTTCCATTCTTGGCTATGAACTCTGGTTTTCTCAAGTCATGGCTGCTATATGATTGCAGAGCCCCCTGCAGACTGGGACTTGGAGTGCCCAGTTCTGAGGAATCCCGGGAGTGTTCCGGGTCTGCATCCCCCAAAAGAGGAGCAGCGTTTCTCCTCTGCTAGATCTCTCTGTACCCTCCTTCCCTTCCCCACCCCCAAGACTAGGTATACACTCACAGGGAGATGACCTCTGAGGGCAGGTTCTTGGGCACTGCCTTAGAGTCCACGCAGAAGGCGGTGTCTCTGGTGCAAGAGCAGCTGGGTGGGCAGGGGGGCGTCTTAGGAGGCCTCTTGGCACTGGCTTGCAGCATTAGGCAAAAACCCAGCGTGGACAACACCAGTAGCCCGCACCCAGGGCCCCGCCTGGCTCGTAGCCCGGCCATGCCTCCTGCAGGGTCTCCCCTACACCAGACTGCCGGCGGCCTGCTGCTCCCGGCAAGCTGCTCTGCCCCGAGCTTCCACCTCCGGGCTGCCGCAGCTCTAGGCCACCCGCTCTCTAGGTGCCACCAATTCCTCCTGACCTCGGGCGCTGGCTGCAGTCCTTTCAGCTCCCGAGCGCTGCACTGAACCGGGACCGCAGCTACCGGCTGCTGGGGCTGGTGGACGCGGACTGCGGCGCGGGCGGCGGGGGCGCGCGCGGGGGCGGAGCGGGGAGGCCCAGGCCCAGCGGCCCGCGGGAGAGCAGCCAAAGGATGGAGTGGTTGCACCCGTCCGCAGCGTGCCCTACCAGGCCACCAGCCTGTGTCTGATCTCCTGAGCTGTCCGTGCAGCCAGTGCATTTGTATGAGAATGTGCATGTGCACGGTGGTGCACATGGATCTATGAACCTATGTGCACCTGTGTGTATATCTTGGCTGTGAGGAGGCATAGAATTCAGGGGTATGTCACAAGTGACTCATGAGCATCCAGGTTGGCATGAGAGATTGGAAGCTTGAGGGTGTGAGCGTGTTTTCATCAACTGAGGAACAGAGCGTGCTTTTGTGCCTGCGAGCTGAAAAGGGAAAGGTAGTAGCCGCTGGAGTGGGACGTGTGGAATCCGGGAACGTTTCACACTGCACAACCACAGCCCTTTAACGGAGCTGGAAGCCCTTGGAATTCCTCCAGCTCAGGTCTTTGTTTTATCAACAAGGAAACTGAGGCCACAAGAAGGAGAAAAGCAGCCAAACTCCATGTCTCTACTGTGTACTTGGCATGGTTAATTGACTGGCCTTTTGGAAGGGAAGGGACATTATTTGCCATCCACAGATAAGGAAAGTGTAGCCCTAGGCCCAGAAGCCCAACTTCAAGTTCACAGAAATTCTTCTACGCCAGTGCTCTTCAAACGGTTAGGAACTCTAGAGTCCAAAGCTCCTTGAGAAGCTTCCGTGGAGTCTCCGAGGTCAATGGACTTTACCTAAGAAGGACATTATTTGTCTTTTTCACTTCCACGTTGTAACAAAAAGTACTCTGGAAATTTCCAGAGCTTCATGGTGAGTCTTTTATGAAACCCCAGAGTGCAGAGATTTACAAAAATATAACAGCAACGCTTCTTTCTACAGCTATTTTTGTTTTAAAAAGCAAAGGCATGTGGGTTGGCAAGATGGCTCAGCAGGTTGCCACCAAGCCTGATGACCTGAGTTCAATCCTTAGGACTCACAGAGTTGAAGGAGAAAACTAAGTTGTGAAAGTTGTACTCTGATCTCCACATGCATGACAAGGCCTGGCCATGCCTCCATAAACAAACAAACAAACAAACAAACAATAGATGCAATAGTTTTTTTAAAGGTGTAGAAATCTGGGGATATAGATTAGTGATGGTGTGCCCAGGGCCCTAGGTTTGAGTCCCCAGCATGGGACTGGGGCTGTAGTTCAGATGTTAGAGTGTTTGCCATTAATGTGGTTCGATCTCCAGCCCCACAATTTTTTTTAAAGGTACATAGATGTCTGACTGCAATCCCAGCACTTGGCAGGTAGGAGAACAATAAGTTCAAGGTTATCCTCAGCTATATATCAAGTATGAGGCTAGCTTGGGATACTTGAGGCCTTGTCTCAAACTGAAAACAAAGTAAGAGGTGTGTGAGCCAATCAGATGTGATGGTGTGTGCCTCTGTTCAAACACTCTAGGAAGGTTCTCAACCTTCCTAATGCTGGGACCCTTTAATACAGTTCCTCATGTTGTGGTGACCTCCAACCATAAAATAATTTCCGTGTCTACTTCATAACTGCAATTTTACTACTGTTATGAATCATAATATAAATATCTGATATGCAGGATTGTAAAAGGGTTTTCTGACCCCCTTAGGGGCAGCTAAGGCAAAATGATCAAGAGCTCAAGGCTAGCCTGACCATAGAATGAGACACCATCTAAGAAAAAGAGCATCATGCCCAGCTGTCTCAGCTTCACCCAGCAAGGGAAACCTCCGCTCTGAGTTGAAGTCCCCTTCTTCCAGACTGGGATACTCCTGCCTTTTGATGCTCACTAGCCTCTGCTAGTCCAGTTGCCCTACTGCCATGTGTGTGCCGGCTTGAGGAAAAGGAGCAAGGAGGGGTAGGGAGGATGGCTGGGGCAGCTGGACAGCCATCCCCACTCGTCCCTGGCACAGCTTTGCCCAGCACACAAAGGGCAGAGTGAATCTTGTCCTGGATTGTGCAGCTGAGGGGCTGGGAGGAGGAAAAGGATAGTGGCCACTGTGAGGATTTCCACTCCCCACAGAGGGCGGGCGACCCAGAGATGAGGGGGAGGAGTTTGGATCCTGAGAGGTGCCCCGAGGATGAAGGAGGTGACAGACAGTGATGACGACTGGCCTTTCATGTCCACAAAGTCATCGGAGTGTCAGGACAGCAGCTTTGTGAGTGGGAGAAGTCAGGGGGTGGTTGCGCCAGTTCAGAGATGAGCACAGTAAAGTCTAGAAAAGCGGGACTTCCTGTGGGTTCCAGAGCTTCCAGGGGGACACAGATCTCATGTGCCGGGGACTTGCGGAAAGAGACCCCTTGTGTTTGGGAACAGTCTTATGGTTGCAAATGATCACATATGGGCTGTGGGTACGCACCTTGCCCTGTGACAGGTACACAGAGCACAAAGAAAACATATTCTTTATGGATTCCAGTTAACGCTGTGTGTGCTAAATGGCAGGTAAACTATGGGGGCCATGAAAGGATTTCAGAGTCTGGGATTAAGATAGAGAGGTCACAGAGCAGGTGCCATTGAGTCGTGACCTTTTAGGGAAACTGCTAGCTTAAGTAAAAGCAAATAAAGAAGGCTATTACCCCAGGACTGGTCTGGGGGCAAGGTTGAGGTCTGTGTATGCCCAGCTGAAGAGACAGCTCCCCTCCTTCCTCGTGCCCTTTCTCCCTCTCTTCTTTTTTGTTTTTTGTTTTTTCGAGACAGGGTTTCTCTGTATAACAGCTCTGGCTGTCCTAGACTCACTTTGTAGACCAGGCTGGCCTCGAACTCACAGAGATCCGCCTGCCTCTGCCTCCCAAGTGCTGGGATTAAAGGCGTGCGCCACCACCGCCCGGCTCTCCCTCTCTTCTTTCTTCTCTAAGGAACCCAAGACCCCTACCAGGTGCTGAGAAACATCTGAAGTTCACTCAAGGAAGATTGACAGCAGCTTTTCCCAGGCCAGACAAAAATAAGTTGTTGGTGTTGTTTTAAAGTAAGAATCCGCCGGGCGGTGGTGGCGCACGCCTTTAATCCCAGCACTTGGGAGGCAGAGGCAGGCGGATCTTTGCAAGTTCGAGGCCAGCCTGGTCTACAAAGCGAGTCCAGGACAGCCAGAGCTGTTAAACAGAGAAACCCTGTCTCGAAAAACCAAAAATAAATAAATAAATAAATAAATAAAAATAAAGTAAGAATCCTGTGAGAACCCCAGCCTAAGGGCAGCCCGGAAGAGATTGAGGACCTGAGAGGAGTTCTCCCCACATTTAGCTATGATAGCAAGCCCCAACTGTAGCTCCTATTCAGAATAAGCACCACAACTGGACACTGCGGCCTCCTGAGATGCCCACAGGGACCCCGAGATGTCTGCAGTTCTTCTTGGCCCTCCTGCTGGCCTGCTGCCCACCTGGCTCAGGCCCAGTGTGTGTGAGTCAGCCATCAATCTCAAGGTTTCCAGGACAACCCAGGGTAGGAGTGGGAGTCTGGGGGATGGGCAGAGAGGTGGGTAGTGCAGGCAGGCTGTCTGTTACATCTGTGACCTGCACACAACCAAGGGGAGAGGACACTGGCTTCCCCCTCCTTTCCTTCCCTCAACCATACCCTTCTTCCATTCATTCTAAGATACGTTGCTGAACTGTGGGAGGCTTAGGCAAATATTTAAGGAGCAGTTAGAGAGCCCAGGAGACAGTGGGAGCAAACATTTCCTTCCTTCTCCCCTCCACTAAGTGTCTCAGGAGTTCTCATCTCAGATGCCATACTGTTGTACAATCTTGAGACTGAGGCCCTCCAACTGGAGAGGGGATCCTTGGGGGACAGGGGAGGCTGCCAGGACTGGAGAGAAGGGGGCCAGCTCATGATCAAAGGCGAGGACAAGGTGCTAGGGAGACTGGGGCATAGGCTAGGAAGCTGGGTGACATTTCAAAGTCCAAATACAGCTGGCTCTCTGTATCTCTAAGTTTGGCCCTCACCAAGTCAACAGTAGATGGAGCTGGGCATTGTGGCACATGCCTGTAATCTTGCACGCAGGAGGCTAAGTCAAGGGAATTGCTACCAGTTCCAGGCCAACCTGGGAAAAAAATAAGGTTGTCTTAAAATAAAAACAAGGGACTGGGAAATTGCTTGGAGGTCAACAGCTTGTACTGATCTTGCAGAGGACCAGAGTTCAAATCCCTAGTTCAGTAGTTCAGCTCAACCTCCAGGGGATGTGACTTATTCTACGGCCCTCACGGGCACTGTATGCACAGTGGTGCACAGATACATGTCCAGGCAAAACATAAATCTCAAAAACAATGTTTTGGAAAGTTAAAAAAATTTTTTTTTACAATTTTTGATATTGTATGTATGTTTTCAAGGCTGACCATTTAGCACTGGAAAACCAATTGGCATGCTCTTCCTTCGGGAAGGCCATCTTTCCCACCCCCCAGATTACCTCAGTTGCCTGTAGGCCTTGAGGGCTTTTCCCCATCCGGTTCACACACTCCTTGGTGTCGCCCTTGTTCATCTCACATTTGGGTGGTCATGTTGGTGAGACTTTATGTGTACAGCTTCTGTTATTACTAGGAGATACAGTCTCTTACAATCTTTCTGTCTCCCCAAGCCTTAGGTGTGAAGTCTTTTGTAGATATTTCCATTGGGACTGGCTCCATAACTCTGAATTTTGATTGCCTGTGGTCTTCTATCATTGTCTCTGTCTGTTGCCAAGAGACGTTTCCTTGATGAGGGGTGAAGACTACTTATCTGTGGGTATAAGGAGAAATGTTTACAGTTTGTTGTTGGGGATTACGCTGGTTTAGTAAATTAGTGGCCGCAGATTCTCCTTCAATAACCATGACATCACTAGCATCAAGTAGTTAGCTGGGTAGGTTTCTAGGACCAGGTATGGACTCTCTCTTGTTGAGGGAGTCTTAAGTCAAATTAGAGTGCTGTGGGTTACTCAAAGACAGTTTTTAAAGTGTACGTGAGAGAATGCACATGTATGTAACTTCTTTAGGCTATTTTGTATAAGAGACTTGCACACCTGTGGATTTGGCATGTCCAGGAGGAGACTCCTCAAAACAACGTGGGGGAAAATAAGGAGCAGCATATTAGGCCAACACAGGAAAGTGCTGGGCTCTGACTTACACACTCATAAAAGTTCAGAGGTGCAAAGGTTTCTCGAGACCAGCTGGCCAACAACTAAAAGGGAGTTGGAAGGGGCTGGAGGAAAGACTCAGTGGTTAAGAGGACTGGCTACTCTTTCAGAGGAACCAGGTTTGATATCTGGCACCCACATGGAAGCTCACAATAAGCCTGTAACTCTAGTTTCCGTGGATATGATGTCTGTTTCTGGCCTCCAAGGACACCAGGCATTCAGGGGGTACACAGACAGACATGCAGGCAACACGCTTATACACACAAAATAAAAACAAATAAATAGCCAAGTGTGGTGGTGCACACCTTTAATCCCAGCACAGAGGCAGGTGGATCTCTGTGAATTTGAGGATAGCCTGGTCTAGAGCGTGAGTCCAGGACAGCCAGGGTTACACAGAGAAACCCTGTCTTGAAAAACCAAAAATAAGTAAGTAAATAAATAAATAAAGCAAAAAAAATTTAAAAGGGGATTGGAAGCATGTATCCAACCCCAAGTTGAAAGGGTGTAGGCAATCCTAAGTCACTGGTAGATGTAACTTAGTACCCCAAAGCACAGAAGAGGATTTGGGGAAAGAGAGAAGACAGGGAGAGGGCAGAAAGAGGAGGAGGTCATGAAAGTGGGTGGGATTTGGTTAAACCACATTGAGCTCATTTAGAAGTTATAAAAAAGGAGGACAAAGGGTAGAGGGGTCAGTAGAAGAGCAGAGATTGGTGTGACCACACTCAGTTCTGTGTAAGGTCATCTTGCCTTAAGAAAATGTCTGGGGCTGGGGGTGTGGCTCACTGGTAGAGGGCCTCCCAAGCATGCTCATGACTCTAAGTTTGAACCTCAGCACTAGAAAGCAAAGAGCAAGGCTTGGAATAACCCATCAGAGCACTGTTCAACATATAGACGAGCCCAGAGCAAATAATGAAACAGCACTCATCACCCATGAGTAGAGTTTTCCATCAGTGGGGACAGAGTTTCCAGAATTAGGAAAATGGCTGGAGCAAATCCGAGATTAGGGACAGCACATGTAGGAGGAGGTTGGGTGAAGAGGAATCTGACCCTGCCTATGAAACCACACTAACGGACCCCCGCTGCTGTCCCAGACCCTGTTCCTCCACTGCACACCTCTCACCCTAATCAGTAAGAACCACTTTCTCAGTTCCTGAATGAAACTCGGGCCTGAGCCTGGGAGATTACCTTGTGGAAAGGGGTGGCCAGACTTGGCTGCTGCTGGAACAGCTTGCCTGTCAGGAGAAGAGAAGCCACAGGGCTGCAAGGGCAGGTGCCAGCAAGAGAGGCAGACATGCCAGAAAGACACCCACGGTGAGAGGAGCAGGTGGCCTGAGGGCGAGTTTGCTCACCTCATCCAGGTTTGCTCTTGTTGGGGCCAAGAGGATTCATGTGCCTAAGCCAAGGGCCCTTGGGGGCTCTTGCAGCTGGCTTATCAAGGCCTAGGCTCTAAAAAGCCAGGAACAAACAAACTTCAAAGCCAAGGACTTGGTTGGCAGACAGGAGACCCAGTCCTTCACCTCTGTCCTCTCTCTCTCTCTCTCTCTGATGATATATACATATATATAAGGCACTGGTCACACCACACAGATGAGGAGAGGAGAGAGAGCCTACAAAATGGATGCAGGTAGCAAAGAGGTCTTGATGGAGAGTCCACCAGTAAGTGTGGTTTGGTTGTGTGTGTGGTGTGTGTATATGTATATAAGTGTATTGGGCTTGCCCATTCCATCCTCCATGGGCTTTTTTCTTCTTGTAGACTCATACACTCAACTAGCTTAGAGTTGAGTTGTTAGGATGGAGACGCCATGATTATTAAGAGTGCCTGGCAGAGCAGGCATGGCAGCTATGAATTCCTATATAAAGGGGTTGAGAGCCACCTTAGGGGTCAATAGAAAGGCCTGTAAAGAAATACTGCTAGAGCCACTCAGTAATTGGGAGGCTACAGGAAGCATCACAAAGAAAATGGCATGTGGCACTGTGGAACTGCAGGCTTCACATGGGAAAGTAGGGAGAGTGTCCTTCCGGGTTGTCTCCTTCTTCCCTCGGGGTGTCCAGACACCGTTGCACACCAGGCTGGAAAGGATGAAGCTCAGCCAGAAGGGTTGTTGGATCAGCAGGGTCTTGGTCTAGCTGGGCGTGCAGGGAGGAGAAAGCCTTCTCCAAAATGGTTTTCAGTAAAACAGTTCTTCTAGATGATATTTAGTGAGACAGCTCTCTTTATTCTGGGTGAACAAGGGCTGTATAAACCTTGGGGAGTGGGTAGGGGTTTTTGGGGTGAGTCTATATACTGACTGGGGCTGAGGTACTGGGAATACTTCATTTACATGAAGAGGAATTCCAGGTGCTTGCTGGACATGTCCTTATCGGGAGAGAGGAAGTTGAACCTGTAATTTGGCCACTAGGCTATGTGACTCAAGGGTGGCGGAAGTGGGGGTCGCAAGATTATGTGCACTGGGGCATGTGGGCCGGGAACAGGGAGTGAGCAATCTTTATTCCTGCCGGTCTCAAAATGAGACTTTCAGGGATTTCTCCAAGTTGAGTTCCCTGGTCGTGTGACTCATGTGCCCCTACAGCAGAGTGCCTTGCAAGCACAGGGACCTGGGTTCGGTTTCCAGTACCATATAAATCAGCCATGGGGGTGCACACCCTTTGGAAGTGTAAGCAAGATAATCATTCAGGGTCATTCTTAGATATACAAGGAGTTGAAAGGCAACCTGGGTCATAGATATGCTAAAAAAAAAAAAAAAAGGATGGCTCAGCAGGTAGGAGTACTTGTCACCAAACATGATGGCCTAAGTTAAATCTCTGGAACTCACATGATCGAAGGAGAAAAGTGGTCTCTGACTTGCACATAAGATTTACACACACATACACACTAAATAAATACATGCAAAAAATATGAAGATGACATAAGGACTGGATTGGGAAGGAAGAAAAGGGAGTTTATGTGAAGGCATGGAGATGACCCTTCCTGGATCCTTTGAGGGTACAAAAACTTTGGCTATATCTGGGGTGCCAGGAATCTTGGGGAAATAGAAGATGAGACTGGTAATCAGCTCTCTTGGATTGTTCCAAACCTAGACTTTGCTTCTGACTTTCTAAATATTTATGGTTTTGTTAGAGTCCAGCCATCTTCCCCAAAGCTTTCTTTCCCAAAAGCCTTGTCCAATCTCCCCAACCCTTCTTTGCATATTCAGAGCCTAAGCAGGTATTAGAGGGTGTCCGGCTTGTACAGGGAGAGGAAGGGGCATCCTCTCAACTGCCTGTTTGTCTCTCTTCTTTCCCCACTTTCTCAGGATTACTCAGCAGGTCCCCGGAGCCAGTTCCGAATCCCCTGCTGCCCAGTGCATCTCAAGCGCCTTCTCATCGTGGTTGTGGTGGTGGTCCTTGTTGTTGTGGTGATAGTAGGGGCCCTGCTCATGGGGCTTCATATGAGTCAGAAACATACTGAGATGGTGAGCAGACCTGGGCTGGGCAAGCAGTAACTACAATGCATGTCATTCAGAGGGTTGAGTGAGATGGGCAGATGGGCAGCTGTTGGAGAGGAAGAGAAGGGAGTGGACAAGCAAGAGCATATCCTGGGTGGCACGAGCAGAGATGAGGTAGTAGTCCAGCATAGATGTTTTCCCCCAGGCCCTGGTCTACAATGTGATAACCACCAGTCACTCCAACACCTGTTAGGTTTAGCCCTCCCGAGATCCCAGAAAAGAAGGAACTGCATTTGAATAGAGGGCTCTGGGTACCAAAAGATGAGAGAAGAAACAGGAATGCCAGGCAGCACTCTGACACCCTTCCATAGGTCCTTGAGATGGGCATCGGAGCACCGGAAACTCAGAAACGCCTAGCCCTGAGTGAGCCCATGGACACCATCGCTACCTTCTCCATTGGTTCCACCGGCATCGTTGTGTATGACTACCAGCGGGTGCGTATGCCTGAGGGACCAACGTGACTTTACTGGAACTGTCCAGCTGTACCACTTCTTTCCTAAGGTCTCTCTCCATCCTGTGTCTGGCTGCTTCCCCTCAGATGATTGAATCGCTGATTCAAAATGTGTCTCCCATGGCCAATGTAAAGGGAGTTGGCTGAGAATCAGGGCTGGGGAGTGAGCAAGGCAAGGGACCTCCCTGAATGACTCCAGTGTTCCATGCCTAGCTCCTGACTGCCTATAAGCCAGCTCCTGGAACCTACTGCTACATCATGAAGATGGCTCCAGAGAGCATCCCTAGTCTTGAGGCTCTCACTAGAAAATTCCAGAACTTCCAGGTGGGTGTTTGAATGAAGGTAGTGAACTGTCTCCTGGCAAGGCCTGGGGAGAGGAATGTTTGAAATGATGGCTAGTCCCACCTGTGTAGTATTGACTCTCCTGGGCCAGATGTGTTCTCTCTACACTCAACTGTGTCACACACTCCCTACCAGCCTATGGGCTTCTGTTTTCAGTCCTGTCCCTCTGGATTGGTGAGGAAACTGAGCCCTGAGAATTTGCCTGACCAGCTTAGTCTCTCACAATAAGTACTGCAGGTGAGATTGATTGTAGGTGCTCTTTCTAGGCCAAGCCCTCAGCACCCACTTCCAAGCTGGGCCAGGAGGAAGGGCATGACGCTGGTTCAGATTCTTCCGGGAGAGACCTGGCTTTCCTAGGCCTTGCAGTGAGCACCTTGTGTGGAGAGCTACCACTGTACTATATCTAGGACCCCTTAGGTGAGCCACAGTACTTTTCAGGTTCCTGGGAAACACCGGGAGGGGCTTGGGCTGCCTGCTCTGTCAGGGGACCTACTATGGGTGGATCTCTTGAAGTCAGTGCTCTGAGGAGTTTGGAGGATGGAAAGTTCACAGACACAGCCCACATTAGAACCAAGCAGGTGACTCCTCAGTCCCCTTCCCTCACATGATAATCATCATCAGTTCTTTGCGTCTCAGGGTCGGTGGAAACTGCATCGGGACAGGAAAGACCCCCAGCAAAGGATCTTTGGCAGACAAGCAGGAAGCGGCTCCTGCCTGCCCATACCCGATAGGAGAGGGTGGAAACCCGTAGAGGAGAAGAGGAGAGGCGTCGGGGGTGGGGGTGGGGGGCTCCTACCACAAAAGAATAAAGCAGCCTGATTGAAAAACAAAGACTGGCACTTCTTTCCCATTCTCTCAGTTTCGCTCATAGTGGGAGCCGTCCTGGGACAGAGGGGTTTTGGGGAGTTGATGCGCTTTGCCACATCCTTTCTGTCTAAGAGTGATGGAGATTTGGTCCTACGGTAGGTAGTGGGGAAGGGGGCAAAAGGCGGGGATAGGGGGAACAGGACCTGGGTGCCACACACGGGTGTTAGGCGCCCTCCAGCGGTACACGTCCGCAGGGAAGGACAGCGACAGAGACGGGCAGAGAGACAGCAAGAGAGAGAGACAGCGAGAAGCGGGGGAGCGCAGGTCTGAGATAGACTCTGGAGTCTCAGGCTGAGAGAACGACTGCTGACCCAGGGTCTGAGAGGCAGGGACCGACCTGACAGCGTGTCCCGTGCCGGGAGGCACTCCGCCCCGCACTGGACAGCGACCGCTAGGGGGCCCCTCTCGGAGCGGTGCCTCCGGGCATCCCGGGCCCGCGCCCCCTCCCCGGCCCCGGCCCCAGGCAGCCGATCCCCCTCCGGGGCGGGCGGCGCTCCTCTCGCCCTCCCCGCCCGGCTGGCGCTCTTCCCGGCCCGGCCGAGCACGGTCCCGGCCCCGAGGGGGGCTGAGCTGGGCGAAAACCCGCCCTCCAGCGAGCTCATTTCCCTAAAAGGGGGGGTGGGGTGGGGAGTGGGAGGGCGGCTAGAAAAGAAAGGGAGCGACCGAGCCGAGGGCAAGGGGACGCCAGGAGCCCGGGGCCGGAGCAAGCCGGGCCGAGCGGGGTGGGGGGGCGGGAGACAGGAAACGGGACGGGAAGAGGTGGCCGCGGGGGGAGAGCGCCTCCCCTTCTTCTCCAGGATTCCCTTCCCCGTCGCCCCGCTCTCGCGTCCGGGCGCGACCGCCACCGCCGCCCGCCAGCATGCCCGGCGTGGCCCGCCCGCCGCTGCCGCCGCTGTCGCCGCCGCTGTTGCTGCTGCTGCTGCTGCTGCTCCCTCGCGCCGGCCGGCCTCTGGACTTGGCCGACTACGCCTACGACCTGGGCGACGA
Source organism: Lophiomys imhausi (assembly GCA_907164525.1). Lineage (NCBI taxonomy): Eukaryota > Metazoa > Chordata > Mammalia > Rodentia > Muridae > Lophiomys > Lophiomys imhausi. Next base: position 3,245,172 of record CAJQZJ010034389.1, read on the forward strand.
GGACGCCCCCGAGCTCCTTAACTACAAAGACCCCTGCAAGGCGGGTGAGCGACCCCCGGCTCCCCCAGGGGCTCAGGGAAGCCGGGCGTGGGCAGGCTGGGATCCAGGCTGCGGGCTGGCCAGGGGTTGGGGTTGGGGTTGGGGGAGGACAGTCCAGTGTGGGAAGCTGGGAGCTGCTTGGTTGGCAATGCAGTGGGGGAACAAAAGACTGAGGGAGAAAAGGAGGGGGAAGTTTGGGGGACTTTTAGGACTGAAGTTTTGCTGCTGTTTGTGGAAATTGCTGCGGCTGCCGCTTGCCTGAGCAGAGGATTCCTAGGGAAATCTCCCTGGGTCCCAGCGAATCCTGCTGGCAAGGAGGCTTTTTCTCCACGGGGAAACTTTACTGGCCAAACTCTCCCCCACCTCTCTCTCTCTCTCTCTCTCTCTCTCTCTCTCTCTCTCTCTCTCTCTCCCTTCTCCCCTATCCCTCCCTCCCATTTTGTGGAATACTGGTGTTTGCCTGCTTGTCTGTTGGTCATAGTGCTGCACATCTGTCTGGTTTGATGCCCAGAAGGCCTGCAGCTCCTCCAAAGGAATAGATTTCCCGGCTACTCAGCTCAGTGGAAGGAGCAAGTTTTCCAGGGTGCTCCATGGAATACTCCTTCACAGGCGATCCTATGAATCTAGCCAGCAGCGCCAGCTCTCTGGGCACGCAAGAGATAGCTGTCAAAGTCAGGGAAATCACCCGGGAGAAGACTTACCTGTGCCCTTGTGTGCCAGGAGAGCTCTGCCAGAGCCAGGTTGGGATAGCAAATGAGCCACACAAAGAGAACTCCCTATACTCTACATCAGCTGCTTCACTCCACAGACACCTGAGGGTAATTAGTCAAGGTCCCGGTGTCTAGTGTGTATGTAATCTTTGTTCATGAGGACCCTCCTGCTGTGACCCCATTGGAGTGACCAGGCACTGGGGTCATTGACCTGATTGATGTCCCTGAGCAGGTTGCCTAGAACACATTGGGGATAAGATGTCACAACTTTTCCTGAACTTCCTGCTTCTGACTTCAGTCTGTCTGTAAAGAGCTTGAGCCAGGGATAAGGAATTGGACACAAAGTCTTGGGACAGGCAGCTATATGCTGACCATGGGGGTTCTGATCAAGGACTCTCCTTGCTCCATCCACCCTTGGGTAGGATAGGGACCATTTTAGTGTGATCAGGACAAACCTAACTCTTCAGTCTTTCCTCTTCCATGCCTGGTGGGCTGTAGGCAAATTGGGACATTAGAAGTCTCCATCTCGTTGTGGGTGGCGGGAGGGCAGGAGGAAAGAGAAGCAGGGCATGGACTTTGAAGGACTCATTAACCACCAGGAAAGCTAAGCATAGTCTCTGAACTTCAGTTTTCTCAGTAAAATGAGACTGACAATGTATCACTTCATAAAGCTGGTGGTAAGGGCTAAATCTGGGAACGTATATAAGTCACGTATTAGCATACAGTAAACACTAAATAAATGTCTACTCCCTGTGCTCTGTGCCTCCAGTCCTTGATTCATCTCATTTGAGAGGTTATGGACTTGGATTTTAGGAAAAGCTAACATCTCCTTGATCCTGTTCTGTGTCTTATCCATTCAGGGATGCACATTTCCTGATATGTCTCAGGGCTGGGTTTGATGGGGGAGATACAGAGAGTTGCCCAACAGATCTCTCTCCTTAAAAAAGATCACAGCGCAAGCAACATGGACCCAAGAGTACACTAATGTTACACAGCATCGGTCAGGAAGAACAGGGGTCCCCATCACCTCTTCATTCCTGGTGGTGGGGTGGGCAGAGCAAAGTGATAAAAGGGGTCTGGGAAGGTTTGCAGAGTGGAGGCTTCGTGGAGGAAGTAGGACAGGAGCACTGCCTCAAAGAATGCTGAGGAAGCTATGCTCATGTCGAAAATGGGAGTGATTTTTGGGAACAGCAAAAGGCTCAGGGCTCCATCCCCAGTCTCAGATTTCATGCTAGGGTGGGGCTGGCTGAGTTGGAGCTTCAAACAAGGGCTCTGGAGAAAGTTCTCTACCAGGGTGAAGTGAGGCTGGTGGGGAGCTCCGCCAGGCCTGAGGTGGCTGCGAGGGCCTAGGGCCTGACAAGGCCAAGCTTCAGGGTCAGATCAGGCCTTCTTCTTGGGTGTGACTGATGCCTACGCCCCGTGGCACATCTGTGGATGAGACTGGACTAGTGTACATACACCTCTGCTGATTCTAGTGTGCTGTACCCCTCAAGCTACAGGCCCACCAACTCTCTTCTTTGTGTTGCCTCTTCCTGCCCGATTTGCTTCTCGGCCCCTCCATAGCCTTGACCCTCCATATGCTAGGGGTGCCCATGGCAGGTGCCTGTCTCTACTTCCTTTGGGAGTAGGCTGGTACACCTCCCCTTCTTCCTCCTCTTTCCTCCTCCTCCACTACCTTTTCCTCATTCTCCTGCTTCTTCCCACACAGAGGACTAGCAATGAAAGCCTTTTGATTCTCCCAGCTTAAACACGACCTCTCAGTTTATTCTAAACATAGCCAGGCCTCATCATTTGAAATTATCTCTTTAGTTACTGTTTGAGTTAGATTTATTTATTTACTTTTGTAGCTGGGGTCTTACCAAATTGGCCTTGAAGTCCTCATCCTCTGCTGTGAGCCTCCCACATGCTAAGATTATAGGGGTGAGCCACCACATCCAGTTATGGCTACTGTTAAAGTAAAGACGAAAATTAAGACCCTTGATGTCCTGGGGAAGGTCCTGAACTTTTGGGCCAGAAGCCAACCTGGGCTGTTGGTGTGCTTCAGTCTGATTCTACCAAGCCTACTCTCAGGTTATTTACTGGAAACCCTGGTTTCTTACATGGAATACTGAGCCATAGAAGAGGATTTCAGAGATTCCCAGCATAGCGTCTTGCCACTGATGCACATGGCTTCCACTTAGACTTCAGCTGGCAGCCAGTGTGTCTGCAGAAGGAGACATGGACAGTACTTACCGGTCCTTCTTAACCACCGTCACCCCTGGGACCTTGTGGCCCAGGTATGGAGTCCAGAGGAAGCACAAGATCTTATCTCTTACCAGACACCCTGAGTGAGTCACCCCTCTCACCTAAGACCCTGTTCCCTGCCTGAGTCACCCTCACTTTTAGGTGCCCCAAGGTGGAAGAAAACACATTTCCATGGGCCCTAATGGAGGGGGACCAGTTACATACCCCAGGAACCAGGGATCCTTCTTTTGTTTTGAGACAGGATCTCACTGTGTAGCCTTGGCCGACCTGGAACTTGCTTTGTAGACCAGGCTGGCCTGGAACTCACAGAGATCTACTTGATTCTGCCTCCTGAGTGCTGGGATTAAAACATGAGCCACCACAGCTGGCAGGAAGAAGGGATTCTTATGAATTCTGTTTCTCTAGTGATTTGGGAAAACATTGATGGTTGTGGTGGTGGTGGTGGTATGTAAGTGTATGGGAACTCAGTTGGTTGCTCTTCTGCCCTGCACATGTACACACCTCTGACCATTCCTAGGAGCCCTTCTCCTTTGAGGAGTGTGGGCTGTGAAATGTAGTGTACTGCTTTTGTTTTCTTTTTCTTATATGTAAGGACATACTGGAACTTGCATGGGAAATTAGTTGTATGTATTTGTATATGTGTCTTTGCTTCATAGCAGGTCTGTTCACCTATGTGTGCTGGGCCCTTGTGTGAGCACAGGCACAAATGTGTGTAAGTGGACACAGGAATAAGTCCACTTGGATATTCTGAGGCCATAAGTACTTCCTTCCTTGGCTACAAGTCTGCATTCATTGAGGGGGACACATGCCTGTCCTGCATACATGGCCTTGGAGCTCCTTCAACACCAACCAGGTTCCACTCAGGAGGTGAGGCCTGGCCATGCCAAGGGGAGGAGACTTTGGAGTCCAGAAGGTGACCTGGGGAACAAAGGTTGTTCTTGTAGGTCCACATGCACATTGACGTATCTCTGTGACCTTTCCCTTTCCGCACTGGCCCTGCTTCGGAGCAGCTTCAAGTGCTTCCTGGCCGGTTTACAGCCAGAGAGAGAAAAACAAAAACTTTTGATCCTGTGCTGAAAACAGTTGCTACTTTGACCCTGACCTTGACCCCAGGGCTTCCTTTGGGCCAGGAAATCATCCTGAACTCTCTTGCATCTAGATTGTCCAGCTTCTTGAGGTTAGGATCCCAGATGGGCCAGCTGTCAGCCCAGCTCCTGGCCATAGGCTCCTCTCCCACCTCACCCTGCCCCCATTCTGTCCCCATGCACCCTTCAGCCATGACATCTCCACCACAGGGTATCCAGCTGAGCTCCATAGCTAGCCCTTTTCCTTCTGCTTGCCCTGCCCCGGACCCACACTACCCAGACTCACAGGCCAGTGTGGTTCTGTCCATAGATTCATTCAGATGAGCAGTGAGTGCAAGGGATCCAGTGTGTCTTGGGAAGGTTTGGAGCTGGCTTTGATTCTTGGGGATTGGTGCGGTGAGCACAGTGAGCTGGATGTTCAGCAGTTGTTTTCTAAGCTCTAGGCTTGGTGCTAGACGCTTTGTATGCACATCCCTGTTTCTTGCAGTGATCTTAGGAGATGCGTTCTATTGTGTGCCTTCTTTTAGATAGGAAAAAAATGGAGGTTTCAAAGAGTTTACATGAACGTCAGCTAGTGGAAGCCAAACTCAGATTCCAAAGACCAGTGTCTGCTTCCAGAGATCCTGCTCTTTGCTGATGGTCCAGCCCCATGGGTACAGCTGCCTTCTGTAAGGTGTAAAATTGGTCTGGACAGAACATCTACAGACTTTTGCATTATTTCCTGAGAAATATAGAATAATAATGACTGAGCATTTGCATTGTATTAAGTATTATAAGTCACCTAGAGATGGTTTAAAGCATGTAGGAGGGGTGAGGATATTTGGTAGGATGCTTGCCTAGCGCACAGAGCTCTGAGTTTGAGCAGGTATGGTGTGGCTCATGTCTTCAGTCCTAGCAGTTGGGAAGTAGAGGAAAGAGGATCAGAATTTCAAGGTCATCTTTGACCCTATCAGGAGTTTGAAGTCAGAGTGGGCAACACAAGACCCTGTCTCAAAAAGACAAAAAGAAAGAAAGAAAGAAAGAAAAAAAAAGCCAGGCGGTGGTGGCACACGCCTTTAATCCCAGCACTCGGGAGGCAGAGGCAGGCGGATCTCTGTGAGTTCCAGGCCAGCCTGGTCTACAAAGTGAGTCCAGGACAGCCAGGCTGTTACACAGAGAAACCCTGTCTCAAAAAAAAAAAAAAAAAAAAAAAAAGAGAATGTAGGAGGATGGGGGTAGGTTCTATGCAAACACAATACCATTTTATATATAGACTTGAACATCTCAAGATTTTGGTATCTGAAGGGGTCCTGGAATCAACAACATGTGGAGACTGAAGGAGAGCTGTGTCTGGTGATGCCCATGGGTGTGGGTGTAAAAGCCTGAAGGTGCCATGTATGTACAAAAGTAGAAAATGTAAAGCCATGTGAGGTGTTCCTGGGATGCTGGCATATAGAACCTACCATCTTCTCATGGGGTCTCTCCTGTCTTACCCCCTGAGAAGCTTCTTCTGTTGTCGTAACATAAGTTACTGAGCCTGGGACATGGAGGGTGTCATCTCGAGAGAAGCCTTCCCAAGCACCAAAATAGACTCTTGACTAGTTACAGACTGGAGACCTTGGGCGTGCCATCTCCCTCTTTGGCCCCACGGTCCTGATCTCTGAAGTCAAGGAAGGGGGCTGTGGGGTTATCTCTACAAATGTTTGTAATGGGTCACTCCTAGGGGTGTCATGTGGCTTACTGGGCATGTTGTGGGTGGGCCAGGGCTAAATGGACTCATTAGTGAGTGTGAATACTTTGTGAGCTGGAAAGTGCCTGGTAAATTTCAACAGACATTTACATAAGGTGTCATTATTGCTACTATTACTGGCTTAATGAGTGTTCAGAGCTTGCCACCGGCTTGTGTGTGTTGGAGCTTATATCTGTGGGTTTTTTTTAGAACTCTGTGACTGTGTGTATATTTTTGTGTGTGTGTGTGTGTATGTGTGTGTCTGAGTGTCTATTTTTGCATATACGTATTTACAATATGGGTTCTTGAGTGGTAATGAACTTGAGTAAATCCATTGGACTAGGAATGGTGAGGCCTGAGTGGAAATCAATCCTTCCACGGGCTTAGTATAGTCTAACTTAAGTCAGTTTCCTTCTGGGCCTCAATTTCCTAGATTGTTGAATGAAAGATTGGCTGGATGAGTGCTAAGGTCAGCTCCACATTCGGGTGATCTGTGTCTGAGTGAGCATGTGTCTCTGGGCACGTATTTGCAGACCAGAAGAAAACTGGGACGATACTTCATTCATTCATTCATTCTCATTCATCCATTCCATTCATTCACTCAATGTTGTTCTTTCCACCCCAAATCCAGTGCTGGGTGCTGCTTGCATGTGCAGGAGTGTAGTCTCTGACCTCAAATGTCTCTGCACAGACAGCCCAGGGTTTGGATGTCACCATATGCCCATAGGGACATTAGCCATTTGTCTGACTAAGCGTGCGATAAAGTAAATGTATATGTACCCACCCAGTGGGGCCAACAGGGGAGGAGGAATCTGTGTGTAAGGCCTTGAGGTTAAAACAATTTGTGTAATGCTGACTCTGTGGGGGTGAGAAGCAGATGTCACCAGGGCTGCAGGGAAGCTGCTGGGCTTCCACCTCCAAGTTGGCCTCCTCTGCCTCCCCTACCCAGCCCAGCCCAGTGGGAAGCTCACGTCTGGGCTCCTTCCAAAGCAGGCAGAGCTAAGCTTCTGCTCCCTCTTGCCCTGGGCTTCTCAGAAAGAAGACAGGCTACTCAACCCATCTCTCCAGAAGCTTCACTTCCCAGGCCCAGAAATGGAAATGACTTCTTGCGGGGAATGGGGGGGGGTGTCCTACCCCTGGGCCTTTCCTCTCCAGAGGGAGGACCCAGAAACTTATGGTTTGTTGGACAACTGTTACACCTTTCCCTGTTAGCTGGGAACCTCCTGGTTTAAGTCTTAGTGTCCCATATTTGCCTACCCATGCCAAGTCCTTTTGGACCATGTAAGCATTCTAGGCATCATACAATACTCAATATCCTCCCCAATTTGGTTGAAGTGGCATTTTCTATGTGACGCCGCATACTCAGCCCAGGCTCACAAATAAGCCACTAGTTCGTCAACTTTCCCACACTGTAACAAAATACCCAAGAGGACTGACTTAGAGAAACAGTTTATTTTGGCTCATGGTTCCCAGTTTCCAGTCCAAGATAGTGGTGAACATGGTACTGGAGCCTCTTACAGGTAGCAGATTGTGGTGGGAGCATTTGGCAAAGCAAAATGGCTCATCTAATCAGCCAGGAGGCAAAGAGAGGATGAGGAAAGGGCTAGGTCCCACGATCCCTTTTAAGGGCAAACAATCACAATGAGCTTTAAGTATCTGTAAGATACCACTGAACCTCCCAGTAGCATCACCTTGGGGATGACGTCTTTAACACATGTGCTCTTACACACTAAAGCACCTTTGCTTCAAAGTGTCTCACCATCAGAGCACTTGTCTCTCTGTGGACTTCTCTGAGTCAGTATTTGTGTGAGCATTTTTGTGAACTTTGTACTGTAAAGGTTAGCTCCACAGGGCTAGGAACCTATTCTACCTTGCTAGTCTCTGACTTAATGTCTGGCCCATAGTAGGTACTAATTAGTATTTGCTGGAGATGATGGGAAGGATGACATGAAGTGTCTTCATGGAACTATTTATTTTTTTAACATTTTTATTTTCTCTCTGTCTCTCCTGTCTCTGTCTCTCTGTCTCTCTCTCTCTCTCTCTCTCTCTCTCTCTCTCTCGTGTGTGTGTGTGTGTGTGTGTGTGTGTGTGTGTGTGTATCAGAGAACAGCTTGCAGGAGTTGGGTCTCTCCTTCCTCAGGTTATTGGGTTTGAAGGCAAGCATTTTTACTCCCTGAGCCTTTTCACTAAGAGACCAGATAGGTCTTGTTATGTTTCTCCAGCTAGCCTTCAAGTGATCTTTCTGCCTCAGCTGCCTGAATAGTGGTGTCTATAAGCAAGGCTTATTCCACTCCACTCTTGCTGGCATTTGAAGTAAACAGCAACTATAATCTCTAAAGAGACTGACCCGTCATTTTCCTCTGTCTTTCTCAGGTGGCATTTGAGGATCAGCGTGGCTCTAGGGGTCATGGCTGTGTACCCACTGGGTCAGGGCTCTAAGTACAATGAGTGTAAGAGGATTAACTCAGCCTATGGCTGCTTCTTTTTTCTCCAGCTGCCTTCCTTGGGGACATTGCCCTGGATGAGGAGGATTTGAAGGCCTTCCGGGTACAGCAGGCTACAGTTCTCAGACAGCAAACGACCCGAAGGTTATCCATCAAAGCCGCAGGTACAGTGGGACAGGCTGGCTCTCTGTGCCCCAGAAATGTGTTTCAGATTTGGGAAACAAGAAAGACCCCCCCATGCCCAATTTCCAGCTAATCCACCCCCAAATCAGAGACCATGAACTTGAACCCAGCACAGGGGCTTGTCTTCCTTTGGGATCTCTTTATATTTCCTCCCAAAAAGAAATAAATGTTGACACCCAAGGGAGCCAAGTGGCAATATTTTTCAAGCATACAGCTTACAAAATACTTTAAAAAGTCTTACCGTACTTGACTGACTCCAACCACCTCCAAGAGTGTCTTAGGGTTTCTATTGCTGTGATAAGACAGTATAGGGAAAAGCAACTTGGGGAAGAAAGGGTTTCCTTCAACTCACACCTCTGGGGTCACCCTCTGTCTCTGAGGGAAGGTAGGACAGGAACTCAAGGTAGGAACCTAGAGGCAGAAATGGAAGCAGAGGCCATGGAGGAATGTTGCTTACTGCCTTACTCCTCCTGACTTGCTCAGTTTGCTTTCTTATAGACCCCAAGACTGCTTGCCCAGGGCTAGCACCACCCACGGTGAGACGGTAATCCCTCATCAATCTCTACTCAAGACAACACCCAACCGACTTTCCTACAGGCCAACCTTATTGAGACATTTTCTCAATTAAGAGTTCCTCTTCCCAGATGACCCTAGCTTGGTTCTAGTAAGCAAAAAAAATCCAGCCAGGACAAGAGATAAGTGTCAGGACCACTCATGTTTTCCAGAAGCTGAGACTAAGCCTCAGAAAGGAAAGGTGACTTTGCCCAGTAACACACACACACACACACACACACACACACACACACACACACACACA
>CAJQZJ010034389.1:3254411-3280890 GCA_907164525.1 Lophiomys imhausi
ACACACACACACACACACACACACACACACACACACACACACACACACAGTGTGTAGGTGGCAGGGCTGGGACTAGAACCCAAGCCCTTCTCTCCCAATCCATGATGCTATACCCAACATCACAGACCCTTCTGGGTTTCTTGGTCCCCGCGTCCTCAGGAGCTTCTTCAATAACCATCCAGGACTGTCTCCAAGACTCAACTGTTCACCTTTACTCCCAGTGTTCTTTTGTTCTGTGTGTACAGTTAGTATCTTTCCATGCCGCATGAAAAGGCTTTATTTACATGTCCCAAAGCTGGGCTCAAAGCTCTTTGTTTCCTGGTGGCCCAACCACCTGCCAACCTATGTGGCATCGGTGATGTATAGAGAACGGGTGGATTAGTTTCTCCCAGCCTTCTTGCTGCTGTGCTCAGGGGCTGTCTGTCACCAGGATGGCACTGGATCCTGGTTCAGAAAGCCCTTATGGAGCTCTCCCATTGCTCAAGTGCGAGATTCCAATTGAGGATCTGTTCCAGGCATCCTTGGGTGTACCAGGCCATCTTCCTTGTCCAAGGATGATCCTGGTGTGGGCAATTTAGGGATTTTAAGTGAACTACCCAAGAGGGTGGTTGGCATCAAAGGATATTGACAAGAGAAGTTTACAGGACCTCAGTGGAGACTGGTTGGAGCAGCCCAGGGGAAAGTCTTCCCAGTGCTCTGCTGCCAGCCCACCAGGTCATTTGGGGCAAAACTTTGGCCTTAGTCTGCTCCTTACTCAGATCAGCCAGCGGCACTTGCCCCAGTGCTGTATGTTGGGCTGCAGTGTCACGTAGGAATGAGGGCCCAGAGGCTCCGAGGAAGCATATAGCTCTGTATTCTTCACTGGTATAGAGGCTTCTTAGACCAACAGGGACATTGTCCAAGCCTCAGATCCCTCGGGTCCCCACAGTTCCTGGGAAATGGGTGCTTCATTGTCTTAGTTTGGGGTCCTGGCTCGTTCCTGCTATCTGTGGCAGTTCCAGATACTTAGAGCCCGGCCTCACAGCTATCATAGAACTTTACAGTTATTTTACATAGTCATCATGAAGAATGGATTAGCAAAGACTGAGTCATTGTTCCTAGGAAAAACCTAAGCTCCTACCAGCCTTTGATCAAATTTTTGTAATCTGGTCACTTTATGACCACATTTTGTGTATGTCTCACTTAAAGACACCTTATTTAATATAATGTTGGTCCATTAATACTGAACTCATGTCTAGCACCATTGACTTAATGAGATCATTTCTTGGTAAGACTGATCTCACCTGTTTTGTTTTGGTTTTGTACTGGTGTGTGATAATGGATATTAAACTCGCCTCATGCATGCCAGGCAAACATTTTACCACTGAGGTACATGCCCAGCTCTCTTCCTACTTTTTTATTTTGAGATAAAGTCCCTCTAAGTTTCTCAGGCTGGCTTTAAACTTACTATAGAACTCAAGTTGGCCTTGAACTCATAATCCTCCTGCCTTAGCTTCCCTAGAAGCTAGTTGACAAGTTTACATTACCCAACTTTCTTGCTTTGGGAACACAAGACAACACAGGAGAGCACTTTGCTTAGGAGCCATTTTAAACAGCCAAATTAAAAAAAAAAATACTTACAAAGTGGCACCCAGTTCATCTAAAAAAAAAAAAAAAAGGATACTTGTTTATAGTGTGAAGGGTGAAACATGCAGACAGAATACCTTGTTCAGCCTTGGCTGAGAGTGGAGAATGGCACACATTAGACCACTCAACTTGGCTTTTCACTGACTTGTGCATGTCCATGGATGGTAACTAAAGCCTGGCAGTGTTGATTTGAGAGTTGCAAATAAATTTTTAGCAAAGTAGGTGAATTTGCAGATCCAGAATCTACAAATAATGGGTTTCATTATTCTGTATCTCATCCTCTTCCCCGCCACTCACTTGCTACCACTTTCTTGATTCCAGGAAACTCGTCTGTCCTGGGCGCTCGGAGCACTAGAGGGCAGCCACAGAGGGAAACCAGGGATAGATGGAGAGGCAGGCCTCGGAGCAGGCGGGCAGCGACATCCAGACCAGAGCGAGTGTGGCCCGATGGGGTCATCCCTTTTGTTATTGGAGGGAATTTCACTGGTGAGTGTGTTGTTGTGGGTGAGAGAGCCTACACCTGGCCTTGGCCTGGTTACCTTTAGCCTGGTAGGCAGTGTGTGTGCAGATTGGCTGTACCAGCAGGTGAGAGTGTCCCCAACCCCCACTCACTTGACACGATGACAGCCTGGCTGTTTATCCTTCCATAGGCAGCCAGAGGGCAGTCTTCCGGCAGGCCATGAGACACTGGGAGAAGTATACCTGTGTCACCTTCTTGGAGCGCACGGATGAAGACAGCTATATTGTATTCACCTATCGACCCTGCGGGTGAGCAGGGTCCCCTGGGCACTATACCCTTGGTGGTGATCCCCAGCCAGGTTATGCCCTCAGCTGGGCCTGCCCATCCCCTCTCCACACTATGGGCATCTCCCATTGGTATGGTTCAGACCCTGGCATAAAGCCTGCACATTTGGGTGCTCAGGGCCGCCTCCACCCCCTCCGCACCCCTGTACAATCCCCCAGCAGCCTGGCCCGGCCCCTGAGTGGATGCACTCCCCCAGCTCGGGACCACCCCCCTGAGCTGGCCCCGCCCTCCAGGTGCTGCTCCTACGTGGGTCGCCGAGGTGGGGGCCCCCAGGCCATCTCCATCGGCAAGAACTGTGACAAGTTTGGCATCGTGGTCCATGAGCTGGGCCATGTCATTGGCTTCTGGCACGAGCACACACGGCCCGACCGGGACCGCCATGTGTCTATTGTACGCGAGAACATACAGCCAGGTACTCACACCCCAGGGTCTGCATCCCATCCTAGGGCTTATGGAGCTGCTTGGGGGTCTGACACAGGTCCTGGACATAGGGGTCAGGTTGAGTAGCCAGAAGCCAGCTCTTCCGGTGAGATGGCTAGGCTGCAGCCAGCTTGCCTTTGGATATCCTCACAGGCTTACCTCTTTGCCTGTCCACCATCTCCGGTTCTTCCCTAGTTCTGCTCTACTCCATCATTTCTCTGCTTCTGTCTGTCCTTCCTCCTTCCTATTTGTGGTCTCCTAACCCTCCCTTCAGTAAGTTCTCCAGTCTTTTCCGCTGGGAAGGACTCCTCTATAGATGGCCCTGTCCCCTTTCCCTCCACTTCCCTTACACCTTCAGATAGGGCAGCCCCTCACAGGTCCAGGGAGGACACAGACCACTCCCTCGACTCCACTCCCACTTTTCCCATGGTCTCTGCAGGGCAGGAGTATAACTTCTTAAAGATGGAGGTTCAGGAAGTGGAGTCCTTAGGAGAAACCTACGACTTTGACAGCATCATGCACTACGCCAGGAACACGTTCTCCAGGTGAGAAATGGGCTGGGCCTCGCCCAGGGAAGCCCAAGCCCGCCTTCTGGAAGTCATTCCTTTGCTTCTCTCTGTCCTGTCCTGCCCCAGCAGGGACCAAAGACAGGGGTAGTCTTCTGGGTGCCTGCAGCCCCTAAGCAAAGGGCTAGTGGCTGTGCCTGCCATTCGGGCTCTGCCCGTTGCTGTGTGAAGCAAGGGTTTGTGGTCCAGAAGACTGAAAACCTGAGTTCACAGGTCCTGCTGTGTGCGGTCCAAAGCGTGCCAACCTAAAAAAGCCAGGCTTGTCCCTCATCTGTCACCAGGGCAGTTTCTTTTTCTAGTTGTCTGCCCTACCCCCACCTTGTTTTTTGTTTTGCAGTAGTAGGAATTGAACCCAGGGCCTTGTGACACAAGGCAAGTGCTGTATCCCTGGTTTATTTTAATTTTTAATTTTTTGAAATTATTTTATTATTTTATGTGCATTGGTGTTTTGCCTGCATATGTGTCTGTCAGATTCCCTGGAACTGGAGTTACAGATAGTTGTCAGCTGCTATATAGGTGTTAGGAAGTGAACCTGAGTCCTCTAGAAGAGCAGTTAGTGCTCTTAACGGCTGAACCATCTCTCCAGCCCCATAATTTTTATTTTTTAAAGAGGGTCTCGCTAGGTTACGCAGACTGGCCTTGAATTCACTATGTAACCCAGGCAGGATTTGAATTTCAAATTCTTTTTTTCTCTCTTACATGTATTTATGTGTGTGCATATGTGCACACACACATTGCACTTGGTGGAGGTCAGAGGACAACTTGCAGAAGTTGTTTCTCTCCCTTTCACGATGTGGGTTCTGGGGATCAAACTCCATTCATCAGGCGTGGTGGCAAGTGTCCTGACCCACTGAGCTGTCCCCTCTAACCTACAGAAGCTGAACTTTTGATTGTCTTGCTTCAGCCTCTCAAGCAGCCGAGATTGCAGCAGTGCTGCTTTTGTGACTGGCTAATTTGCACAAAGCTTGGCTTTTGCCCTGGACTGGTCCCCATGGTCAGTTCACAAGATTCTTCCTTAACCAGGGCCAGATGTGAGAAGACCCTCCTGCAGGACTGGGAGGAATACCCCCGCTTCTCCTCACATTCCTCCCTGGACTGGCCTTCCTGCACCTGGTTCCCTATCTGAGTGGTGGCCCTTCCCCTCTAGGCCCATTCTTCCTGCTCAGGATCTGGGAATGGAGACCAGGAAGGGAGTGAACTCATTGGGCCCTCCACCCCCACAAAACCTCCTTCCATTTCCCATCATACTCAATACCCCCTGCTGGGCTCTTCCCAGCTGGATGTGAGTCAGGGACTCTGGGGAGGGGAGAACTGCTGTTTCCACTTCTTCTGGACAGACAGAGATTAGCAGTAAGGATTTGGGAAAGAGGGGCACTGTGCACTGGGAACTGGTTGGCTACTATGGAACCTTTGCCCTTTACCCTTTACCCTTGCTCCAATCACAGCCATGTTAGAGGGCAATGAGTTGACTCTGGGAAGTTGATTGGCACCAAATCGGCATTTGAGGTCTGGAGGTGAGAGCTGGGTGCCGTTGCAGAGGCGACAAATGAGGGCCCAGAGGGTGTGAGTTGAAGCCAGTCTGAGCATAAGGGCCAGGGGTCTCTGATCTCTCAAAGCATTTCTGCCCCCCCCCCCAGCACATGTGATATAGCTGCCACGGAACAGGGTGGCTGCTGGTCAGTGGGGAGTGTAATGACAGGGTAAGACATCTCCACCCTTCCCTGACCCTGCTGAGGAATGTCTGGGCCCTTGCACAGTCATGCCCTGTGAGTATAGATGAGAAGATCACCCTTCTTCTTCACCCACCTCCAGCAGACTCATGCCCTCAGTCTCCTCGTGTTCTTCTCAGGGGCATCTTCCTGGACACCATTGTCCCCAAGTATGAGGTGAATGGGGTGAAGCCTTCCATTGGCCAAAGGACCCGACTCAGCAAGGGGGACATCGCTCAGGCCCGGAAGCTCTACAAATGCCCAGGTTGGAACAGGGAAGGGACAGGCTAGGAGGGACAGAGGGTAAGGTCCAAGGAAGACCAAGGAGGCCAGGGCCCAGGACCCCCTTAGGAAGTCACAGCTGTGAGTCTGAGACAGGTATTGGAAAGGAGAGAACAATAAGGAGGGACAGTGTTGCAGTTAAGGAACAACCTGGGGCTAGGCTGGTAGATGGGAGGGAGGGCCTAGAAGGAAAAGGAGGAATAGGGAAAGAAAGGGGGAGCAACTAGCCTCTCTCTTGGACAGTGAGGAGGAGGTAAGGCTCTCCGAAGAGTTTGACCTGAACTCTGGAATCCATGTTGCCTTGACAACAGGGCATCTGGTTACCGTGGCAGCCCTAGACCAGAGAAGTAGGATGGTTTATGCTTATATGTAAGGAGGTGGGGTACATCTTAAAGGGATAGCACACCATTCTTCAGCCACTCTTGCCTCCCCTAAGGGTTCCAAGGCTCAGAGGTGAGCCAGAGACAGGGGGTCTGGCACCTGCAGTCAGCAGCTTAGCTACTTTTTTTTTGCCTTGACAGCCTGTGGCGAGACTCTCCAAGACAGTACTGGCAACTTCTCCTCCCCTGAATACCCCAATGGCTACTCTGCCCACATGCACTGTGTATGGCGTATTTCGGTCACACCTGGGGAGAAGGTAACTGTGATTGAGTCTCCCTTCCTCCACTGGGACCCCAGCAATGGGATAACATCACCCTCCAGGAGCCCCAGACTAGGGACTTCCAATGAAAGGGTGACCTACCTGGTTATTGGCACAAATGAATTAAGTATGTAATGAGGAGGGCTCCCACCAATCCAGCCTTGCTCTGCCTCTCCCCCGACCCCCCATGAGCTGTGCACCAGTGCTAATCTGAAGCTAGTGTTGCTATGTACGGTTACCATTTAGTTCTGTTGTGATTGTCTCGCTCTTGAGTGCTTTTTAAAGTGCTTGTCACATGGCTCCTCTTTTATGGACACCCTGGGTCTTCATTTTACCAAGGAGGAAACCGAGTAACAGGAAGATTAATTAGGTAACTTGCCCAGGTCATACACTTAAAAACGACAGGATAGGATGTTAACCCTTCCTAGGGCTAACTTCAGTCCCAGCCGTTTCTGGAATGCCCTGGGTAGCCTTGGGTGAACAACTCAGCCTCAGCCGTTGGCTCACTCTTCTGTATGTCAGATCTTGAGTCAGGGATTCCCAAAGGGCCCTTCTCAATTCTCACAGCTGTGGTCCTGAGAACACTTAAGAAAAAGGCACATGGCTCCAGCAAGATGCTTCTGGTCATGGCTACCCTTCCCACCCTTCTTCCTTTCTGTTCTGGGACCCTCAGGTCCAACCTAGAGCTTGCCTGGCACACTCCCACGTCATGATTGATTTACTATGTTTGAATACCTGAAGTGATGAGGGCTCCTCTTATATTCTGTTCCTGTCTTTCCCCAACTCTAAATGCTCCAAAGTCTCTTGGAGAAAAGGGGTGCTTCTATCCCTGAAAACCCTCAAGGCTTCTCAAGAGCAGTTCATTGTACCTCACCTCCTGTTTCCTCAATAGCCCTCCCAACCGGGGAAGGCCACTGTCCTCCCTTCTTTTTAAATTATATTATGTGTACATGGGGGAGGGGAGATGTATATGTGTGAGTGCAGGTGCCCAAGGGCTCCAGAGGCGTCAGATTCCCCTGGAGCTGAAGTTACAGGCAGTTGTGAGCTGTCTGGGAACCAAACCTGGGTCCTCTGCAAGAGCAGGGACACCTCTCCAGCCCTTCTTGTGACTTCTTAGATCCAGGCGCGGGCTTATCATATGGGAGTCTCGATTTCTCAGCCAACCCTGAACCTTCTGTGTCCTTCATATTTTTATTGTTCCCAAGAGCGAGTTGCTACATTCTTTTCCATAATTGGAATGTGGTGTTTGATGGTTGTTTACTTTAGTGTTACATTGTTTTCGCAGAGCCTTCCCACACCTCTTGCTAAGAGGGCTTAGAATCAAGAGTTCCACTGTCCAGCAGGTGCTGCTAGCTTCTCACCTCTGCAGTTGCCAGTTGGATAAGTATGTCATCTGCAACTCTGTCCTGAGCTTTTAATCAGAATATTGAGCAGGACACAAGCCAAAGTGGGTCTAAGATCTCCCTCCAAACTGCCATCCACCTGCTAGGTTGCAGGTTTCCACCAGCTTTGCTAACGTTATCCCTAGCCCCAGGCCCCCACCTGTTGATTGCACTCTTCTGAAGCTTCTGACACCTTCCCCTAACATAGGGACCTATCTGGCCGGCAGTGATGAATACTGCGCTGGAATCCAATATGCAGAATAATGCAGAATACTGTGCTGCATTACCAAATCACATCCGCTCTCCCGACAGTTGGGTAAAGTCCCTTTAGAAAGAAGAGAAATGTCAATGGGCCTTTTTCGGTGCCTCATGCCCCATCCCCCCAACACACATTCCCAAGTGCTTCTTTCCTAAGTAGCCCAGACTGTCTTTTTAATTACAGATTGATGTTCAACTCCATGGTTTGCAGTTCCTAGACTCAGCTCCTGCTGCCTTTCAACATGAACATGCATACGGGCACACACATGCACTCTTCAAACTTGAGAGAACTTTAGCTGTTGAGATTACATGAGCTGATCACATCTGCACGTTATTTGAGTGTCCTCCGATGCCATCTGTGAAGCCTAGACAAATGTCAACTTAGAGGGAAACTCTTTACTCTACCTTCGGTCTGTTTGGGCAGCAGCTTTCCAGACAGGGCATGGTTTTTGTTTTTGCAGTTGGAAGATCATGCTTTTTATGTGACAGGCTCTTACTGAGAATTTGGTAATTCTGTTATCTCTCCCTTAGTTGGGATTCTGCCACCTTCCCTCAAAAGCTATCTTGTCCTTTGTTCTTCTCATTCCAAATCTCAAAATTGCAAGCCTTTCTGCTATTTTGCATAGGCTGAGCCCTCACTGCCTTTCCAAGGGTCTCTACTACTCCAGTCTTTGGAAATCTCATTCACTAATAATAATAATAATAATAATAATAATAATAATAATAATAATAATAACTAACAGTTATTGAGCTTATGATTCATCAAGCATGTGTTCAATGATTTAGGGTTAGTTGGGCAAAGGCTTTTACTGGGCTGTAATTCTCAGCCTGGACTGTGCTTTTGCATTGGCATGACAGAGTTACAGTCTTGGTACTGACATGGACCCTGCTTTGCTTATAGAAAGTGAACTTAGAAAAGTCAGTCCCTGGCCCAAGATCACATAGAAGCTGGATTTGGATACACTGGTCTGTGATTACAATACTGCTCTGCTCTGAGGCTCCCTTGCAGCATTTCAACAATTGTTCTGGTGTTCTTCAGCAAACCTGTAAGCCCTAAGTGCCTAGTGCAGGGCCAAGGACCAGGGCTGTGCCAGTACACAAAAGAGCCTGGTCCTTGAGGAACAGTCAAGGTACAACATGCCTTCCTTTCCTGGGAGGAAGCGTGACCCAGTCATCAAGAGTGAGGCTGTGCAGCCTGGATCAGCTCTCTCCCCAGTAGTTTCTGACTGTGTGAGCCACCGGCTCTAATATCTTCAGTGGTAACAGGGCCCTGCCTGCTTCAGAAGCCTCCCTGGCCTGTAAGCCCTCCATAATTTCCAAAAGACTTTCATCCCTTTTCAGAACCCTGCTCAGAACTCCAGGGCAAGAAGTGGATTCAAGGTAAAAATCATAAGTGCACCAGTGTGTACTTACGTTGTAGAAATGTATCAATTAAAACAATGGCAAATCCAGGCCAGCACCGTGACACACGCCTTTAATCTCAGCACTGGGAGACAGAGGCAGATGGATCTCTACACAGTGAATATTCAGGGCAGCCAGAACTATATTGTAAAACTCTCTGTCTGGAAAAAAAAATCCAAAATGGCACCCTGGGGACATGCACTTTGAAAGGACCCCTGGAGGCTGGTACTTTCAGAATAATGGCCACTTTCTGTTATTCTTGTTCTGTATCTCATTTTAAAATTGTAACTTTGGGTGCTGGATTCGTTGTTAGAACAATTATGTGCCAAGCAATGAATCAGGCCCATGACTCACATGGTCTCTTGAAGCCCATGGTCATCTTCAGGCTTGTCATTGCCACCTCTACTGCATAGACAAGGGAAGTGAGGCTCACAGTGTCTACGTGTAAATCTGACCAGGTTTACCCATGGAGTGCTGAACTGTGTGACTCCAAAGCTTGATTTGTCAACAGTAAAGCCACCCGCCCAAGCGGGTGGACTTTGACATCAAATCTGGCTGCCGGAGGTTGTTTTCCATTCACTCTCTAGTGCTTAGCTTATGGCCAGAAGTGAGGGTGGGAGGCCCATCTTGGCGTGTCATGGGTATATTGCCTCTGAGAAAGAGTCCCTTCCAAAGCCTTAAGGTGACCCAAGCACCTGTCAATGCTCATGTAATTAGCAGCTGGCCTTGGAGCTTCGCGGTGCTTCCCAGGCAATGAAACAATCTGGGACTTTGTTTTCCTACCTCCAAAATGGGCCTGGTGATTTGTAGCTTTATGTGAGAATTGAAGGGACTCGTTTCCAGAAGGAGCTTGAGCAGTACGTAGCTCACAGAGACATCTCAACAGGAGTTGGCTGCGGTTGTCTTCTCTGTACTCCCAATGGATAGATGGGTAAGCACTGGTCAGTTTCCCAGATCCCTGCCCTACTGTCTCTCCCTACTTCCAGGATCCTGATCTGAACCACTGCATGTATCCAAATGTCCTGAACAGCTCAGAGTGCTGGCATGGGACTACAACCCCAGGAAGGGCTAGCAGTGTGCAGCTCAGTGACAGGGCACTCGCCTAGCATGTGAAAGGCACAGGATTCATTCCCCACTGCTACAAAGACATAAGTAAATTGAACTTAAAAGTGAAAATTCATGCTTACTGTCTGCCTGCCTCGCAGCAGTTGATGATGTAAGCTTTACTTACCTCATTTCCCCTAAGCCCTTTGAGGCAGGTCTTATTACCCACCCACAGATAAGGAAAATAGTACCAAGGAGTCCAGTGACGTGTCTGAGACTGTGGGGTGAGGCCACCTTGAAGCCAGTGAGTGGGTCAAGGGGTGATGTGGTTAATGGCCTCATGCAGCTCCTCCCCAGAATGAGAAGGGACATGTTCTGTTGGTTCTTCCTTCAGAGCACCCAACATGTGTGAGGGGACCTCTCCACAGATGGATACACTGCGCCTCACTTACTCTCCCATCTCTCCAGTGCAGCCATTGAGTCTCCATCCAATCTGTAGACAAGTATCCAGAGGCTCAAGGAAGCTGAGCTAAACGTCCCAGGGCCTCAGCCAGGAAACGGTAGAGCAGACCAGATTTTCTTTGGCAAAGGGCAGTGGCCCTGCCACCAGGGCACAGCTGTGTCCACATGACAGAAGTCAGTACAACTCTTAATTAGACATGTCTGGTCTCAATATAGCCATTGCTGTGCCTCCCTTGAGAATGCTACTGACCACCACCAACACAGGTCTGTTCCTCCCAAGTCAGGTGACCACCGTCTGCCCAGCCCCTTGGGAAATCTTGGGTGGGCCCTCTGGGGTTTTGCCCTCTGGATGTGGTGACTTTGGAGCTCATCCTCCCTGTACATCTTCGTGAGGGGAGGTAGATTTTTGTTCGTACTCCAGCTGTTGGGCAGCCCAGGGAACTGCCTGTGTGAGGGGCAGAGGATGCGAGTGTGGGAGTCGGGGTGCTGGTACTCAGCTTTCTGCATCCCTTCCTCCGTCTGGCATTCCGCGAAGGATATTTCTGTCATTTGTTAGATATATAAAAATACCATGTGCATGATATAAAAATGCCTGAACAGTTCATAAACACAATGTAAGAAAAATGAATATTCTCCTCCTTAATCTTTTATACCCTACTTCTCACCAGGGACTAACCCTGAGGAATGCTTTGATGTGTTTATCTGTGTGTCACACACAGAGCTGAAAGGGCTTCCCATTCATATAATGGATTTCTTCAGCTTGCCTCGCACTCAACAGTAGACCCTGCCCTGGCTTTGGGTCAGCGCGGGTAGATTTGCCCCATCTGTTGGCTCTTAGCCATCATCCCTCCTCATTCCTTTCTCTGTCTTTCTCTCTCTGGTTTTTCAAGACAGGGTTTCTCTGTGTAGCCCTGGCTGTCTTAGAACTCTGTAGACCAGGCTAACCTCAAACTCACAGAATTCACGAGGCCCACCTCTGCCTCCCAAATGCTAGCATTAAAGGCGTGGACTGCCACTGCCTGGCCCTCTTCACTTCTCTTCATGCAATTTTTCAACCACCCCTTGCAGGGCTCTAGTGAAGGACAGTCGATTGTAAGTGTTTTTCAAGTTCTATTATTGCCCAAAAATGCTTCCATAGACATATTTTTACTTCCCTATTTATGCATTTAGGCAAGCCTGCCTGAAGATTCTTAAAAGCAAAATTTTATTTGAGAGATAGTTGTTCAATACCTAATGAGTGCTGCATGTGGAGGGGCAGAAATGAATTTCTGCCTGCCTGGGTTTGCGTTTCCATGTTGGAGGAGAAACAGATAAAGAATTTATCAGCAGGAATGGAGAGATGGCTCAGAGGTTAAGAATTTATCAGCAAGTTCCTGGTAACAGGGCGATGGAGATGCACGTTGAGGAGGGATCAACAGGAAGGAGAGTGATTCATGTGAGATTTTCAGAAAAAGACCCCATTTATGGTAGGAGTGTTGGAAGTGAGGCAGCACCTTTGGGCATCTGCTGAGAGTCACCAGCAACATGAGTTCAAAGGTCCTGGGATAGGCTTGGTGTGCTTGAGGATGAGCGTGGCCCGTGTTGCTGGAGCCTAGGGAGGAAGAATGGTGGGAGACAAGGTTGAGGCAACAGAGACGAGATGGGAAAAGGTCCTTCAAGGCGAGGACCTCGGAGTTTATTCTGAGTTATGAGTACAGTATGTGTGGTGAAGGATTCTGAGAAGAGGGCGGGAATGATCGGATTATGTAATAAAAACTCTTCTCTCATTGCTATGGCTTAGGCAGGGCAAAGCCAAGAGCAAGGACTAAAGCTGATGGAGGGACTAGGATGGGAGAATGAACAGAAGGGGTGTCTGGAAGAGAAAGGAATGGTGAGAGGTTGCGGGTAGAAGGCTGAAAACTTAGCGTAGCAGTGCCGAGGGCCCAGCGGGCAGGTAGCGTGGAATCCCAAGAGATTCAGTGTCACACACAGACAGGTGTGGCTGTCCATACAGATAGAAGACAACAATCTGGATGTGACTAGCTTGTAGTTGTTACGTGAGAACAGTAAGTTGGAAGAGGAGTCTGGAGTTCACACCACGGAGGTTGAGTGTGAGGAGGTGCTGGTGTAAGCCAGCTGTGGAGGGGTGCTAGGCCTACCCCTTACCTGCTTCCTCCATGGGGGCATCTGGTCATTTTTCTAATAGGAATAATGAGATTGGTGGAGGGGCTTATGCTTTCAAAACAGAGCCAGATGGATGGATCTCTGTAAGCCTTGTCTACATAGAGATTTCCAGACCAGCTGGAGGTGGGAGGGAGGGAGGGAGGAGTGGGACATGTGACACTGCAGCTCCATGGAATTAACATACATGGTTATATATATATTCAATATATAGACCAGGCTGGCCTCATACTCACAGAGATCCTCCTGCCTCTGCCTCCCCAGTTCTGAGACTAAAGGCACATATGCTACCATGCCCAGCTCTAAAGTAAAATCTTTTTTTAAAAAGTTCTTGGTTATGGTTGTGGATCCTAGCAACTACCAAGGGGCTGTGGCAGGTGTCAAGTCAGCATGACAGTATGACCCTTTCTGTCTCCAGGGAATGTGTTAGAGACTGTCTCATGAGTTGGCTGAGGTTGGATCAGGGAAGTTGTGTGGTCCCTAGGACTTAGCCAGAAATATAGGGCTGATTCAAATCCAGGCCCTTGGGGTGGAGTTCACATATTTCTCTGTTCAGTCTTTCATACATTTGTAATCCCATTCATAAGCTCCATGAAGACAGAGCCATATGTTAAAACCTATTCGCGAAGGGACTGTGACCTGAGATTGCTCCCTGCAGATATCATGCCCCTTCTGGGAATCAGAGCCCAGTGAGTTTGTATGACTGGTGTCTCAACCTCCTTCCTGGCCTCTTCTCTCCCATCTCAGACCCCCTCCCCTAGTACCCTCCCACCATTCTGGGCTCTTCTTGGCCCTGTCCCCTTCCCTAAGGACATTGTTATTTAAACTGACTTGGAGGAAACTTGCCTGGTTATTTAACCCAGCATGATAGCCCTGTACTGGGGTTGGGAGTGCAAGGCAGCGAAAGCCCCGACCTCTCTCATGGGTGTTTGGTAATGGGAACAATAGACAGGTGTTTCCAGTTACTCTGAGGAGGGCTATGTGGGAGCAATGCTGACCACAGCTGGTGACCTTAAGTTTCGCCCTTGTCAGGCAGTGGACATGTACCTGGCCCCAAGGGCAGGTCCAGAGTGGGAGCAATGTAACCTTCTGTCCCCACCCCTGTTGCTTCCCCTAGATCATTCTGAACTTCACGTCCATGGACCTGTACCGTAGCCGCTTGTGCTGGTACGACTACGTGGAGGTGCGTGACGGTTTCTGGAGGAAGGCGCCCCTCCGAGGTAAAGGGCACTGGCCACTCAGCCTCCTCAGCCCCCTAGTTCTTTGCTGGAACACTCAGGAGCCCCGTACCCTAGATGGGGTGACATCCTGATATGAGAGCTACTAGCTCTGGTGTAGTTTGTCCTGGCTAGTTCCATCACTAGTGGGAGAATCCTGCCTGTGATCCCAACGTCCAGTTCTTAGTGCAGGCTTCTGAGCCACCCTTTGAAGACACCCTTTCACTATGAGGGCTGAGGAGCCACAGGAGTTTACAAAGATGCCTGGCAGGCCATTCTCCACATCTCATTGCTCCAGGCTTACATCCTCATTGGAATTTCCTTAGTCTATAAGGTCTAACTTTGGGGTACCCATATATGGCCTAGCTTTAAAACTACTAGGACATGTTCTCAACTCACCCAGATAACTGTAGGCCTGGAACAGTGTCCTGGCTCTGTTTGTACAAGATACTTTGTCACTAATTGTGTGTGTGCATGCACGAACGCATAGACTGAGTGGGATAAAGGGTGTTCAAAGCCACAGGACAAAGTCAGCCATAGTAGTGTACTTCCAACTCCACGGAGGCCAAAGCAGAAGGATCCTGAGTTTGAGGATAGCCTCAGCTACATAACAAGACCCTATCTTAACAACAACAAAAACCAAAGCATCATTGGACGCAGAGGCAACTCAGTGAGCACAGAACTAGAGCAGAGAGGACATCCACAGCAAGCCCGAGGTATTACGTGACATTGTTCATTGTTCCATCTGTATGCAGTTGGAAGTGATTCAGGGCTACCTGTCCTCATCCTCAGGGTATGTCCTGTAGTCAGTGGGGAAGTAGCCAAATGCTTTCAGATGGCTATCTCTTCACTTCCACTTCTGATCCTCGAGTAGACCTATCAGTCACCCAAAGCAACTGACACTACATTTCCTCCTCTGCGATGTGTTAAGTCTCCAAGATTATAATTTCTTTCTCATAACTGACATACGTAGGCCAGTACCCCACCTTCTGTCCCTTGCTGAAAGTTGAGAAACATCCCGTCTTATAAGGAGCACGCAGATCATCTCCAATCAGTTCTTGACTGCAAAGAATTCTACAGATGGCCAGCCTCACCCCTTGGGTTGATTCTTAGTGAGTTTTGTTTGAATAGGATTACTTTCTGGCCCTGTCTCCAGATTCTGGAGTTCAGAATTCCAAAGGCATCTCCTGAATTTGACCCAATGTTGGCAGGATTGGGAGAGCATGCTACAGCATGAAATATACAGAGAAAGTTGTGACTAATTCCTCTTTGTTTGCATGGAGACCTCATAAAGATCAGTAATGATGGTCGCATCTCACAGCGATCCGCCTGCCTCTGCCTCCCAAGTGCTGGGATTAAAGGCGTGCACTACCATGCCCAGCAGTAATATGCTTTTTAAAAAAGGTCAATAATATCCGGGTAATGGTGGTGGCACACACCTTTAATCCCACACTTGGAAGGCAGGTGTATTGCTGTGAGTTCGAGGCCAGCCTGGTCTATAGAGTGAGTTCCAAGACAGCCAGGTCTACACAGAGAAACCCTGTCTTGAAAAACCTAAATAAACAAATAGACAGACAAATAAATAGGTCAATAAAACTTTAATCCCAGGACCTTGGAGGCTGAGACGGAAAGCTCAAGGCTAGGACCTGGAGTGTAGCTCCTCTGGTAGACTGCTTACCAAACACACACAGCCATACTGTAGTTAGGTCCCTCAGGCCTATAATCTCAGCACTGGAGAGGCTGAGGCCTTGAACTCTTGGTTCAAGGCTAGTCTGGGCTATGTACTGAGACCTTGTCTAAAAACAACAACAACAAAAATACTCCCAAAACAGAAACCCTCTAAAATAACCAAAAAAATAAAAGTAAACAAATCAGTAAAACACACATGTCATTCAGCTCCTGCCCTGACTCTTAAAGGGTTTCTGGCTCTTCTGATGGTCTTAGGAATATGCACATTTGGGTGCATATTCAGACTGGAACCCTGAGCCTCCTGGAAAGTTGGAGCTTGTACGGAGAGACCTGGCACTCAAATGTCCTCTGTCTCTACTGTCTGCAGGCCGGTTCTGTGGAGGCAAACTCCCGGAACCCATTGTCTCCACTGACAGCCGCCTCTGGGTGGAATTCCGAAGCAGCAGCAACTGGGTTGGAAAGGGCTTCTTTGCCATCTATGAAGGTACTGAGGGAGGGGAAGGGGACATTCCAGAGCCGCTCCCTCCTGTTGCCTCCAGGGTCCCTGTTGTAGGTCCACCAGCAGGGTCAGCAGGGTGGGCAATGGAGAACAGGATATGTTGGGAAAACTGGAAGAGTGGAGAAGAGCCATTTAGGCAGGGCAAAGCATGCTGACCACCATTATCCTGTGTTCCACCTCATTACCACCTCCTCCTGTGTTCCCAAAGCTATCTGTGGTGGTGATGTGAAAAAGGACAATGGCCACATCCAGTCACCTAATTACCCAGACGATTACCGGCCCAGCAAAGTCTGCATCTGGCGGATCCAGGTGTCTGAGGGTTTCCACGTGGGCCTCACGTTCCAGTCCTTTGAGGTAACCACAGACCCTGTGATCCACGCAATGCCTGTGTTGGTCTCCAGGACAGTCTACCTTCCTGAAGGCTCTGTGCGAGCTCCTCTCCCTGACGGAGCCCTTCACTCCTAGATTGAGCGGCACGACAGCTGTGCCTATGATTACCTGGAAGTGCGCGACGGGCACAGTGAGAGCAGCGACCTCATCGGGCGCTACTGTGGTTATGAGAAGCCTGACGACATCAAAAGCACATCCAGCCGCCTCTGGCTCAAGTTCGTCTCCGACGGGTCCATTAACAAAGCTGGCTTTGCGGTCAACTTTTTCAAAGGTGCTTTCGCCCCCCGCCCCCAGTCCCACATCCTCCTTCTGTGCATACCCAGTCCCTTCTCTCTTCAGTCTTCATTCGTTCAATGTGAAGACTCTATGAGAGAGATGCAAACACGGGGACGCTGAGGTCTGAACTGTTAAAACATTGTGGATAAACACTGGCAAAGTGTTTTATTGGTCCTGCGAGGAGCAGCTGTGGAGGTTTGGAAGAGCAAGACAGGGGAGGGTGTTTTTAAACCAGTGTGGTCTAGCACATACCATTTCCCCGAGCCTCGGTTCCTCACCTACACAGTGGACACAATAGCTACTCCCATACTAGGTGTCAGGAGGTGAATGAAGGAGAAATGAGAGGACAGTACATTGGCAGGGGTAGTACGCAGGAGGTGAGGGCAACTGCTCACTAGCCTGAGTACTCAGAAGGGGTTTTGCAGGATGTCCTTGTGGGCTCTCAGCTCCCACAGGGGATTCGGGAATAGTTAAGGGCTGAACAGACAAATGATGCTTTCACCTGACTCCCCTGCAACGGGGGTGGGGTCCACAGGAACCCTGAGACTCTGGGCTTGAGCCTGAAGCACAGTGACAGGAGAAAGGAGCAAAGGCCTGCCTGTGGTTTGTGACCCTTGCTTTCTTTCCCATAGAGGTGGATGAGTGCTCAAGGCCCAACCGAGGGGGCTGTGAGCAGCGGTGCCTGAACACCCTGGGCAGCTACAAGTGCAGCTGTGACCCTGGGTATGAGCTGGCTCCGGACAAGCGTCGATGTGAGGGTGAGTGTCCCGCTCCGTCCCTGGGCTGTTGGTTTCTTTCTGTGCCCTTGGTCAATCTCATTCCAGGATAAGCTGGAGGAGTTGCCTAGTACTGTTCCCAGCCATGAATGAGAAAGGTGTCCTACATATCAGCCCCCAGAACATGGCGGACTGTGATCCACACTGGTATTAGAGGGTTCTATTCTGACTCCTTTGTTCATACTGACCTTAGTGATTGATGTCACCACCCTCCAGAGGGCCATGATCCTCAGTTCAGATGCCACTGTTCACAGAGAGTTTCAGCCTGTATGCTAGTGACAGCCCTTCAGGGTTGTAGTTCCAGATCAGGCTGGTCTTACTGCCTATGAACAGCTCTTTGGGTGCCTCCTAGGACTGCCCACCTACACATATTCTCCAGGCCCCTCTGTGTCCCCTCCCAGCAGACTCCTAGCCCATTTTCCAGAAGAGGTGGTAGAAATGACCATATATACAGCCCCTTCTGCTTTTAAACTTTGGGCTCACCTTCAAAGGTCCCTACCATCTGTCCTATGCCCCCAAATTGTGGGACCCACAGACCCCCATCTCCCCCTGACTGCTGCTCAGCCAAGGCCTCAGCCCCCTTCCTGAGTGAGGACCCCTACTGGATGATGACACCTTCCTTGTCCCTCCAGCTGCCTGTGGTGGATTCCTCACCAAGCTCAACGGCTCCATCACCAGCCCCGGCTGGCCCAAAGAGTACCCTCCCAACAAAAACTGCATCTGGCAGTTGGTGGCTCCCACCCAGTACCGTATCTCCCTGCAATTCGACTTCTTCGAGACTGAGGGCAATGACGTAAGTACCTGTGGAACCAAGGTGGGTAGGAAGGCATGGGGCGTAGGGGCTTGGCTCCGTACCTGCCTTCTGCTGTTGGAAGAGAATTAGATAGAAAGGCTCTGGAGACAGAGAAGAAGGAGATCACCTGAAACGTGGAAACTTGGAGGGTTTGAGGAGCCATGAAGGACATCCTCAGTTGAGAATGGACATTGCGTTGGAAGCTTGTGGGAATGAGGACAGGGCTTGGAGCCATCTGCCCTGGGGCTTGTGAAGCACACAGTTGATAGGGGAACAGGGTGCCACCGCTGTGGGGCTCTGTGATGCACACAGCAGCAGCATTTGGTGGGGGAACAGATGCTTAGCCTGACAGTTTCCCAGGAAGTGAGTCATCAGGAGAGAGGTTTCCTCGAGGAAGCAGCCAGAGCTGGGCTCCCCTGCAGGTATGCAAGTACGACTTTGTAGAGGTGCGCAGCGGGCTCACAGCTGACTCCAAGCTGCACGGAAAGTTCTGTGGCTCCGAGAAGCCAGAGGTCATCACTTCCCAGTACAACAATATGCGAGTGGAGTTCAAGTCTGACAACACCGTGTCCAAAAAGGGCTTCAAGGCTCATTTCTTCTCAGGTAACCCTAGATTCCTTGGTCTCCAGCCCCGCCTCCCACAAAAAAAAAAAAATAAAAATGCGATTCCCCTGCCCTCCTAGCCCCCCGCCTCCCCAACTTATCATCATCCATAAGTCCAGCCCCTGGGGCATCTGAATGTCTTTATTGGGAAGCCCTTAAACCTACATTGTGCCAGGCCTAGGGAGGGGCAGAGCATTTAAGTACAGAAATGAAGAGGCCTGCAAGCCAAAGCCTGAAAGAAGAGGTCCTGGGACAGGGAGTTCAGTTGCCTGAGAACACGGGGATAGAGAAGAGGGGGTGGGTGTTTGCCTTGGACTGTGTGGGGCAGTTCATCTGGCAGCAGCTGGACTTCTAATCAGACCCCACCTGGCCCACTGGGTTCATGCCAGGCCTTCCCAAAAGAGGAGTTGCCTCCGCTCTTGAGTACCAAAGCTGCCCATTCAGCTGCCAATGGAAGGCCTGGCTTGATCCGTCCCTTAGCTTCATCTGGTCCTTTTTTAGTCCCTCTCTGGGTGGTCCAAACCTAGCCTTCCCAAGATGAACCTCTGGGGTCTTGGGAGACATTTCCCCTGCTTTAGGAATCCCTAAGTCTTTGGCTCCCCAGGATAGTATGAGGCCAGGAACAAAAGGGCCCAGACCCAGCAATGAAGGGTGGAAAGAGCAGGAAGCTAGTGGGCTAGCTGGAGCAGGTGGCTCGTGGAAAGGTGGGTTAAGGACCTTCAACCCAACTTCTCCTGGCGGGGTGGACATAGAGTGGGCAGGAAGCAGGAAGCCCATGACTTCTTCCATGCTGCCTCCCTTCTCCCCTCCTTACCCAGGGTCCTGCATCCTCCAGCCCCCTGTGTGGCTGCCCTGCACCCTTGCCTGTCCCATCTGGATGCCATGCACCTGTCCCTGTGCACTGGTTCCCTGCTTGGCACTGCCAGCTGCCCTGCTCTGCTTAACATCCAGCTACTGCCCCCAGCCTTCTGCCCCACTGCTTGCTGCCACCCTCTCCCTGTCACACCAACCCCAGCCTTCCCTGGGCCCACTTAGAAAAAAGGTCCTTTCCAGAGGGCTGAGGGGATATAATACCTGCCAGGGTGGGCCTCTCAGAGAAACCATTACCTGCTTACTCTTGTCTGTCTCTGCCCTTCTGTTGCTCCAAGCTGGAGAGGATGGGGGCCAATACTCATGTTTGTCTTCAGTTACTGCCTTGTCTCCCCAACCCCAACATAATACTCAACACTGTACGAGATATGTACATGCATGTACACGTGCTCACACCACATGCATACACACATGCACACGCATGCATGCATATATATATATATATATATATATGCCTTGCCCCTTGCATAAGAAACCTGCAGAGGACCCTCATCGATGGGCATCAGAGTTCAGCCTCAGGGCCTGGGGCATGTGACTTTGGCCCCCAGGAGGGGGCTGTGTGGACTTTTGGGACACCCATCGAGGAGACCCTAAGACAAGAAAGAGAAGCGAGAACCTGAAGTCCTTCGGTCTGACCCCAGCACCTCCAGGGCATTTGGGCACTGTAGGGTGAGTGCCATCTTCTTGTTGGGGTCTGTGCCACCTCCCCTGCCCTGACCCCACTTCAGTGTGCTCCCCAGTCACAGAATGGGCCTCCTACTCTTCAGAGTGTGCCAGAGTCCCCTCGCAGATGTCCAGGCAGCATCCGCAGAACTGACATCCCCACACTCATTTCTTTAGTCATTCACTGACCCGCCCACTCACTGACTTAATGTTTTCATTTTACCAGACCTGTGTTCCAGGCACTGGACTAGGTATTTGGAGAGCATATATGAAGAAGGCCTACGGGTCCAAACATGCTAGGGAAGCCCTGGCTTACTTCATGAGCTGAGCCCCCTAGAGCTCCTAGCAGAGTCCCAGGAGAGGTACCCTATACACCTCAGGACATGCCACACAGACCAGGGCAATGGGAGCTTCCTCAGTCAGGCTCTGTTATCCAGAGAAGGAGCCTTTGGGAAGGGGCTTGGCAACTCTACCTCTTAGCCACATGCTTCTGCGGACTCTTGATGGGTCTACCCCACCTGAACATGGATGGGAGAAGTAGGGCCATTTGGGAGTCGGTGCTACAGCCCTCAGGCTCCTCTCCTCGAGTTAGACTAGAGACAGGGTCCACTTACCACAGACTGGCCGGGTCAGTGGAATGCCAGCAGCCATCTTTGCACTTCATTGTTCGCCTCTGGAATTCTGGGTGGAACTGGGATCCACATAAACTGTCCTGAGTGCCTGCCTGCTTCTATGCCAGGTGCAGCACAGGCTTAGAACAACAGTGTGGCACACATAAGCCTGTAACTGTGTGCCGTGTGTGTGTGTGTGTGTGTGTGTGTGTGTGTGTGTACATTTGTACATGCTTATCTGTGTTTCCTTGTTTGTACAGCAGTCCTTCCATGCACAGGACTGTGTTTATGGGTGTGTTTGTGGGTGTATATATGTCTATGTCTCACACACTGTATGCAGCTGTCAGAATGAGGGTAAGCAGAACTCATACAAAGCCCTTTCTGCTACTCCCCTCTTTCAACGACTGAGTTTCTCTTCCCCGGTGTGCACGCCTCAGAGCGTGCCAACCCTCCAGCCCTTCTCCTTGCCACAGGCTCAGTCTTGTTCCCTGTTGCTGTGCCTCCTGCTAACCCAGCCGTAGTGACATGGCCGTCCTGCATGCGGGTCTGCCTGCCCTCCTGCCCGACTCTGCCCCGTCCACCTGTCTGGAGACCCAGGATCTAGTTTTTAATTGATTTCCCTCCCTGGTTTCTGCCCCTCACCCCCACTCCTTGGTCCCTTTTCTCCTTCTCTTCTCTCTCATTTCAGAAAAGAGGCCAGCTCTGCAACCCCCTCGGGGACGCCCCCACCAGCTCAAATTCCGAGTGCAGAAAAGAAACCGGACCCCCCAATGAGGCCTGCCAGGCCCCCAGACCCTTCATTACTCAGGAAGCTCACCTCGGACGGAGTGGGCTGGGGGCTTTGGAGCCCACCCACTCCCTGCCTTCACTCTGCCATTCCAGCCACCTCCTTTGGCTGGACAGAACTGGTGCTCTCCTCTCCCCAGCCCCCTCCCACTTTGATGGTGTCTGTGACATTTCCTGTTGTGAAGTAAAAGAGGGACCCCCTGGGTCCTGCTCCTTTCTCTTGCAGTCTGCTTGTCCCTGTGTCTGTTTTTCCACTTGTCCGTCTGTCCAGTAAGCAGGTAATGGTAGAGGTCCCCATGCTGGTCAGCTCCAGACCCCAGCCCTCCCTCCACCCACTTCTGCCGTCTCTGCCCAAAGCGGAGGCCCACTTAGCTGGCTCCACTAATCCAGCTGAGTGTGTAGAATCCGATCACCACCCTGACCTCCTACCCGGCACCCTGCCCTCCTGCACACTGCCTCCCACCTCCCACCAGAGGAGGCCCTTCCAGGCCTCCCGCTTCCCCTGGGGTGACCAGACCTCAGCTCACACAGACCCATTGCTCTTGTTTGCGCCCTCACAGACAAGGATGAATGCTCCAAGGACAACGGTGGCTGCCAGCAAGACTGTGTGAACACATTTGGCAGCTATGAGTGTCAATGTCGCAGTGGCTTCGTCCTTCATGACAACAAACATGACTGTAAGGAAGGTAAGACCTGTGAGGAGGGTGAGGAAGATGGAGAGGGCAACCAGAGCTTCCCAGGCACCTCATACTGCCCAGAGACACCCTCGTGTAGATATCCTCCATCCTGAGGAATAGAAGGCTAGCACTTCCCATCTGGTGCACGGGCCACCTTCCCTTACTGTGGTCATCCAGGCCACATGCACAGGTGACACACCAAGAGAAGAGTCCACAGATGCTGAAGGTCCATATCTGGGCTCTTAAAACCTGAAGACAAGCTGGGCATAGTGGTGCACACCTTTAATCCCAGCCCTCAGGAGGCAGAGGTAGACAGATCTATGAGCTCAAGGCCAGCCTGCTCTACAAAGTGAGCTCCAGGACAACCAAGGCCACACAGAGAAACCCTGCCTTGAAAGAAAAAAAAAAAAACACCTCAAAACTCCTGAGTTCAAGCCTTTCTGTTAGTTATGGTCTCCTCTGACACACAGAACAGATAGGATAGCAGCTAAGGACACAGACTCTAAAGCTAGGTGGCCTGGCCTGGATCTGTCACTTGGCTAACTGTGTGCCCTGAGCGGCTGCCTGGATTGTTCCTGTGTGAAATGAAGATCATTCTCATTCCTTAAAGAGAGCAGGGCTGGGAAGTGACCGAACATTCCCAGCAGCAGAGTGGAGTGTGCACTGCCATTGTTGGCCACACTTTTCACCCTGGGACTCTGAGAGTGAGCGAGGATGCCACTTTCTGATGCAAGAGCCTACATATACATGCTAAACTCCCCTAACCTGAGCATTCAAAATCCAGAGCGTTCTAAAAATCTGAAACTTTTGAGCACCATTATGATGCTACAAGGAGGAAATTCTACCCCTGACCTCATGTGATTAGTTGTAGTGAAACACAGGCACAGTAAAAATACTATGGAAAATTCCTTCAGGGAATAGCAAGATGGCTCAGCCTGAGTCCATCCCTAGAACCTGCATAAAGGTGGAAGGAAGCAGAGAATCAACTCCACAGAGTTGTTCTCTGGCTTCCACATAATGATAATGATGATGATAAATATTTTAAATTATATTGTATTTTTAATTGTGGGTGTGTGTGCAGTTACCACTGGAGGCCAGAAGAGGGCACTGGATTCCCCTGAAGTTGGAAACTGGATGTGGATGCTGGGAACTGAACTTTGATCCTCTGAAAGAGCAGTATGTGCTTTTAACTACTGAGCCATCTCTCCAACTCCAAATTTTACAAATTAAAAAAAAATACTTTCAGGTTATGTTCATAAGGTTATATATATACATATATATGTATGTATATAACATATATACATATATATGAAATGTGAATGAATTTAGTTCAGACTTGAGTTCCATCTTTGTTGCTCATTACCTGCATTCCTATATTGCAAGCACTTCTGGTCCCAAGCATTTTGGATAAGACATGATCCCTCTATTTAAAAGACAGCTCCCCTCCCAACACTCAAAGCATCCAGTGCTTGTTTGGACATGGTACAACACTGTTCCAACTCATTAATTCTGTGTCCTGTGCCTGCTTGAGCACTTGCGATCCCAACAGCCTAACAGGCCTGCCTCTACCACAGATGTTTATGGTACTCGGGGTGAATCATTTAGCCCCCCTGAGCTTGTTTCTTTTCACTACATGACAAACAAACAAAACCCTGCTCTTCGGTGTGTCCAGCTTTATCGCTATTATTCTCCGCACTGAGGTAGTCCCTAACAAATGACTCCTCATCATCATTAAATGAACAACCCAGCTATAAATAAATAAGCTTCTGAGCAGAATTAAGAGAACTGAAGCACCCGGCACTGAGGCTGTATGGCCTTGAGAGCTTCCACCAACCACTGAGGGGCCCCCGGTACAGAGCCTCTGGCTCACACAGCACCCACTATCTTTCGCTAGCAGAGCCCCATCCTGTGGTTTTTCTGAACCATGTTCTACTTCTACAGTTTAGATGGAAAGGGGCGGTGGCTTGCTCATCAGCTCACTTTCTGGCGCACTTCAAAACACTCCTGATCCCTCCCTTGGAGGTAGGCTAGCGGCAGATCAGTCCACATCCCTGGCCCTCATGGAGGATATAATTCTGTTAAGGGCTCTTTGGGGAATGTGCACAGAAATGGTACCCAGCCTGAGAAAAGATGTGAGGGTGCATGGGAGGCAGAGCAGGAAAGCCAGTGTGGAGGTAGGATAGGCAGAGCGGCCATCAGCAGCTGCAGGTGAGTGACAGGCACAGCCTACACAGTAGCAGAGAGGCAGGCGCTTGAGACAAGCACACAGATTGAGGACTCAAGAGTTAGGTGAATCTGGCCGGGCGGTGGTGGCGCACGCCTTTAATCCCAGCACTTGGGAGGCAGAGGCAGGCGGATCTCTGTGAGTTCAAGGCCAGCCTGGTCTACAAAGCGAGTCCAGGACAGTCAAGGATATACAGAGAAACCCTGTCTCACAAAAACCAAAAAAAAAAAAAAGAGTTAGGTGAATCTTGGCTCTAATGGGTGGCCTGTGTCTTTCTGTCTCCTTTCCCTTGGCAGCCTCACCGTACACTGACTGACTGCTTTCTGTTTTAGCCAGCTTTGTATCACCCCCCCACACACACCAAACTGTCTGAAGAAAACCGTTTAAAGAGGGGAGATTTTTTTTTTTTTTTTTTTGGTTTTTCAAGACAGGGTTTCTCTGTTTAACAGCTCTGGCTGTCCTGGACTCGCTTTGTAGACCAGGCTGGCCTCGAACTCGCAAAGATCCGCCTGCCTCTGCCTCCCAAGTGCTGGGATTAAAGGCATGCGCCACCACCGCCCGGCTTAAAGAGGGGAGATTTTATCTTGGCTTGTATAGGGTTTGGCCTGTAGTCACTTGGCTCCATCACTTTGGACTTCAGGCAAGGCCAAAATCATGATGGAGTTACAAGCAAAGTTGTTCAACTTATGGTGACACAGAAGGGGGCGGGAAAGCAGAGAGGCAGAGAGAAGCAGCAGTGGCCAGGAGCAAGATATGTACCCTTCAAGAACAAATCCTGAGAAAGGTACTCTTCCAACTTGCCCTTACCTCCAAGAGTTTCCAACCCCTCCTTCTCTCTCCCAACAGTCTGTTTAGTTATGATGAGATCAGATCCCTCATGATCCGGTGACACCAGGGACAAAGCCTTTATCTCTTGAGTGTTTAGGGAACATTTTAGATTTAAAGCATACGCTTGTCTTTAAGGGTTCTGCTGCTGTATGATCGTTAACAGTGATCACTGGCTTTTGTTTTGTTTTGGGACAGGGTCTCACACCATAGTCCAGGCTAGCCTTCACCTGATCTTAAAGCAGTGAGCATCAGCTTGTAAATGTGTGTTTGTGCAGAAGTCAGGTTGCTATATACAGGAGGCATAGGTAATGAGAATGTGGGGGTAGCCAGCCATTCGGAAGGTCAGCTTGGAAGAAAAAGCAAGAGGAAGAACCAAGGCTGGAGGGCCTCCAGAGACATAGGAAGGTGACTTCAGGAGCTCATGGGCTCCAGAACTGGGGGAGAATGGCCACGGGTCCTCTTTGTGTCAGTGTTCCCTGGCTATTGGCAGCAGTGAACGCCAGCTTTCATGAGGGCAGTGCATTCCCACAGGGAGGCACTACATTTTCTGAGAGTATGGGATGGGAGGAAGGAGAGGCTAGGAGGGTTCACATCTGAGGGCCACATTTATTTCTTCAGGACTCAGGTGGGAGACTGGTCCACTGCTGGGAAGGGAGGTAGCTGAGAGAACAGATTGAGAATGCTGGAGGTTTGTAACAGTTGCTGACAGATAAAGGTGGTGAGGGACAGATGTATGAGGATTTAATGAGCAGCCAAATGGACTTTCCATTTCTTTATTTAGTTTGTATATGTGTTCAAGTATGTGTGTGTGGGGAGGATTTA
>CAJQZJ010034389.1:3280900-3297541 GCA_907164525.1 Lophiomys imhausi
GGAGGATTTAGTTTGTATATGTGTTCAAGTATGTGTGTGTGGGGAGGTGCATGTGGAAACTACAGGTTGCCGTCAGATGTCTGACTCAATCACTATCCGTCATATTTCTTGAGATAGGGTCTTTCACTGAGCCTTGGGCCCAATGATTTGGCTAGACTAGCTGGCCAGCAAGCTCCACGTATCTTCCTGTCCCTGCCTCACCAGTGTTGGGATTTTAGGTGTGTGGTACCACACACGTGGGTGCTGGGGATTGAGCTCTGATATTCATATTTGTGTGGCAAGCACTTATTTATTTATGGCTTCTCGGGACAGGGTTTCTCTATGTGGCCCTGGCTGTCCTGTAACTCACTCTGTAGACCAGGCTGGCCTCAAGCTCAAGAGCTCCACATGCCTCTGCCTCCCAAGTGCTGGGATTAAAGGCGTGCACCATCACACCTGGCTGGGAAGCTCTATTGATTAAGCCATCTCTCAAGGATCCTTCCCTTGTTTGTTTGCTCATTTGCTTTGTATTGGGGATTGAACATAGGACCCTGCACATCCCAGGTAAGTGTTCTGTCAGTGAGCTGCATTCCCAGACTGTTTACTTTTTGTCTTTTTTTTTTTTTAATTTATGGTCTGTCTGCATATATGCCTGCAGGCCAGAAGAGGGCACCAGAATTCATTATAGATGGTTGTGAGCCACCATGTGGTTGCTGGGAATTGAACTGAGGACCTCTGGAAGAGCAGCCAGTGCTCTTAACCTCTGAGCCACCTCTCCAGCCTGACCTTTTACTTTTTATTCTGAGGGAAGATCTTGCTAAATTGCCCAATCTGGTCTTTAATTTATCCTATAGCTAGCTGAACTTGTGATCCTCCTGCCTTGACCTCCCTTGTAGCTGGAATTACAGCATATGCTATCAAACCCAGCTGCATGGGGTTTCTAAAGCAGTATGTCTGTTCTGATGATCAGTCATGTAATACAGCTGCAGAGGGCAGCCAACTCTTCCACTGTGGAGTAAGACACACTTCTAGGTGTCGTGTCCCTTATCTGAATTCAGCCATCTTACATCTGAAAGTACAGTTATCCCATGATGGGTCTATGTGTATTAACATTGCACAGATTTTTTTTTTCTTGTTATTTGTTCCTCAAACAGTGAAGTACATTGTTGAATGTGGTGGTATACACCTGCCATCCCAGTGCCCAGGAGGCAAAAGGATTATGAGTTCAAGCCCCACCTGAGCTATGTAGAAAGACCCTATCTAAAGAAAGAAATGAAAAACCCCATTTACGCCGGGCGTTGGTGGCGCACGCCTTTAATCCCAGCACTTGGGAGGCAGAGGTAGGCGGATCTCTGTGAGTTCGAGGCCAGCCTGGTCCACAAAGTGAGTCTAGGACAGCCAGAGCTGTTATACAGAGAAACCCTGTCTCGAAAAACCAAAAAAAAAAAAAACCCCATTTACATATGATATAAGGACCCCTGAGATTTAAATGCACAGGGTGGGCTACAAAAGTAGCTCACAGTTCTTGCCTAGCATGTACAATGACCTGGGTTTGATTCCCAGAACCATTTAAAATGGGCATGCTTGGGCACATGCCAATAATCCCAGCACTTATGAGATGGAGGCAGGGGGATCAGAAGTTCAAGAACATCCTGGGCTATGTGAGACCACTGGGGTGGGGGGAAGGAAAGAGAGAGAACAAAAATGGGAAAGCCTGTATGGGGTCTCTGCAACTATTACCCCATTCTATATGAGAGACTTAAGCATTGTGGATTTTTTGTTTGTTTGTTTGGTTGGTTGGTTGGTTTCAAGACAGGGTTTCTCTGTATAACAGCTCTGGCTGTTGCTTTGTAGACCAGGCTGGTCTCGAACTCACAGAGATCCACCTGCCTCTGCCTCCCAAGTGCTGGGATTAAAGGCGTGCGCCACCACCGCCCGGCAGCATTGTGGATTTTGATAGTTGTGAGGAGTTCTAGATCAAATACCTTGTAGATACTTAGGGACCTCTAAGCATGCTGGGAAAAAAAATCCAAGAGGGTGATATATGCTGGGAAAACCCAGAGTGAAGTTGTGAGGAGAGATGAGAACTAGAAGAACTGAGGGGGTCAGAAGTCAAAGAGGCCATGGTGGGGGGGGGGCGCCTGTTTGTTGACGTCACCTGCGATGGTAGCAAGAGTGAAGTTGGGGATGACTGAGTCACATGCCAAAGTCTCTGGTGACTGTTGAGGCTGCTGGGGCCCAGAGGGTGACAGAGCCTCACAGTGCACAGATGTTCCCAGGTTGCAGAGCAGAGAAACAGTGTGACTGCTGGACAGAAGTGGTGTGGCCAGATGTCACAAAAGGGTGGTGGACCCTACCTGCTGCCCTTAGGGATCTCAACCAAGGCTTCATTAGAAACCAAGTCATTAAAGTCTATCCTAGAAGGTAACTAGATGAAGAAGAAACACTGTGTGTGTTCAGTCCATTTTGTAAATGGAGGACAAAAAGTAGAGCAGAGGAGGCAGGAGGGGGCTCCTTCTTCATAGGAGGCATGGAGGTGGGAGATCCCTAGTGATTCCCTTCTGTCACTCATATCCCACAGCTGGCTGTGAGCACAAGGTGACATCCACCAGTGGCACCATCACCAGCCCCAACTGGCCTGACAAGTACCCCAGCAAGAAGGAGTGTACGTGGGCTATCTCCAGCACCCCTGGACATCGGGTAAAGCTGGTAAGTTAACACTTGGCACCCTGTATGGACACTCCGCTCCTCCATGCCATGTGGCCATTTGCTTCTGCCATCTACAAAGACTTGTGTGAGTCAAAGTTGCTGTCTGTAGACGAGGTGGCCTGGCTGAACTTCAGGATATACCCATCCATACGGAATGAAGTCTTCATGAGCAACAGTCCTTTTTCCGAATATATCTTGGTGATGTCTCGGCCACTGCCCATTCCTGAGTCCTCCCTCACCATCATCCCACAGCCCTGATTGCTACGATGGTTGTGTTTGAGCTGGGGTCCAGAGGTGTAGAGATCTGGGGGTTCTCCCCACCCCCAAGTCCCCTAGCCATTCCTCTAATCTGAACTCCTTTCTTGCCTCCTCCAGACCTTTGTAGAAATGGATATCGAGTCTCAGCCTGAGTGTGCTTATGACCACCTGGAGGTGTTCGATGGGCGTGACGCCAAGGCTCCAGTCCTTGGCCGATTCTGTGGCAGTAAGAAGCCTGAGCCCGTCCTGGCCACAGGTAGCCGCATGTTCTTGCGCTTCTACTCAGACAACTCCGTACAGAGGAAAGGCTTCCAGGCATCCCATTCCACAGGTGAGGCCTGTCTGGGGCAAGGCCAACCCTGGCCTTGACTTCACAAAGGACCTTTAAAGGTCCTTGGAGCAGAGCCCTGTAGCCCCAGGGCCAATATTATGTTCTGAGGACCAGCTGATGGGAGTGAGCGCTAAGGGATGGGCAAAAAGTCGCAGGGATAATGGAGGTCAGAAAACAGGGTATAGTGACAGGGATCAGGGGAAGGCATGGCTAAGGAACCTAGGAATGGGGAGAACATCATTCTAGGGACAGTCAGGAAACGAGCCTAGCGGAAGAAGATCCCAGCCCACAAGGAGCCCGCTCTGCTTTTGTTTATTTGACCAGGTGGCAGTGAATCAGCCCCTACCCCACCTGCCCCAGGAACTCACTTTCCAGCAGAGAGATAAGCCAGACCTTGATTAAACCCTAAGACAAAACATGACTAGGGCAAAAAGAAAGAGGGAAAAAAAAAACCTGACTTGGGGGAGTCAGTGGAGTCATTCCGGGTGGGGGTGGGGGATGGGGCAAAGCTCCAGCAGGACTGGGGAACACACAGGTAGACAGACAGCAAGTCACCTGGTCTGACTGGAGCGAGGACTGGGTGAGGACAGCAGTGGGGGGACCAGGCAATTATAGAGGGAAGCTGCAGTCCAGTCCTGGGAGGCCAGAAGGCAGGCCATGGATTTCAGTATCGAATTTCATTATCTGCTGGGTGGCCCTGGGCACCCCCCCCGAAATGGTAGACCCACTGCAGCACCCCCTTCCCTTGGCCTCCACCAAGGCTCCCTTCCCAGTTCTTCCATAAAGACTGAGCCTAGGGTTTAGGAGGAAGGCCAGGGACATGCAGAGGAGGGTGGTTGCTTTGCATGCCATTTGCCTTGCTCAGCACAAGTTCACAAACCAGGGGGGCCAGAACTCCATCTGGCTCGAAAACCTCAGTGTTTGACCCATAGCGGAGTAGTGAGGTTTATTTGTTCTTGTTATTGGTTGATTTTTGTTTGTTTGTTTGTTTAAATGTGAGCCAACACTTAAAAATCAGTTCACACACAAAACCCAGATGTATAGCTTTTCTTTGTAAGTTCTGACAGTGCTGGGCTATGTTCTTCCATGACAGCCCTCAGCTAGAACACAGGAGCAGTTCCTTCTCTGGCAAAGCTTACCTTTCCCAACACCACTGCCATGCCTCCTCTTACTCAGGGTCTCACTCTAGAGTGTCCCCTAGCCTCCACCTTAGGTCTCTATCTAGAGGTGGCATAGCAGGGCATTTGCTCGAGGCTAGGCCAGATCCCCACCTGTCACTCGCCACATGGCTTCTGAACCCGGAATTTGTCGCTATGGCTCAGGATGGTGCTGCAGACTACTGTAAGTATGGCGTTCTCATCAGCAGTGGTCAATCTTGTAATCCGCCTCCTGCAGAGTGTGGGGGCCAAGTGCGGGCAGACGTGAAGACCAAAGACCTTTATTCCCATGCCCAATTTGGTGACAACAACTACCCTGGAGGGGTGGATTGCGAATGGGTCATTGTGGCAGAGGAAGGCTACGGTGTGGAGCTGGTGTTCCAGACCTTCGAGGTGGAGGAGGAGACCGACTGTGGCTACGACTACATGGAACTCTTCGATGGCTATGACAGTACAGCTCCTAGACTGGGGCGTTACTGTGGCTCTGGGGTGAGCACTCTTCTGGCCCCATACCTCACATTGCCTTCCAACCCTGACCCCCAGACCTAGCACCGATGCAGCTTGTATCCCTGAAGGCCTAGGATACTAGGTTGGGTGCAAGGACTTGCCTGGCCCTCTGCAGAAGCTAATACACTAAACCTGGGGGCACTCACAGAGGCCACGAGACCTGGGACTATCTTTATCCAGGAAACCAGGGTCCTTTCCAGGCAGTGTAAAGGTTTCTACAACCCCTGATCTGGACCCCACGCAGACCATAGCTCTCTTTGGACCAGTTTGGTCTGGCCTGCAGAACTTCGTGCATTCTCCCTGAGCCACTCAACCCTTGACCCTACCACCACCACTTCCCAGGGCTGAACTGGTTGGGATTGGGGGATGGCAGAGGTTAGGGCCAGAACCAGAAACAGGGGGCCTGAGCTGTAGCTCTTACCTGATGGTTGGACCATAAACACCATTGTCTCTTCCTCTGTCTTCCCACTGTGTCCTAAAGCCTTTACTGCTGCTCTCCAAGTAGGCCCAGGGGCTGCTTCTGACTCTTTCTAGAGAGACCTGCAGAAGCTGTGGGTACCATCACTTTGGCTGGCTTGTGAGAAAGGCTAGGCCCAGCCCATGGGTACACTAATTTCCTTCCCAGTAACAGAGTAGGCACTCCCTCCCTCCCTGCCCCTCTCCCCTCTCCCTGTTTTTATCCTCTCATACTTCATCATTTCCCTCACATACATCCACACTCACATGAACACTCTGATACAGTCCCTGGCTCCTGCCTCTCTCTCTCTTCTCTTTTGCTGCCCCAGGAAAGGCTAAACCTCCCTGAAGCAGTCTTACCTGCTAGGCCCCGCAATGACTGAACCTCCCCTCGGGGTTGAACTCCAGCCTAGCCTGAGCAGCAGAGGCAGGGCCAAGGTGGAAGCAGGCTGTGGGGGAGAGGCTATGCACATGGTTATTGGAAATGCCTTCAAGGCCTTCGGAATGATTGGAGGGCCAGGGCATAAAGTCACCTCAGAAGGACATTGCTTGTCTTCCTCAATCCCTGGCCCTCCCGTTGAGATGGCTCTTCATGGTCTGGAGTCAGAGCAAAAGTTGGGTCTAGAACCAGAGCTGGGGCAGAAGCGGAAATAGGTGGAGGACAGCAGAGCCCCCTGGGCCAGAGACATCTGGGCCCCCTACCTAGCCTGGTGGACAGAGAAGGGCTGTTTGTCCTCTCTGAGTGGCGGGCACTTGTAATCCCAGCACCAGAGAGACAGAGACAGGCAACAACACTGTCCCATCCCAAAGCTTCATGCCTAACCTTCTCCTGGGGCTCACTAGCCAGTCACTACCAGCCAAGTTCCAGGTCGTGGGATTTATTAGTCTCACTAATAAGTTAATTAATAAATTAATTAATAATAGATGGCACCTGAGGAAATGATACCCAAGGCTGTCCTCTGACCCTCTACACACACACACACACACACACACACACACACACACAAATAGTAAATAAGTAAATGAATGAATGAATAAATAAATAAAAGCAATGACTGACTCTAATCTTAGTTTGCTGAGTTTGTTTTGTTTTGAGGCAGGGTGTGACTATGTAAACCTGGTTGGACTCAAACTTTCTCTGTAGATCAGACTGGCCTTGAACTCAAAGAGATCCGCCTGCCTCTGCCTCCAGAGTGCTGGGATTAAAGGCGTGCGCCACCACGCCCAGCTCTGATTTTGTTCTTAAAACAAACTGTCCTCTCCCAGATTTCATCTTAAATTCCTGGTAGCATGAAACTGCTTCCTTTTAAAAATATATTTTATTTTTATTTGTGTGTATGTGTGTCAGGGTGAGATGGGGTTGTACAATATCTGAAGAAGCTAGACAAGGGCATCAAGATCCTCTGGAACTGGAATTATATGTGGTTGTGAACCACCCATTGTGGGAACTAAACTCAGGTCCTTTAGGGAGCTGAAGTGTTCTTAACTGCTGAACCATTCCTCTAACTCTGTATCCATCTTTCTTTAAAAAAAAAAAAAAATATATATATATATATATATATATATATATATATATATATAAAATCTCCCAAGCTGTTCTCATTCTCACTAGAGAGTCCAGACTGTTATCCTTCTGGCGCTGTTTCTTGAGTGCTGGGATTACAGGCACTCCCCGCCCTGCTTCCTGGGGAATTTTGAGACACTGAGGACCTCAGGGAAGGAAGACAGCAACCCTGCCCCATCCCAATGCCTCATGCCCATCCTTCTCCCTGGCAGCCTCCTGAGGAAGTGTACTCGGCTGGAGATTCTGTCCTGGTGAAGTTCCACTCTGATGACACCATCTCCAAGAAAGGCTTCCACCTGCGGTACACAAGCACCAAGTTCCAGGACACACTCCACAGCAGGAAGTGACCACTGCCCCTGCCTGGTAGCAGGAACTGGAGTCCTGCTTCCTTGGTCACCCAGACTGGACAATGGGGGTGACATGCAGATGGTGACATGCTGTCCACCCCCAGGCACCAGGACCTACAGGGCCAGTGGGCCAGGTGTCATTGAGAGGTAGGGGAATTGGACTCTCTATAAGCCAGTTCCCCACAGCCTCCCATCAGAGGGGCCAGGGAGCTAGAGCTTTCACCAAGACACTTGAAGTGACCGTTCCTCCTTGGGGCCCTGCCTGGGGCAAGACAGTCTCTGTGCAGGACCCTGCTGCCTTCCCTGCCATCGGTCTCTACACATTGTACTGTGTATAGCTGGTGGCCCTAATATTCATTATAATGTGCATTTCCTGCCCCTTCTCCAGCCTCAATTTGGTTTTATTTTTCCCCCCACTTCTATGTTTCCTGGGTATCCCCTCGGAGCCATGGTGGGGAGTTGGAGAAGAGGAACTGGATAAATAAGACAGGGCTTCTCTTAGGCCCACTGGCTCTTCAGCCACACCAGGGCACCCCAGCCAATAAACAGAAAGTGTTACAGCCAATATCCTGTGCCAGATGTTGTCTGCGATGTGGGGGCATGGTGGTTTCTTCCAGATGTACCAGTTTGCTGGGTGTCTGAAGCCAATATGGAGCCAAAACACCTGGTTTCGCTGACTGCCCTTCCCTCTCAAAATTCCAGGACTCCTAAGGATGTGATTTCACACTGCATGTGCGCGCGTATACACACACACACACACACACACACACACACACACACACACACACACAGCTTATATCCCTCCCACACAACAGGAGCAGAACATTCTATAAAGAGGCTGTCTGGAGGAGGGAGGAGGCATATAAAAGAGGTTTAGGGTATGTTTGTCCATCTGGCTTTTCTGTCTCTTGGTCTGGGGAGGGAGGAAAGGGGGTGTGAGAGTGTCTAGCTGGCAAGCCCACTAGAAGTGAAAGACCAACATCAGCTAAGACAGGTCCATTCCTGACCGGCAGATGCTGACTGCCAGCACCCAGGGATCCTCTACTCTTTGGAGGGGAAGCCAGGATGGCTCAGCAGTCACTAAGTAAACATTCCAGCTTGGGCCCCTCTCTCCAGGCGACAAAGGCTGCTGTCTTGTCTGGTCTCCTCCCTGCTGTTGCCAACAGTGAGGCCCAGACTGGAGCCAGAAGAGAGCCCTGCCCCCTCCTTCCAAGGAGGCTCTCCCTAGGAAGGGAGGCAGGACAAGGCTTTTCTCCCTATCCTAGCTATACCCTGATGCTGGAGCAAGCCAGTAGCTTGTCCTGAGGTGGGACTCCCTGAGAGGCTAGGATTCTCCCATCAGTCCCAAGCTCCTCCCTGTGGCAGATGCAGGCTTTCTGCCGGTCCATCTGGACCCACCCCTAGGGAGCAGTGTAGCATGGTGGAGCTCATATAGGCCTTTATGCAGAAAGCAGTGGTGGCAAGTAGCACATCCAGAACCTCAGATGCTCTGCAGCCACCTCCCCGGTCATGACTACAGATGAGGCTTTCGGAGACCTTCCT
Organism: Lophiomys imhausi; assembly: GCA_907164525.1. NCBI lineage: Eukaryota > Metazoa > Chordata > Mammalia > Rodentia > Muridae > Lophiomys > Lophiomys imhausi. The sequence goes on from CAJQZJ010034389.1 coordinate 3,289,751, forward strand.
ACATACAGGAGACGCCCAGAGACGCTAACAACTATCCTTAATACCCTTACTGTTGTAGGGATGGTCAACACAGCCTGTAGGGCCACAGGCAGAATTCAAGAGCCCCTGAATGATGGGAGTTACTTGGCACCTCCTGTACCCTCTGGTTACCTACCAACTTAACATTGACTCCTCCATGACAGAATATGTAGTCGGTGGTCCCAGTTCTCCTTGCCAGCCTTCCAGATTTTGTAAAATCCAAAGGAATGCAATCCCAGATCTCAAGGCATATGGCCAAAGGAGTCAAGAAGATTACAATCTTGTCTAAACCCAGAGGCTTCCATGCACTCATATGCACCTGTTCTTCCACTTTGGGGGTCGGAGTGGGGGTCTCATGAGCAACAACAACAATAGCACGGCTAGAGGCAGGTAACCTACCCATGCAGCCTCCCCAGGTACTTTTCCCAAGATTCCATCACTTGTATTCTTCTGAGGACTCCAGGGTGAGCTTCCAGACCTTTTCTGGACCCATCAGAGACTGCCAATGGAGCTATGGCACCTCAGTTCCAGGGAGCAACCAACAGGGGACATTGTGCCTATAATGGAAGGTGCAGAGCATCATGGAGACCTACCTAGCTTTTGTGCAGGAGCAGAGTCACAGTATGGACTCCCAAACAGGTGTGTAGAAGGTGCAAAGTAAGATGGCGAGAGAGGAGGGTGTAGAGTGGGGCTCTCCTCCTTAGGGTGTTGGGAGCTAGTCCGAGCTGACTGCAGGAAGTGGAAACACAAATCTCCAGGCAGTGGTGGACCACGCCTTTAATCACAGCAGTCAAGGTTGGTGGATCCCTGTGAGTTTGAGGCCACCCTGGTCTACAAAGCAAGTTCTAGGACAGCCAAGGCTACACAGAGAAACCCTGTCGGGGGCGGGGGGCGGGGGAAGATAGCTGAATAAATCCTGGTGCTCCCTAGGACCAGCCCACCCTCACCCCTAAACACCTAGCAATCCAAACTAGAACAACTCCAGTGTAGTACACATGATACCATGGCCCAGGAAGCCCCAGTGGCCCCTTCACTGTCTCCCTGAGTGTCCCTAGGACCTGAATACTTGAGATGGAAAAGCCAAGGAGAAGTTCCACGTCACCTCTGGTCCTAGAGTCAGAAGAGAAGCACGCTAGCTACAGAGCCTCCCTACTGTGCTGCCTGGAAGCACATCTCAAATCTTGGCAGAGAGGCCCCCACAACCTGGGGGCGGTTACCCTCTGTGACACTGACCAGGCAATTCACCTCTGGCTGTAGTCTCTCTAAACCTGCTACCTTCCTTCAGCCCCCCTCCTGTTACAGTCAGAGATCGTCAAGAAACCCACTGTCTAGGCTCTAAAGCCACCAGAATGCAGCCGAGGCTATGGAAGCCCCTGGGATTCTTTCAAAGGAACCCAGAGCCCCCTGGGGCCTTGACTGTCAAATCAGGAAAGCTGGGCACCCAATTCTGCCCCTTCCTATCATTTTTCTCCTTTCCTCTCATACTTCTTAGGAATAGAAGGGTCCCATACTTCAACACCAACAGCACATTTTTCAAACCCTCGTTCCATCACTGGGTGCCTGTGTGACAACGAATGACTGACTTAATCTCTCTGAGACTGGGTTGTGTCATGCTGTCATGCACCTGACATGGTTATGGAGAAGAAAGGAAATGACGACTGAAGACAGCCTGTCACCACGTCTAGCAAATAGCAGTTTCTTAATAATCAGGCTTTCTCTGCCACATAGCTCCTTATCCTGTTCTGCTCTCTATCCCTGGTCAAAAACATACCTCTGGGATACACTGGTTTCTGCCAAGGCGGAGGATGCTGCGCCCACAAGGAGGTGCCTATGCTGTAGCAAGGACATATTTCTGGCCAGCTGGTGGCCTTTCTGGGTACCTCCCAAGTTCCACCCTGTGCTTGATTGTCCCTACGCACAAGGCAGATTCTGGAATCTGAAAGTTTGACTGCTCCAGTTTGCAAAAATAGTAGCGCCTGCCTTGGGGAGAAGAGGGCAGCCAGGTGTTCTCCCCAGAGTGCCATGAGCCACCCCACTGGCCCCCCCATCAACCTCCTCCTGATCAGAACTGCAGTTCCTGCCTTACGCCCTCCCTGGCCCCATCCTGGAACATCTGGTTCCAATCCCCTCCAGATGCTGCAGCCACACTTTTATGGGCAATCTCCTCAGCTCAGCTTCCTAAATCAGGCCTCTCTCCATTTCAGGGTACAGTCCCTCTTTGTCCCTTTCCTTGGGACCTCAGCTACCTCTTTTCTTAACATGAGAGAAGCCACAAACAGAAGGCAGAGGAAATTCTGAAGCCCTTGGAGCTGGCCTTCTGTTCGCTCTGCTCTGGCAGGCAGAACTCTTTTCTACCGAGGACTAAAAGTATAGATCCTAGCCAGGGAGGAAAGAGGAAGTAGGGAAGTTGGGTGGACAGCAATGCAGAGGAGACCGTGGGGGGTCATTTGTGCTTTGGAGGAAATGGGTATGACCACGTGTTCATGCCTGCACTGTATAGGAATAGCCACTATAACCCTGAGCCTAGTCTTTACAGTCAGCACTGGAGACAAACTCGGGTCCTTCAGCTACGGTCCACCTTGGACCTATTCTTCCTCCAAGGCCAGCCCAAAGGAAGGTGTGTCTGTCCCTATATGGATGGTGTGTATGTAGCATGCACCTCCTTTTCCTGGGTCAGATTAGACCCTAAGCATGAAGGAATGCCAGCACAGCCTGTAGTGGGTCCTTTGACACGTCTCTCTGTTGGGTACTTGGAGTCCAGGTATGGTCATGTGCTGGGAATGGCCATCCAGATGGAGAAAGAAGCAGGCTTACTTCTGTTCTCCACCCTTGTCCCCTAGAATGAGGACTGAGAGCCAGTCCCTCTTTCCAAGAGACGCAGAAGGGCATTCAAAAGGAAGGCAGGAGACCACCCTTCTTAAGGACTCTGAGAATCCATACAGCCCAGAGGCAAAAAGTTCCGCCCCACCCTTCAGTCTGACTGTCACTGCCTCTGTGACATTTGTGACTACAGTGCCCCCTGGCGTCATTCTGAAACTAGGCACATGATCGGTCAACTGGAAGAGCAGTGGGAGATAGGCCCTGCCTGTGTTTATCCCATACATAATGTGGCATACTCTAAAGGAGGCAGTCACAGGGGGCAGTGAATGGAAGATTCCTGCTTCTGAATTGGCATAGACAGATGCAAGCCTCTCAACTTTGTGGCTCAGTTTCCTGTATGTGAGTAGGAGTAATAAATACCATGCCATGCAGGCCAATGGAACTGCTGTGTGGAAGGAGGAACCCGGTGCCTGCACAGGCTCTCAGCGGTAGTGAACTGTGTTTTGGTGTTCCTTATCCCAAAGCGGCCATGCCCCTTGACACATGTAAACCTGGCTCTGACTCAGGCAGTGTTGGTAAGGTGCCTCCAACAGTTCTGGAACATTCCACTGCAGCTGAGAACCATTTTAATAAGCCTATAATAATAGGCACACAGGTGACTCAGATCTGCAACAGAAGAGTCCTGCCAGGGGGAGGGGACACAGGGCTCTTAGGAGAGGGAAATCCAGTGGCACCTAGGTCTGAGCCATGGCAGACTGTGGCTGTAGGGAGGACTCGAATAGGGGCCCAGGGATTTTAGGCACACATCCCAAATGGGCACCTAGGTGCCTCTCTAGGCACTCCCTAGACACCTCAGTACTGCATCTGGGAAGTATAGAACGAGACCTCATGTTCTCCAAAGTCACTTCCATGGGTAAAGCTGTGCCCCTGTATTCTAAACTCTGCCATCTGCTGTAGGATTTGGGTTCCCTAGTTGGGCATGTCCAAGTGGCTTGACAGAGCAACTCGGCCACTTCGTCCATCTCTCCTCAATCTCAGAGGCACTACTGTGATTGTCCCGACTATGCCCTGAACCCCGAAGTTCATGTCAAAACTCAAATCCTGTAGTGACAGGTTTAGGAGGCCCTGCTTTTCATAAGGGTGGAGCCTTATGAATGGGATTAATGCCCTTATGAAAGAGGCTGAGGGTGGGTTGAGATGTAGCTTGGTAGAGGCTTTGTCTAGCACGCAAACAACTCTGGGTTCAATCTCCAGCTTCACATAAACCAGGAGCAGCAGTACGTGTCTGTAATCCTAGCACTGTGGAGGCAGAAACGGGAGGATCAGAGAGGTTCAAGTTCATCTTAGATAGGGAGCCAGAGGCTAGACTTGACTAGAAACCCTATCTTTTAAAAAACAGGGCCTTCTGGAGAGATGTCTCAGCAGCAGTTAAGGGTATTGGTGACTCTTCCAGAGGACCCAGGTTCGAATCCCAGAACCTACATGGTGGCTCACAGCCTTCATTGCTTTCTTTGGGCTAGGTACCAGGCATGCATATGGTATCCTGACATATACATAAAATTTAAAAACAAATTTAAGGCTAGGGAAACTTATTCACCCTTTCCATCATAGTGGGGGTGTAGGGCACACAGAAAGAAGGCAAAGATGGCTGTCTATGTACTAGAAAGCAGGACCACACCAGACATTAAGTCGGCGGACACCTTGGACTTCGAGTTCTTAATTTCTAGAATGGTGAAGAGTTTGTAAGTCTATGGCATTGTAAGTCTATGCAGCTGCCTAGATGGACCAAGACAAACAGCCCTTGGGCCATGGTGGTTTATTGATGCACGTGGCAAGCACAGCACAGGAGGGTGTGCCCCACCCAGGGACAGAGGACAAGGCAGCAGGCCACGCCCACAGCAATGCTGTCAGCATAGGGGAAGAGCCCTGGGAGGGTGGGATGTCAGATCCTCTTCACACATGTCCCAGGATCCCAGACCTCTCCCATCCCAATGTGGTTCTTGACTATCTAGCAGCCCTGTCTCTGGTAACCAGCCATTCACTTGTTCCTCAGAGGTATGGCCCTGTGGGTCTGCCAGCTCCTCTGTCCTTCATGGAAATCTGTGTATCATCTCTGGCACCTTTGAAAATGTTACTATGATTTCCCCTCCCTCTTCTCACTCTCTCCACCTGCATGTCTTGTTTCAGGGAGCCCATCCTCACCACCCTCCTGACCCAGACAACAGTAAGAACAAGATGAAAACACAGGGAGCTGTGAGGGAAACTATCAGGAACTCCCCAGGGGATCAGCCCAGATTGCAGATAGGGCTGGTATTTGGAGCAAAAGGTGGTGTGATGAGAGCCCCCAGTCTGGTTCACAGGGCACAGAACAGTCATGACTCCAAGCGAGAGCTGGCAAGTGAGGGAGCAGAGCAAGGCCGGTGGGCAGGATGCCAGGACTCTGCGGGTCACACTCACTTCTCCAGTTCTGTCAGGCCCATCAAGACATGAGGTGGCCCATTTCTGGCTGAGGAACAGGTCTCAGGGGTCTCCTTACCCCCTCCTCGACATCAGCAACTATTTTTGCAGACCCTGGTGCTCTCTGAGTAAGGGAGAAGGTTTGCGGGGGGGGGGGGGGGGCGGGGGGGGGGGGGGGGGGTGAATTTAACATCCCCAGATGGAAGAAAGCAAAATCTCAAGACACCAGAGCCTTCCAAACCAGAAAGTGAGAGAGGGCGTCTCAAGTGGGCCTGTGACAGTGACAGAGAGGATGGACAGATCTCCCATGCAGGAAGTGGGCTCTGCGGAGGGGTAAGGAGCAGCCAGGGTGAGAGAGCAGTGCAGGAGGTTATTTATAGAGGGAGGGTCCTGGGCTGAGGAAACAAAGCCCTTGGGCCCAGCTGAGTAGGGAGGGGGCTGTCTGGGGTGGCCCTGAGTGGGGTGGGTGGGGCTAGGAGGGAGGTACCCCGACGACGTTCTGCATCTGCAAGAGGCCAGGCTACACACGGGCTTTGGCCCAGGAGGCAGGGAGGACTCTGGGAGACAGAGGCCCATTCGAGGCCAAAAACCAGAAGAGGGAAACAGAAAAGGAAGTTATCACCTGCTGAGAACTCCTCTCCCCAAATCCACCAGGCCTGGAGTGGGCCATGCTAAGAGGACCACCTTCTGTTGTCTCCGACATGAGTGGGGGGAGGGATGGATAGACAGAGTGGAGGGAGCAGGGGGAGGGAAGAGAAAGCCAGCTCCCCAAACCTAAGTCACACCCCATACCCTCCTGTCGTCTCTCCCCAGACCCCGCCCCCAGGAGTCCCTAGCGGCCCACACTGATGTTGCAGGTCTTGCAGCTGGGATCTTTCTTGGCATCCGCAGTGGACAGACTCATGAGCTGGTGCCCGCTGATCTCTCCGAGGGTGCCCAGGGACAGGTCGACAGGGTCGGTATAGATGATCTCCAAGATGAGGTCCTGAGCATGGCGGAAGATCAGCTCGCCATCCTCCACGCTGCAGGTCAGGAACTTGTTGCAAGCAATGTCCAGGAGGGGCAGCCGGTCACGACAGAAGCGGTCCCCCAGGGAACCTTTGGGGGCCAGGACCAGGATGGCATAGTGGTAGGCTGTGTACATACAGTAGAAGTCCGCAAAGTAGAGGTTGGTGCTGGGGTTGAAGAGGCGCTGGGCAGGGATCTGGAAGCGCCAGCGGCCATAAGGGGAGTCCTGGGGTGGCTGGCCTGTGTTGAACTCCGTGTTGCAGCTGAAGAAGACACCATGCAGCATGCCACTGGTTGGGGAGCCGTGGCTACCACTGTTGTCTTTCAGGTAAGGCTGTAACACATTCCCGCAGTGGGTCCTGCCCCACCAGGGAGAAATGCCAAAGAGAAGTGAAAATGCTATGGGTTAGCTCTGGAGCTTGGCTGCAATGTGTAGTTGAGAAGAGAGTGAGCCAGCCCAACTCCCAGCATTCCTATCAGCCTGCAGCCTCCACTAGTCGCAGACATTAAGTCCTTCCATGCTGCCTCCCTGACTAGACTCTGAGGATGAGAGTACCCTCTGCCTTAGTCTATGTGTCCTGGCCCTTAATGAGGAGCCTGGCACAGGTGGGTGCCCCTTGTCTCTCCTTCACTCTGGGAAAAAAAAAAAGGAATCTAAACAGGACTCCAGTTCTTTACTGCTTTCTTAGGGCAAGGAGGGGGGAACGCCCCACCCCAGCTTCCAGTAATGATAAAGACAGTAAAAATGGCAGATTGCCCTGACCTAGCTTAGAAGGACAACTTGAAGCAGTGTCAGCAAGCATAGGGGAGGGTAGACAAGCCCTGGTCCAGCCTCAGTCTTGCCTTGTCCTGGTTGTCCTGAGAGACGGGTAACTTGTCAGCCCTTGGTGCCTTGGGCTCATCATCAGTAGGCTGAAGTACTACATCTGTTTGGTCAGTTGGTCTGTCTGTCTGTCTCTCCCTCACTGCTCCCCCCACCCCATATCTCCTCAAAAGAAAACAATGTATATGAGGACAAATAAGATTAAGGCTTCTCTGGTTGGACCATGCGGGTGGGACCCTCCAAGCCCCATCCTTTGCTTTCCTCATACCCTACTCTCATCAGTATCCTAAAAGATTTGCCTAAAAATGCTTCTCTGGACTCTGGGACTCCTTAGTGCTTGACTTAAAAGCTAGCAAACTGAGATTCCCTAGAGCCTTCCATTCTCAAGAGTCTTTCATTTTGCTGCCTTCTTGCCACCTCCCCTGAGCTCCTGGATCCTGAAATGGAGAAATAACTGGTAGTGCAAGATAGACCCCAGTAAAGGAACTGTCTCAGAAGGCAAGGTCATTCCCAGAACTTATTACCTGACCGTGCCTTGCCAGCAGGGCCCTCTGCCAGTAAGCCCTACTGCAGTGTCGTTGATCTTTCCTTAGCCCCAACCCCAAAGTAGCAGTCACTTCAAATTTAAAAAAAAAAAAAATATATATATATATATATATATATAT
>CAJQZJ010034389.1:3297641-3317190 GCA_907164525.1 Lophiomys imhausi
ATATATATATATATACTTTTTTTTGAGACAGGGTCTTGCTATGTAGGCCAGGCTAGCCCCAAACTTGCAGCTATACTTCTGCCTCAGCTTCTGGGGTGGAGGAAGAGCTGTGAAGGGAGAAGTCCTAGAAGGTCTGTCTTGCCCTACCTGGCATGCTGGAAGTACTCCTTGTGATGGTTGCGGTAGAACACAGAGAAGCGGAGCATGCGGCCAGCGATCTGCTCGGCCTTCTCCTGCAGCTGGGCAAGGTGCTCCTTGGCATAGTCTGTAAGAGTCCAGGCAGAGTGGGGTTAGCGAAGGATTGGCTGCAGGATAACAACTTCTTTCTCCTTACGCCACCCACCAAGCCTGCAGGCAGCCTCATCCTCTGAAACAGCCTGGACTCAGATGGGGGCAGGCCAGCTGGCCTTGGCTGGGAACATGAAGAAGTGCCTGCTGTCTGTGTTCTCCTCACTTCTGGGTCAGTGTTGCCAGAAGCTCAGGGCCCTTTGAGTCCAGAAAGGACGGAGGATTGCCTGTTATCTATCACATTAGGGGCTCCAAGATTGTCATCCCAGGACACTCTTTTTTTTTTTTTTTTTTTTGGTTTTTCGAGACAGGGTTTCTCTGTGTATCCTTGGCTGTCCTGGACTCACTTTGTAGACCAGGCTGGCCTCGAACTCACAGTGATCCGCCTGCCTCTGCCTCCCAAGTGCTGGGATTAAAGGCGTGCGCCACCACCGCCCGGCTTTTTTTTTTTTTTTTTTTTAAAGATTTATTTATTTATTATGTATACAGTGTTCTGTCTGCAGGTATATCTGCAGGCCAGAAGAGGGCACCAGATTTCATTATAGATGGTTGTGAGCCACCATGTGGTTGCTGGGAATTGAACTCATGACCTCTGGAAGAACAGCCAGTGCTCTTAACTGCTGAGCCATCTCTCCAGCCCCCCCAGGACACTCTTATGTGAAAAGAGAGCCAATAGGAAAAATAAAGACTTGAAAGGGAGAATACAAGGTCCTTTGTGGAGGGTTCTTCAAATCCAGGAGGTGAGAGCCTGCTCCACGACTAGTTTGGTGGGTAATTGTAAGTAGAAATGGGGGATAATGATGAACCAAAGAGCAGAGCCTGGAGCTCAGGTGAGTGTTCAGGTAGAAGAGAGGCTGAGGTGCTAGCTGTGTACTTGAGTTTCTCTATTTGGGAGAAATAAAGAAGGCTGATATCAGGACAGGAAAACTGTCCCCTACACCCCTAACCCTGAGGCTGAGCCTGGGGAAGATTTATTAGGCTAGACAGTGCTTTGGAACTAATTAGAGGACAGTGTCCTTTGCTTACTGTGGCCACTGCATTTCCGTATGCTTGGTCTCTGGAAAGAGGAGGGTAGATCTACAGCATTTTCAGGTTCCCAATTTAAATTAAGCACCCACTGCATATGCAGCTCTGTGAGATGGGGTGGGACAAACCACGACACCTCTCCTACACAGAGCAAGAGTGCCTCTCTAGTACAGCTATGCCAACTCAAGGAGACCGGGGCACATATCTTGGCAGAGGATTGAGCCAGCAGCCTTGGAGGCCCCAGGGCAGAGAATGTTCTTTGTCCCTTCCTTGTGACAGAGAACAATCTGGAGCAGATCTCACATGGACACCAAAGGGATAGAATATTTTGGGGCACCTCCTTGGCTATCAGTGACAAGTATACCCAAGGGCCATTTGTTCATGCTAGAATTTGTGAATTAGGCTCTGCCCAAGAGACCTTGCAAGACCGTCAGATGGGGGCCATTTTTCCAGACTAAGGGGGGACTTAGGACAAACAAAATGTTACTGTCCTACCAAATGAATGAACACCAGTAGACTATTGATGAACAAAATGTGTTCTGTCCAATATAATGGAATACTGCCTAACCTTAAGTGAGAAGGAAATTCTAACAAACGAGACAGCATCTGTGTATATTACCGATATTCTAGTAAAAGAAATAAACCAGTCACTAGAGAACAGATACTTGATTTCACTCAAATGAGCCACCTTGCATAGTCAAAGAACATAAAGACAGAAAGAACAGAGGTAGGCATGGCCCAGAGGAGAGAAAATGGGAAGCAGTAGTTCCAAAGGCATACTGTTCTGGCTTTGCAAGATGGGTAAGTTCTGAAGATTGGCTGCAAAACAGTAATATAAAGCCACTTAATACTTGTGTGCTTAGAAATGGTTCAGATAGTCAGTTTTATGTTATATCCATTTACCACAATTACAAACATATCCTCTTGGGGTTGAAGAGATGGCTGAGCAGTTAAGAGTACTCACTGCTCTTACAGAGGCCCAAGTCCAATTCCCAGCACCAGTGTGGAAGGGCTCACAACTCCCTGCAACTCTAGCTCCAGGTGACCCAACACTCTCTTCTGGTCTCTGTGGGCACTCAAATGTATGTGTATGCACACACACAGACACACATGGACACATAAATAAAAATAAAAAATATATATGTATGTAATTTTTTTTTCCATTGACCCACACCAGAAAAGTAGTTCCAACCCTTCATTCGGGTGGTATTGCCAATATGTAGAGTGTATCTGTCTGGGAAGGCTCAGTGTCTTCTCTCTGGCCTAAACATAGCACCCGGAACACAGCGGGTATTTCTGAGTATGCTGGCTAAGATGAAGAGTCCCTCCATGGCCCAACCAAGCCGTATGTGCTATGGAGGCGGGGTACTAATACAACGTCAGGGTCTCACCCCCGGTGCAAAACTCCACAGTCTCACTCCAGCCAGACACCAGGTACTCTCCATCAGTCTGCTTCACCGCTGTCTGTACAGCCACACTGTATTCTGTCCGGGGACTCAGGAACCAGTGGCCTCTCACTGTCATGGGCAGGGGCACTGCCTTGGCCACAAGCTTGGTGGGGACATCCTGAGAAGTGGGGGGGCAGATGAAGAACCAAGCATCAGTCTCGAAGTCATACTCAATCTTGGCATTATCCCAGAATTCCCACTCCCCAAAGTGTCTCTCCTCTTCTTCCCAGGGAGGCTCAGAGCTTCAGAGACTCTACAGCCCTGAGTCCGAGCCTTGGGGAAACCTCCTTCAAGCCCCCCTGATGCTCCATTTTCTTGAGAACTAATGGGAAAGGCCACTTGGGAGGATAGCCCCAAAGTTGAAGGTGGCAAGACCTTCATTTTTGAGGGAGACTTCGAAAAATCTGCACACTGCAGTGCCGTCTCCACGGCAACAGCAAATGCTGGGAAGCCAGGGAGGAAGAGAAAAATATGCCTTATTCTTTGGGGGAAGGACCAAGGGGGTGGTGTTGAACATTCACGTCACCGTGGCAACTGGCCTGCCAAAAGACACCCAGATCTGGGGAGCCAGATCCAGAGAGAGGGAGGGAATGAGGGAAAGAGAGAGAGAGAGAGAAAGCTAGCAAGCACCCACACCAAGGCTGTCACCCTGGGAGCCAGCTCCTTCGCACTGAACTCTCCTCAGCCTCTGCACGCAGCTGGGGAAGATGCGAGGTTTCCTCCTACCTGCTCCTATGCTGGCTTTTAACCTGGGGAAAGGACACACTGAAGAGAACCTTCCTCCATGCCTTTTCTACACCAAGGAAACAGACTAGTGGTCAGGGAAGGAGCAGAGAATACCTAGAACTGTGTACAGCATCACATACCCAAGTAAAGGGGGCCGATGTTGCCCGCCCAGCCACTACCCCTTGACCTTATTGGGGTTTGGAACATTATCTGGACATGTGAGGTCTTGGGCTCCTCCCCACACACCCAGGTGCTCTGCTCCTGTCTCAAGTTCCAGCCATGGAGGGAACAATAGCATTGGAGCAGTGCTAGGCATGGGACCAAACAGCACGAAATCATCTCTCACAGAGCCTTTAATCTTTTCAACAACTCTATAAGGGTGTTGTGATCATTCCATTTTTACCAAGGAAGACACTAAGGCTCAGAAAGATCAGATCACTTTGGCAGAATGACACCATGAGAAGAATCTGGATTTTGGTCAGGTACCTGGCTTCTTCCCTATTTGTCTAGAGAGCCCATCAATTTGCTTCCAGGTAGAAAAAAGGTTGGGGAGGGGTACCAGGGCATCCTGTACTCACCCGGTGCTTAAACTTGTTGGAGTTCTTGTTTTCCTTCTTGTTGAGGTCAATGAAATAATGAGTGACCCTCTCCAGGTCACTGTCCTCCATGGCCCAGGAGATACGGAAAGAGTCGCAAGTGATGTTGTTGATCTCAATGCTGTGCGGGGTGGATAGCAGCTCCATGTCCCCTCAGGTTTGGCTCCTGTAGGGATTGAGGGCCAGAGGAAAGATTAGCACCACCCTCCCATCACAGAGCTTTCTGGAATGCGCTGCTCCCATCATGCTCTGTAATGTGGAGCTTTAGGACATCATCAAATGCCCCTGCCTCATAAGTGTGCTGGAAAAGATTGCAAGGGGGCTAGACTGGATAAGAGGAACCCAAAGTGAGTTGGGGTACCCTCTGGAGGGGCCTCTTGGCTCTTCTTAGAGGGTCCACAGAGCAGACAGTCCCTGACAGGTGGCAGAGGCAGTGGGAATGCTGCAAACACTGGGCAGAGGGACAGATTTGCAGCAGATGGAGCTGAGGAGGGAGGAGCCCTCAGCCAGCAGGCGTGAAAAGAGAAAAGGGTGGAAGTGGAGAGGATGGGAAGCAGGAAGCACCTGCTGAGGGGCTGATGCCATGCCAGGAGGACTGAGGCAGGTGGCAGGTCAGGGCCAGCCAAGAGTCCACAGGTGCCAAGACCCTGGGTCTCAGGTCTCTCTCCTCCCCGGGAGTGACTGAAGTAGTGAGGGACTTTGCTGTGCAGGCCTGGAGGGACAAACACTATGGATTTATCTGTGGTGTGTAGGAGTGGCATAGGCCACAGCCTGCTTTAAGTTCTCTCTCTCTCTCTCTCTTTAGATTTTTTGAGACAGAGTTTCTCCGTGTAACAGTCCTGGCTGTGCTGGAGCTCACTCTGTAGACCAGGCTGGCCTGAAACTCACAGAGATCCGCCTGCCTCTGCCTCCCAAGTGCTGGGATTACAGATGTGCGCCACCACGCCTGGTGGTCTGCTTCAAGTTCTTTTTTGTCCATTACTTTGACATGCGGTTTTTATTTTCATAGATTTCACTTGACTTTTCTTTTTCCTTTCTTCTTTTCTGAGACGCTTGCAGCCCAGGCTTCAAACTCATTTATCCTCCTGCCTCAGCTCCCAAATGCTGAGATTACAGATGTGTAAGATGTGTGCTTACCCCCCCCACTCTTGTTTTTGTTTTTTTGAGACAGGATTTCTCTGTATAACAGCCCTGACCCTGACTGTCCTCAACTCAAAGAGACCCATCTGCCTCTGCCTCTGAGTGTTGGGATTAAAGGCTTGCCTTACCACACCTGGCTCACTTAACTTTTGGTCTTTTTTGGAGGGTTAGGGAAGTAGGCTTGAGACAGGGTTTCACTGTGTAGCCCTGGCTGTCCCAGGACTCTGTAGATCAGGCTGGCCTCCAACTCAGAAATCAGCCTTTACCTCCCAAGTGCTGGGATTAAAGGCATGTGCCACCATTCCTGGCTTAAAGAATTTCTTTCAACACTGATGTCTATTGGGACCACACAAGTCTGGTGATATATACAGGCAACTGCTACTCTCTTTATTTTATTTTACAGACAGGTAAACAAAGTTGGGGATCCTGACATGTCCAAGGCTACACAGCCAGCAACTTGCTTACACTCTGGAGGCTGAGTTCTTTATTACAGACTAAGGTTGTGTGTGTGTGTGTGTGTGTGTGTGTGTGTGTGTGTGCTATGCACACGATATATGACTGTGTTTTTCAAGTGACTGAATTTTCCCTTGCCTTGTACTCCCTCCCAGTCCTTCAGTTCTACCCTGACTTGTGCCCTTTGGGCATGAAAAGGCTACCCCATTATTTCTCTTGATTGTGCTTAACTGGGTTAGAGTTACCTGGTCCTGTCTATGCCTTGGTTCTCCCAGGCTCAGGGCCTTTGCTGGCTTCTCTTCTCTAGCTCATCACCCAGTAGATCTGACGGCACCCCCTTCTCTGCTCTCTTCCTTCCTTTTCTTTTTCCCTCCCTTGCTCAGGAGCTAGGGTGAGGGCACCTTGTGCCTGCAAAATCAGATACTTTTTATTTATAGCTCCCAGAAAATCCAACCCACATTTTCCTGTCAATTAAGCCTGCTCCAGAGCCTGGCACCACCAAATTAAACTGTGGACTGCCTGGGAGTCAGGTACAGGGAGGAGTGAGGGTATGGTTGATGGCCTTATCTGCCCAGGTGTTCTTCAAAGTCCAGTATTTTCTCAGCTTCCCAGTCTGTAGCCAAATGACCCTGGCTTCCTGCATAGGAAATCTATGGTCAATAACCATGGGAATGCTACCACATCTCCTCCAAAATGAGACAAATGGGACAGGGTATCTGGAAACAACTCTACAATGATATTACTGTATATAATTTCCAGGAAGAGGCATGGAGTGGCAATGGGCTAGCGACACCCTGGATACTGACAAGAGGCTTCTGAGGAGCTTTTGGCACCCACGAACACACATTCCCACCTGAGGAGCTGAGTGGTTCCCACCCACATGGGATTCAGCCTACACCTGCCCTGAGCAGACACCTGTCCCTGCCTTGATCCCTCCTCACTTCTGAGTCTTCCTAGAGGCAAGGGCAGCTTTGGTGGTGGGTGGAAACTCCAGGCCAGGTGCTTGCTCATCCCTTCTCCTCTCCATTTCTGAGAGAGCCACTCCCCACCCTAGCCTAAGGTGTGGGAGAGTTGAAGCAACTGACACCAGGGCAGTCATCCAGCATGGACGAAGGGTGGGTGTCAACCCAGCTTCTCTACACCCAGATGCCTAGGGAAGGGCAGCCTGTGAGGGACAGGTTGAGGCAACACCCTAGGAACACCCACACTCCCGTGTGAATCCACCCTAAGTAAGCACGTACACACCCCCACGCAGGCAGGCATGTACGCACATACACATGCGCAAGGGGTACCCACATACTTCTGCATATGCCTCCATAGATATCTTCATCCACACTCACCTATGCCTAGATCTACCCCCCTCCACCTTGCACATTCTAAGAATGCTCCGGTATTTCCCTTTAGAAAGCTGTTGCCTTCATGCCAACCCACACATGTTCATGTCCACAGGCTCACACATACCTACATGTATGTGTCCCTCATCATCACAAGCCATACTTGGGGGGAAAGAGAAAGCCACAGGAACCAACATATGCATACTGCCTTTCCCCCCAAAAGCAAGTAACCCACATGGCTGTCTGTGCACACATGTACATTTGAGCACACATCAATTCTTGCCTGGATTCTGGTATTCTTCATGGAGCCTTTGTAGGTTCCAAGACACAGACTTTGAAAACATGCTTGCCTTTCGCCACATTGGGTCAGCCTGATTCTTCACAGGCCAACAGGTTTGCACATCTACTCAAGTCTGACCACAAACAGAGGTTTGCGCCCACACTTCCCACCTACCCACCTCTTGCCCCGAAGTTGCCCCTCCCTGCATAGAAACAGCCTGGTTGCTACAGTACTCCCTCAACATGTACTCCCACCCACATGACAAGTGACATGTCCACCCCCTAAAAATACTGCCTCTTGGGGCCCCTGCCACATATAACCACAGGCTACTCAGATAAATGCCACCCCCGCACACATGTACCTCACACGTTAAAAAATGTTCTGAAACATGCCACAAACCGGTCAGAAACCCCCCAACGAACCTAACTGCGTGAAGACAGACCTAGCTACGCAAGCTTGCCTCCAGCCTCCTTCTAACCATGCAGACACGTTGTACACACTGGGGTCCCTTCCCCGAGCCCATTCCAAAAAGCTGCTGGCGTGCCAGAAGGAAAGCTCCCCCACCCACATGAACTGCGCAGAATGGTCACGGGGTAACTAACTGTGTCGCCCCGGAGACTAGATCCAGCTGTTAAGCTCCTCGCCAAGGGCTTAGGAGAAAGGGGACAAGGTCGCCAGGCCTGGTAACCCAAGTGGACAGTTGTGGGACCTTGGTGGCCACAGCTCTTAACCTCCCAGGATAGGTAGGATGGTTTGGGGGAAGAAGCGCACTTACCTGGCTTCAGCCGGCCCTGAAGAGGGATGCTTGGAAGAGAAGGAAGGGAGAGACCTCTATGTGGATGATGAGTTCCCCACGCAGGGGACAGCAGCCTGACGCTCGAGTCAGCGGGGGGCTCGCTTGTTCCTCTTTGGGCTACCGTGCTTCCATGCCCTACAGGCAGCTCCCGTCTGGTTCTGCAGCTTCGCTATTGCCCCCGGCAAGAAGGCAATGTTGCTTGCAACCGAACGAGTGAGCGCACAAGAAGAGAGAGGCAAGAGAGAAATCAAAGCAGCGTGGAGGAGAGGCAGAGAAATCGAGAAGGAACGGGAGAGCCAGACCGAATCTGGCTCCACCAATGGGATCAGTGGCTGCTCAGCGTCAGGTGATAACAAGCAAGCTTGGTCCCTGCTCGCCCAGGCTTGTGGGAGGGGGAAAGGGCAGAGGGTCCCCCGGGAGCTACACAGATGTCCTTGGAGGCAGCAGCTGTGGCTTCTGCCACCCTTTCCCCATTCTTCCAGGACAAGATGCCTCTCCGAGTCAGTCCAACACACCCCCTACTTGGAAATCTTGGGCTTGAATTCAGCCCCCAAACTTTAAGGTGCTGGGAGAGGGGTGGAGCTTAATCGAAGGGCTCAAGAGGCTGGGTAGGGAAAGGGTCTTAAAGAAATGTCTGAGCTGGGGTTAGGAGGGACCTTATCCCTAGTCTAGGTAGTCTCCTAGAGGACCTTCACTGTTGTACAGCTCCATTTTCTTACCAGCTCTTATCAAGAGAAACCAGCCCCGCAGCCTTGGAGACTCTGGAGTGTCTAGGGAGAATCTTCTAGCTGCTTAAATGTCCACAAGAGAAGGAGTGAGAGAAAGGCATTGTAAAATAGGGAGGGGTGCACAGAGGCAAGAATGTGGGGGGGTGGAAGGATACACAGAGCCTGGAGTGTTCTCATTCTAATCACCCTACAGGCTTTAGGCCACCAAAGCCCTGAGACTGCAGTCAGAGAGGACTATCAGGAGGAGGCTTGTCTACCACCAAGAACTGAGGATCGTTGTAAATCCCCAGAAGAACACTCAAGGAAATTTGATCGAAGCAACAGTGACCAAGAGGTGATACAATGATGAACCGAACAGGTTTTATAGTCTGATGGAAATAGAACCAATTTCAGCTGTATGGTTTTCTAGCTGGGTGACCTCCAATGAGCAACTCTGTGTCACTTGTGAAGTGGGGTGATAATACAGGTTTATTGTTTTCGTGGAATGAGATCATTATGTAAGTAACTTAGCTCTGGGGTAGGCACCTGAGAAATGTCAGTCAACCAGTCACAGTTGCTGTGATGGGGGCAGTATCTGCCCTGCAAAGAGCTCGCAGACTTATAGGGGTAGGAGAGACATTTAGAGGGTACACTTAAGAGAATAAGGAGCCTCTAGTTCCCCCTTCTGCATCTACTGATAGGATCAAAAATATGTTTTTAGGGGCTGGAGAGATGGCTCAGAAGTTAAGAGCACTTGCAAAGAACCCAAGTTCTAATCTCAGCTCACAACCATCTGGAACCCCAGTCCCAGGGGAATCCCATTGCCCTCTTCTGGCCTCTGCTGACACTGTACACATGGGTACTACAAAAGTTACCTCCAAGACTGAAACATTCCATCCTCTAAGGAAGTACCTTAAGCAGGAAGTAAACAACTCCAAATAAATTCAGGAAGTTCCTGAAACTGACCAGATACACTAGGCCCCCTTACTCTGCCAGAGTAAGCCATAAAAGCTGATAGTCTCAGAGGAGCAAAGAGACTCCCAGACAAGCCAAGAAGATTCTGAGAACCGACCAGCTTCCTGGAAGAAGCAGAAACCAGGTGAGGTGCCAGGAAGAGGTTCAGATTAACAGAAGAACCTGGGGAGGACACTTTCCAACCTGCTGAGCTGCCTACAAGCTGTGCAGTGTACCTCAGGTCCCAGGTTCATGAGCCCTCATGTATGCTGGGGTGGACTTTCTGTTGGGGTGGGCTTTGGTGATGCAGCTGTCCTCGATTCATCTTTGCTACTGTAAGGAACCCCTCACCCATATGGAGTTACATATAAGTAGTAACTCCAGTAAAACTCATTGGTTCACCAAGTTGGACTTTGATGGTTTGATCTGTCATGGGCTCCCTATCTGGGGTAAGTAGATAGGTGTGTTTTATCTCCCCAGGAAAAGTTTTGTCACACAACATGTTGCATACATGCAGCCAAAACACCCATACACACACAAAATTAAATAAATTTCAAAACTACCCCCCCTTGGATGATGGTGGTGCATGTCTGTAATCCCAGCATTTAGGAGACAGAGGCAGGTGGATCTCTGAATTCCAGGCCAGCCTGGTCTACAGAGTGAGTTCAAGAACAGCTAGAGATACACAGAAAAACCCTGTCTTAAAAACAAACAACAACAACAACAAAACCCATTTTTTTCCATATTGAATTTGTGGTGATGGGGATTTTGCTCAGTTGGTAGAGTATTTGAATATTTTCCCGAATGCACAAAACTCAACCTAGGAGAGGCTATGTGAGCGTGTTTTCCACTCCTTGGGAGACAGAGGCAGAGGAGGAAATAAATTCAAGATCATCAGCTACATAATGAGTTTGAAGCCAGCCTGAGCTACATAAAATTTAATTTAATTGTATTTGGGTTGAACATATACAGACTTCTCTTTTATTTTCTTTTTTGTTTTCTGTTTTTGTTGTTTGGTTTGGTTTTTCAAGACAGGGTTTCTCTGTGTAGCCCTGGCTGTCCTGGACTCACTTTGTAGGCCAGGCTGGCCTTGAACTCACAGAGATCTGCCTGCCTCTACCTCCCGAGTGCTGGGATAAAAGGCATGTGCCACCACAGCCGGCTTCTGTTTTTTGTTCTTTAGAGACAAGGTTTCTCTGTGTAATAGCCTTGGATGTTCTGGACTCAATTTATAGACCAGACTGGCCTCGAACTCACAGAGATCTTCCTGCCTCTGCCTCCTGAGTGCTGGGATTAAAGGTGTGTGCTAGCACAGTGAGCTTTATCTTTATCATTTAAACCTCACATAGTATTTAGATTACATTAGGTAGAAGTACATTATGGACGATGCACATAAGTTGCATGTAAATTCCATACCATTTTTATGTAAACTACTGGAACATCTTCTAGTTTGGTATCTGTGGAGATGTTGGAACCAATCTTGTCAGTGCTAAGAGATGGTGCCCAGCTGAGTTCTGGGTACAGAGAGAGATTCAGAGCAGGAAGAGAGGCCAGCATCCACAGAGGAGATGGCAAATGAGAAGGGGTTGGTGGGTGGAAAGGGGGGACAGCAGATGTCATTTGATCCTGGAGTGCAGCCCACAGAAAGCATGAGCTGAGCATCAAGGGACATGCATGGAGAGGGACTTGGGGTCTATGGACATTGGCAGCAAGTGTCAGAGAAGGGAACAACGACAGACAGAATGAAGAGTCCACAGGCAAAGCCAAGCAGAAGCCAGGCTGCCTTAAATGGGCGTGAGAACCTGAGCGAGTCTGGTCAGATCTCCTACCACAGAATGTGGAGTAGTGTGTCACACCGGCAGGATTAAGCACCCCTTTGGCCAAACACAAGGCCCTGCCCCTCACACACCCACACTGAGGTGTTGAAACTCAAAAGATATTTGAGACATCGCTGCCCATTTGGGTATAGTTTCAGCTGTCTACCCTAAAACCCTACGACCAACCTGAAGGGCAGCAAGGGGGAAGAGAAAGAGTATCTGTGACTCAGTTTCCCTTCCTGTAAAAGGAAGAGGAAACCATCTATGCTTCTCACCCTTTCAAGATGGCACTTGAAGTCTGCCTGAGATCATGAGTCATGGCGGTGGCGGCGGTGGCGGTGGTGGGTAGCAGCTTCATGAATGACCCTTTGTGCAGCTGCATGCCGTGAGCTAGATGAGCAGGCAAGGATGCAACCCTCAGTGGCTCATGCTGGCTTCTTGCCTCAAAGGACTCCTCTCAAATCAGAAGGGAAACTCATGGTCAGAACAATGCAAAGCCAGGTATAAGTAGCTACATACAGGAAATCTGGCAAGAATCAAGTGGGTGCATTGTTATGATTTTGTTTGGCTTCTTCTTTTAGGCGGGGGTTTCAGGGTGAATCCTTGGTGGATGGAACTCATTATATAGGCTTCGACCTCACAGGAATTTTTCCTGCCTCTGACTCCAGACTGCTGGGACTACAGACAACATGCCAACATGCCTAGCCAGCTATGTTAGTTTAATAATTTTTTTCTTACATAAGCCACACATGGTCACTGTAGAAAGATGTGAGCACTTCATTGTAAAAATTAAGAGGACAATTAAAACCACTAGTTTCTGAATTAGGTGTATGATATGTGCATGTTGTTTATTACCAAGAGTGGGAGGATTATAACCTGCATTTTTGACTTAGCAATATCTTTTTATTTATGATATGGTCTAAATTGCCATCTTACATTCCACTGTCAGTTCCCTTTTGGAATCAATCCTCTATTCATTTAATTCTCTCATTCTCTCTCTCTCTCTCTGTCTCTGTCTCTCTCTCTCTTTCCCCTCTCTCATTCTAAACAATACTGTAGTGAACATACTTATAACAAAACTTCTTCTCATGCCTTAATTGCACTTTTAATAAATATGAAAACCTAAGTATGCTATCAAAATACAGATTTAACAAACTATTTTTTTTAAAAGATCAGCCAGTTGTGGTGGCTCATACCTCCAGCAATTAGGAGATTGAGACAGAATTGCCTTGAGTTCCAGGCCAGCCTTGGCTACAGAGTGAGATTCTATCCATCGGGCGGTGGTGGCGCACGCCTTTAATCCCAGCACTTGGGAGGCAGAGGCAGGCGGATCACTGTGAGTTCAAGGCCAGCCTGGTCTACAAAGTGAGTCCAGGACAGCCAAGGATACACAGAGAAACCCTGTCTCGAAAAACCAAAAAAAAAAAAAAAATCAGAACCAAAACAAAACAAAACACCACCCAAAGAGAAACAACCCAAGTATGTGACAATTGAAGAAATTGACATTTTTTTTTTTTTTTTTTTTTGGTTTTTCGGGAAAGGGTTTCTCTGTGTAACAGCCCTGGCTATCCAGGCTGGCCTCGAACTCACAGAGATCTGCCTGCCTCTGCCTCCCAAGTGCTGGGATTAAAGGCGTGCGCCACAACGCCTGGCTGAAATTGACATTTTTTTGTTCGGTTGGTTTTTTTGTTTTTCAAGACGGGGTTTCTCTGTGTAGCCCTGGCTATCCTGAAACGCACTCTGTAGACCAGGCTAGCTTGGAACTCAGAGATCCTTTTGCCTCTGCCTTCCAAGTGCTGAGATTAAAGGGCTGTGCCACTACTGCCCAACTGAGAAATTGACTATTTTTTTTTCCTTTTTTTAGGTCAAATCGTTTTTTTTTTTTGTTTGTTTGTTTTTTTCGAGACAGGGTTTCTCTGTGTAGCCCTGGCTGTCCTGGACTCACTTTGTAGACCAGGCTGGCCTCGAACTCTCAAAGATCCGCCTGCCTCTGCCTCCCAAGTGCTGGGATTAAAGGCGTGCGCCACCACCGCCCGGCTGAAATTGACTATTTTTATAGACATTTGATTGTCGCGTCCCCCTCGACCAGCAAGGATGACGCAACTCGCAAAAGCTCTTCTCAGCAGTTTATTCAGGTCCCTTGAAAACAGTCTTCCGAATGCCCAGGCAGACCCAACCCACAGGCTAAATACTATATGAACCGCCAATCAAGTAAAGCCACCTGGTGCTATCTTAGAGGCCCACGTATGCGGAAGCAAGCCAGATCAGCGGTCTTAGCCAAATATGGACTTGTTTACCACTGAGAGCGCTCACCGTCGGGCTGGTGGAAGGCGGAAACCGGCGCCATCTTTAGGGCGCGCCACGTCACAGCTCTCTACATTTGATAATATTTAGGAATCACTGGCTCTGATAACAGTCTAGTCAGGTTTTTTGGGTTGTCTTTTTTTTTTAAAGATTTTATTGTGCTTCCTTTGCCTGTATGTATGTCTGCATTGTATGTCTATAGGGCGCATGGCTGTCAGAGCCAGCACTGGATCTGGAACTCAAGTTCCAGGTGGTTGTGAACAGCCATATGTATGCTGGGACCTGAAGCCGGGTCCTCCCAAAAGGAGCAAAAGCTTTTAACTTCTGAGCCCTCTCTCCAGCTCTGTAGTCATTTTGTAGTTAATTTTAAAAATCTTTTTCCCTTATTATCTTCTTTCTTCTTTGGGGGGTGTTGAGGCAAGGTCTCTCTGTGTAGCCCTGGCTGTCCTGGAACTTACTCTGTAGCCTAGATTGATCTCAAACTCAGAGATCTGCCTGCTTCTGTTTCTCAAGTGCTGGGATTAAAGACATGCCTGGCTAAAGTCCTTATTCTTTAAAAACATATATTGTAACATTTATAAGTTAATAACATAATACATACGATTTGTTTCTAAATTGTCATGGTAGGTGGTGATTGAGATAAAACAAGAGTGGATAATTACTATTAAACTTGGGTTCTTGGAGATCTAACGATCTGTTTTCTTCTACTTCTGTGCACTGTTGGAAGTTTCCACATTAAACATTATACCTAAGCCAAGGCTGTAACAATAACAAAAGCACTTACTAAGCACTAAGACACAGTGCCAGTCATGTGATTCGGAGGCAGACTTGAGAGGTTGATTCATCAACCTCATAATTGAAAGGCTAATGGAAAGCAGGCCTAGCCCCAAAATAAATTTTTTTTAATTTTTTTGAAGATTTATTTATTCCTTTTATGTATATGAGTGCCTTATCTGCATGCACACCTGCAGCCAGTAGAGGGCATCAGATTACATTGTGGATGGTTGTGAGCCACCATGTGGTTGCTGGGAATTGAACTCAGGAACTCTGGAAGAACAACTGGTGCTCTTAACCCCTGAGCCATCTCTCCAGCCCCCAGCCCCAAAGTTATAAAATTAGTATTCAGTTTCAGATCTGAAGGCAAAGACTATATTCTACATGGTTTGAGACAGGGTTTGTCTGAGTAGCCCTGGCTGTCCTGGAACTCACTCCGTAGCTCAGGCTGGACTCAAACTCAGAGATCTGCTTCCCTCTGCCTCCCTAGTGCTGGGATGAAAGGCATCCACCACCGCCGCCTGGCTAAAGTCCTTATTCTTTAGAAACATATATTGTAATACTTATAAGTTAATAACATAATACATATGATTTGTTTCAAAATGACCGTGATGGGTGGTGATACACCATAGAAAGAGCCTGTCTTTTTTGTTGTTGTTGTTTTGTTTTTTTGAGACAGGGTTTCTCTGTGTAACAGAGCCCTGGCTGTCCTGGACTCTCTTTGTAGACCAGGCTGGCCTTGAACTCAGAGATCTTCCTGTGTCAACCTCCTGAGTGCTGGGTTTAAAGGCGTGTGCCACCACGCCCAGCTGAAAGAGCCTGTCTTTAAAAAAATAGATGTGTTTATTTTATGAGTGTTTTACCTGCATGCATGTATGTGCACCTACATGTGGTTAGGAGCCACCATGTGTGTGCTGGGAGCTGAACCCGGGTTCTCTGCAAGAGCAGCAAGTGGTCTTAACTGCTGAGCCACATAACCAGCTCCAGTCTTAACACTGCTTATGCACCTTATAAAATCAAAATGTATAGATAGATTTTCTTTCTCGGTAAGCTAAGTGTGGAGATCCCATGAGCCAACAAGGCACACATCCATAAAACTCCTTGTTCCTTCAATTGTACTTACAGTGAGAGGCATGGGGAATGGGGAATGGCTGCTTATGAGCAGCGCACGAGTCCCCACTACTTATTTACTTTCACTCTCTGAAGCTGCATTTAGATATCCTGAGACTCTCAGTGGCCATGCTTTTCATAATTAATAAAGAAGATTAATAAGCTGAGCCTAGTGGGACAGCTGCTCAGGAGGGTGAGGCTGGAAGATCGATCACAAGTTTGATGCTAACCTGGGCAATTTAAAAACAAATCCTGCCTCTTTGTGGTGGTTTCAGTAAGAGTGACCCCCCATAGGCTCATATATTTGAATGCTTTGTCATCAGAGAGTGCCACTACTTCAGAAGGTGTGGCCTTATTGGAGGAAGTGTGTCACTGGGGGTGAGCATTGAGGTTTAAAAGCTTAAGCCAGGCCTGGTGACTCTCTTTTCCTGCTGCCTGCTGATCTGGATGTAGAACTCTCATCTCTTTCTTCAGTATCATGTCTGCTGCCATGTTTATTATTGCCATGACAATAATAAACTAAGCCTCTGAAACTGTGAGCCAACTCCAATTAAACGCTTTCGTTTATTAATAATTGTCATGGTTGTGGTGTCTCTTAACAGCCATAGAACATTGACTAAGACACTCTGGAAAGTTAAATTCCTATTGCTGATGACACCATGGACTTTGGACACAGGACCCAGAGGACACAGGCTGGATCTGTCCTGAAAGCCTCATCCCTGAGGACTAGCCTTCATGGTACCCAAAGGCCATACAAGCTTCCAAAGGAGGGAAGCAGCCAACACTCTTACTTTGCCATGACACCTATGAGGCACAATGATCAGTATAGCACAATAGTAACCCTAAGGGTACAGTAGTTGACACTTATTCCTTGGTGGTAACCAAAGCTCTCTAATTGGGCCTAAGACCCACTCAACAAGAGGGAAATCATACCCGGTACTGGAAACCTAGCCAGTTATTTGGAGCTAATGAAGTCATGGATCTTGGAGAAGAACCTATAACCAGCAACTTACTAAACCACCACAATCCCTAACTACATTCTAATTATTTAACCTAACACCTACAAATAAGTATAGTTCTCACCCCCATCAAGGTAAATTTTCTTTATAATAGATGGGACCATCCAGAAACCCACAGCTGATCAAAATGCAGCTGTGCAGCCCAATATCCGTTGATACATTCACAACACAACCCCTGCACCCAAGACTTAGGATTCATTGCAGAAGAGAGGGCAGAAAGCCTGTAAGACCCAGAGAAGTGGAGTTTACGGTAATGTTGTATCTTCTAGGAAAGTTAGAGGGGCTAGATCCATCCATGAAGTCTCACCAACAAGGTGGCCTAAGCATGACCTGAACAAGAATGATACCAATAAACACGCTAACGTGGGAAGGGAAAAGTCCACGAGGCCTCAACAACAGACAAAGAACTACCAGCAACTAAGGAATGGTAAGAAAAGGAGAAATTGTCTCTCCCAGAAGAACATACCAATTGGTTATTTAATACCAAATGCTCAAGGTTAGGCGTGGTGAAGCACACCTTTAGTCCCAACACTCTGTGAAGCAAACACAGATGGATCTCTGAGTTCTAGGCCAGCATCGTCTACATAGAGAGTTCCAGAGCATTCTAAGCAGCAGGTGCAGGAGCCCAGAAGCAGAAGTGGGTCTGGAGTAGCAGGGACAATCTGTGACGGACTAATAGCTGTAGAAGCCAAAAAGAGTGTGTGGTTGGACAGCCAGATGATGCTGGGCCAAGGAGTTTACTCCAAAGCTGGTCTTCTGAAACAGGGATCCAGTACAAAGTATTAGCACAGATGTGACATGATGTGGACTATCTCACTCGTGCTGTTGACACTTGACCACCAAAGCCCGTCAGGAAGGACTGCAGGCAGGAACTTATAATAATAAGAGCCACCAAAAGTATTGGTGGCCTGCACCAGAACGTGTGGTATGATTTTGGAAAATCTAGAAAAACTGATGCTGTAAAGGAGTCTGTGAGAGAAGTGGAATTGCAAGGGTTTTTATGTAGAGCTGGGGATACGCTCTGCCTAACATGCTGCAGGCCCTGGTTTTAATTTCCACTGTGGGGGTGGGGGCAGAATTTTGATGTAACAATTAGAGGGACATAATTGCCATTCAGTAAAATGGGGCCACTTTGTAGTAGTTTCAGGAATATATAAAATCTGGATGTGGACCTGGGTTTTAGATACCTGGCAGACATCCAAGTGGCAGTGTGGACAGATAAGGGAGACATATGTGGGGCAAAGAGACTTCTCCTGGAGCCCTGAGAAATGCATATCAGGGCGGGAGAGACGGCTCAGGGGAGAGAAGTATGTGTGCCCTTCCTGAGCTCTTGGAACTGAGGAGGACAGAACTGCCTCCTCAAAGTTCTTCTCTGACCTTCACACTCACACATGGCACCAATGTGCCCACACTCACGATACTGATCAATTTTGAAAATGTGAAAGTAATGTAAATATGAAACAATCAACCAGACAATGGTATTGAAGAAAATACAGCGCAAAAATGGGGGAGGGGAGATCCTGAGAACTCAATGTGTAGAAGTTAAGGTAAATGAAGAGAGACCAGTAAAAGAATTCCCTGCAAGGAAAAGCAAATGAATTAGGATAAATAACACATGGAAAACAAGTCACAGCTTGAACTTGGGCAGCGTCCTCATACCACACATTCCTTTTATTTTAAGGCTAAGTATTTAAAGATTTCTTACTCACGTTGTATTTCTGATGCCCATGAAGAATTCACAGACATGTGGTTTTTACAAAATCTGGTTATAACTTCCCAAACCAACCTACACTTAGACTCCCCAAATAATGTTTGTTGAGTTTATTAGTTTCATTACTTTTTTTTGGTTTTTCGAGACAGAGTTTCTCTGTGTATCATTGGCTGTCCTGGACTCACTTTGTAGACCAGGCTGGCCTCGAACTCACAAAGATCCGCCTGCCTCTGCCTCCCAAGTGCTGGGATTAAAGGCGTGCGCCACCACCACCCAGCTTAGTTTCATTACTTATCAGTAAGAATGACCGTTATCTTGACTATGACATCCATGAGCATACATGCAATAAGAGGTTATTAATAACAAAATTAGGTCTCCTAGGATCATAGCCATTATGCAAGATTCAGCTAAAAATAACTTACAAAGTTCCTCTGAGGCTAGAAAAAAGAATCTAAGCCCTCAATCTTTGGGAGAAGAGAGAAAGAGAGAGAGAGAGAGAGAGAGAGAGAGAGACAGAGAGAGAGAGAGAGAGAGAGGTGTAGGAACAAAGTGTTCAAAGTCTATTAGCTTAATTAAAGGAAAACTGGAGAATGTCCCTAGATAGACTTTAATAATCACTGTTAGGAAGTAATATCTAAAATGTCAAAAAAATGGCTGGGGATGTTGTTCAGTTGGTAAGAGTATTGTCCTAGTACACACAATGTCCTGGGTTTCATTTCCATAAACTAGGCATGGTGGCTGTCTGGGAGAGTTTTATGTTAATTTGAAACAAGCTAAAGTCATCTGAGTCGAGAATCTCAACTGAAAAAAATGCCTCCATAAGATCAGGCTGTATAGGCAGGCAAGCCTACGGGGCATTTTCTTAATTAGTGATTGACGAGAGAGGGCCTAGCCCATTGTAGATAGGAATACTCCTGGCCTGGTAGTCCTGGGTTCTATAAAAAAGCAGGCAGAGCAAGCCATGAAGAGCAAGCCCATAAGCAGCACCCCTCCATGGCCTCTGCATCAGCTCCTGCCTCCAGGCTCCTGCCCTGTTTGAGTTCCTGCTTTGGCTTCCCTCAGGCTC
>CAJQZJ010034389.1:3334613-3386255 GCA_907164525.1 Lophiomys imhausi
AGACCCTAGATATAGTCCCTAGTAACACACATACGTAAAGAAGAGAGAGAGACAAATACTGAAATGGACTGTGATCTAGACACGAGACCCTAGATATAGTCCCTAGTAACACACATACGTAAAGAAGAGAGAGAGAGAGACAAGTACTGAAATGGACTGTGATCTAGCCACATGTGCTGACATTCTTGGGTTTCCAACTCTGGCAGTTCATCGACGACCCAGGGCTAAAGAACGACACACGGAACAAGCCAGTACAGCTGCCACTGGCTCACTCAGGGTGGCTTTTTAAGGAGGACAGTGAAGAGCCAGGGGTTAAGCCTTTTTCAGCTGGCCCCAAGGAAGAGGACATGGAAGTGGACGTGCCTGCTGTAAAAGGTAGCCTGTGTCAGCTAACTTCCATTCCCTAGGTATCCCTGGAAGCCCCCACATGACCTGCAAGACTGCTTTGCATTCACACGTTTGTCCCTTTTCATTCCCACTCAGTATAGGAACAGAGCAAGACATAAGTTCTCTCCTCAAGAGTTCATGTGTCAGGGTGTAGCAGCATACTGGCCTCATCTGCCCTATTTTAGAGAAGTTCCACGCCTCTTGAGTTCCTTTCTTGCTCCTCTGTGTAACTGGCATCCCCACCTTCTGGCTGAGCAACAGTGGGACCCATGGGTGTGAAGGGTTGGATACAGTGAGCTGGCTTAATGGGTGGCTACTTGATCGCTTTTCCTTTTTTTTTTTTCAGGACAGGGTTTCTCTGTGTAACAGTACTGGCTGTCCTGGACTCACTCTGTAGACCAGGCTGGACTCGAACTAACAGAGATCCGCCTGCCTCTGCCTCCTGGGAGCTGGGATTAAGGCATGTGGCACCAACCTGATATCTTTTCCTTTATCTCACTTTGGGCAGTGAAAGAGGAGCCACAGGATGAGGAAGAGGAGGCCAAGGTGAAGGCCCTTCCAAGAGCAGCCAGGAAGACCCCTGGTCTCCCCAAGGATGTGTCTGTTGCAGAGCTGCTCAGGGAATTGAGCCTCACAAAGGATGAGCTGCTGTTCCTTCAGCTGCCTGATACTCTTCCTGGGCAGCCGCCCACTCAAGACGTGAAGCCCATCAAGACAGAGGTGCAGGGCGAGGATGGACAGATGGTAGTCATAAAGCAGGAGAAAGACCGGGTATGTTCAAGAGTGAGTGCTGTGGAAATTGAGGCTGCTAGTTCCAGGACATAGCCATTGTATCAGACTTCTGTTGCTGCCTTGTTTCTGGGAAAGAATGGGGTCATTCATCAAAGCTGTTGCCTAGTGTCTACCTGCTGCTTCTCTCCCCAGGAAGCCAGGCTTGCAGAGAATGCTTGTACCTTAGCTGACCTGACAGAGGGTCAAGTAGGCAAGCTGCTCATCCGAAAATCAGGAAAAGTTCAGCTCCTCCTGGGCAAGGTGACTCTGGATGTGACCATGGGAACAACCTGCTCTTTCCTGCAGGTGCGATCCCTGTGGGCTGGAGAGAGGCTTGGGAAACATGAACAGCCTGTGCTGCGGCAGTAAACTCTTGGGTTACCGAACTGAGGGCGAGGTGTGGGTGTATGGTTCTCATTGGCATCTTTGTTGAATGGCAGGAACTGGTGTCTGTGGGCCTTGGAGACAGCAGGACAGGGGAGATGACGGTCCTGGGACATGTGAAGCACAAACTTGTATGCTCTCCCGATTTTGAATCCCTCTTGGATCACAAACACCGGTGAAATGAACAGACAGAGGATGGTGACTGCCCACGACTGCTGCCTGCTCCAGACGTTTTGTTCTTAAATCCAAGCAGCCCAGAAGGAGCCTGTGTAGCCCACCCATTGCAGTCTTTGGCAGCTGTAGTCCCAGTCTCCCCTGACTAGAGTCCATGCTGCACCCTTACCCCGGCAGTGGTGAGTGCAGTGACCTTCCCAGCGTGACTGTGGAAGGTACAGCCTCATTGCCTAGGACTTGACCCTGATATTTATTTTTTATTTATATCTCAATCCTCACAATGATGCATCCTCCCAAGGTAGGATGGGGCAGGCTTCTTTTCGGGGAGCCATGGGTTACAAGGATGGGAAGGGGAGGGGCTCAAGCAGGTAGAAAAGAACAGGAATGGAGTTTGAAACTTAAAACTCAGTCCTGGCCCACTGGTTTCTAGTTCTGTGTCCTTACACAAGCTAACTAGCCTCTGAACCTCATATTCCTATCAGACAAACATGAGGAGAATACCTACCTCACAGGGTTGATATGAGGATCAAATGGAATATTGTAGATGAGAACTCCTTGTACAAGACCAGGGATACACTATACATATCTATCCGTGTGTGTGTGTATGTGTGTGTGTGTGTGTGTGTGTGTGTGTGTGTCTGTCCATAGGTGCTCAATAAATGTTCGTTACCCTTTGCTTGAGTCTATTTCCAAACAAATGAACATTATACTCTGCTCATATCCCTACTTTTGTGACTTCATTGATTTATAAAATTTTTTTTTTTACTCTTCAGTGCCAAGCCTGGGACCTGGGCATGCTAGACAAGTGCTCTACCACTGAGCCATGAATCCCAGCTCTCCTTCATCCTTACCCTGCAACCCACTCCCACCCTTGGGTGATGTAACATGTTCATGTTACTGTCTAGCTACTTGCTGTTGCAGCTACTGCTGGAAGAAGTCAGAGGACCCTTCCGTTACCCTGCAGAGGCCTCTAGTGTGGTGGGCTGAGGCTTTCTCTTTGCACCCTCTCCTGCAATTAGTGGTCAGTAGACTAACTTCCATAAAGGTATTTCTCCAGAGGAACATATGGCCAGAGTTCCCACTACACTTCATCCAGTAATGCTTAAAATAACACAGCCTTGGTGAGATCGGGGTTGATACTTGGTAGAAGCTTGGTGTTTGAGAAGTTCCCTCTGTCTCCTAGCAACAGCAGGTGTGCTGCTGAGCATGTCCTGCATGGGTCCCACTGCCATGCTTACTGCTGCCTGTCACCCTGCTCCCTTCACTGCGGTCACTGTGCTGTGCGCAGTATCTGGAGGAGCATCTGCTCTCTCCCTTAACAGCAGGGCTGAGGCATTTTCAGTTTGGAGCACAGACACAGCTCTCCTTTGCTGATGCCATAGTACGTAGCCTCTGCAGTGATAAACCCCAGACTCAGACTGCAAGGTGGCCCCAGAACCTTCAGGTGCTTCCTCTTGAGGTGTCCCTTTCCTTCTCTAGTCTGGTTCATTGAGCACAACTGGGGCTTTCCCTGCAGAGCCTCTCTGCTGTGAGGACATTGAATCTTTAGTGACTACATTGTCCTTTTGGAACCAAAAGCTCGTACTCGCTCTGTTGGGTGGAGGTGTTAGTCCTCCATCATGGAGAACAGGAGGGGAAGGGGATCCTTGGGATTGTATGCCGTGGAGATCCTGTCTTGTCTAAGGCAGTTTCCATTAGTCCTGGGCACTTTCAAATAGCTGATGTACTGCATTTGAGTGTCTATGGGATCCTCTGTTCTGATTCAGAACCCCCCACCCTCTTTTTTTTTTTTTTTTTTGAGTAACCCAGTGACCTTGTGTCTTGTATTTTGCAATCCCTAATTTCTTTGGAATTATCATTTTATTTTTTATTTTTTTGGTTTTTCGAGACAGGGTTTCTCTGAATATCTCTGGCTGTCCTGGACTCGCTTTGTAGACCAGGCTGGCCTCGAACTCACAAAGATCCGCCTGCCTCTGCCTCCCAAGTGCTGGGATTAAAGGCGTGCGCCACCACGGCCCGGCATCATTTTATTTTTTATTGATACAGTTTCTCTATGTAGCTCAGTCTGGCCTCAAACTTTCAACCCTGCCTCGACCTCCTGAGTGCTTTAATTACAGGCATGCACTAACCATGGACAGAAACCTGTGAGCTCTTTGAGTCTTCCAAACATTGTGTACCACCTTTGCATGGTTTAAAATGCCTTTAACAGTGAAACTTGACTGTCAGTCCTCACCACCTGTCTCTAGGGTCCAGATGCACAAGTTTGAGAGCTCATCAGTACAAGGCTGGGAAAGCGAAGCGAGTCGGCTTTCTTGGCTAAGCCTCTGAGGCAAAGCAGCCACTTCTACCAGCAAATATGTGCAAATAACGGGGTTGGAGGGAGGCAGTTCATACGAGGGTGCAAATGAATGCAAATGTATTACTACCTGCATCTGTGTGTGTATATATATCATGTTAGAAACAAAAAGAACTAAAGACTTGTTCATTTCTTTGTGTAAGCAACTGTGTAAGCTTCAGTCATGTTTGGGATTGGCTTCAACTCCATGAGTAACTTTGTAGAGAAAAAACAATCACTTGTCCTCAGTTTATTTTTTTTTAAAGAAAAATGTTGGCCAGGCATGGTGGCATACACCACCTGGTCTACAAAGTAAGTCCAGGACAGCCAAGGGTATATAGAGAAACCCTGTCTTGAAAAACAAAAACAAAACAAAAAAAAAAGTTATCACCATAGTGATATCACCATATCTTTTAATTTAATTTTTATTTTATATGCATTGGTGTTTTGCCTGCATGTATGTCTAAGTGAGGGTGTCAGATCTTGGAGATACAGATAGTTGTGAGTTGCCATATGGATTCTGGAAATTGATCCAGGGTCCTCTTGGAAGGTAGCCAGTGCACTTAACTGCTGAGTCATCTCCCTAGCCCCCACCATATATATATATTTTTTCCAAACAGGGTTTCTTTCTGTAGCCCTGACTGTTCTGGACTCACACTGTAGACCAGGCTAACCTTGAACTCAGAGATCACCTGCCTCTGCCTCCCAAATGCTGGGATTAAAGATCACCAGGCCCTACACTGTTGCTTTTTTTTTTTTTTGGTTTTTTGAGACAGGGTTTCTCTGTGTGTCTCTGGCTGTCCTGGACTCACTCTGTAGACCAGGCTGGCCTCGAACTCACAGATATCCGCCTGCCTCTGCCTCCCAAGTGCTGGGATTAAAGGCGTGCGCCACCCCCGCCCGGCTTTTTTTTTTTAGATTTATTTTATTTATTTTATGCATATGTGTGCTCTGTCTGCATGTACAGCTGCATTCCGGAAGAGGGCACCAGATCACATTGTGGATGGCTGTGAGCCACCATGTGGTTGCTGGGAATTGAACTCAGGACCTTTGGAAGAACACTAGGCAGTGCTCTTCGCCGCGGCACCTCTCCACCCCCCCCCCCCTTTTTTTTTTTTTTTTTTTTTTAATTGAAAGGATTACTGTGTTCGAGTTGAGGTACATAGATGTGGAGGTCAGAAGATAACTTTTAGGAGTCAGCTCTCAACCTTGTACCTTATTGATACCAGAGCTCATGCTGCTGCTTCTAACATGGCTTCAAGGGATGGAACTCGAGCCATCAGGTGAAGCATGTACTTTTACCCTCTGAACCAGCTCCCTCTAGTTTGCTTTTAATTTTTAAAAAAGAGTGATGGCGCATGCCTTTAATCCCAGCACTCAGGGAGTCAGAGGCAGGTGGATCTCTGAGTTCAAGGCCAGCCTGTTCTACAAAGTGAGTCCAGGACAGTCAAGGATACACAGAGAAACCTTGTCTCAAAAAAACCGGGCGGTGGTGGCGCACGCCTTTAATCCCAGCACTTGGGAGGCAGAGGCAGGCGGATCTTTGTGAGTTCGAGGCCAGCCTGGTCTACAAAGCGAGTCCAGGACAGCCAGAGATATTCAGAGAAACCCTGTCTCGAAAAACCAAAAAAAAAAACCTTAAAAGAGAGAGAGATTGATTTATGTGTTTGACTTGCCTGTATGTATGCGCATATACAGAGTGTGCCTGGCAGCCAGGGGCATCAGATTCTCTGTAACTTGAGTTATGGATGGTCTCAAGCCACCACATGGGTACTGGGAACTAAACCTGGGTCTACTGCAAGAATAAGTGCTCCTAATCTCTGAGCCATCTCTCCAGTCTCTGCCTCCCCTCAACCGATGTTGCTTTTAAATCAGAGTGGGAGTGAAGACTTCACTGGATACTGGAAATATCGGTGATAGACACTTGTGATCAGCAAGCTTTCATTAAGCCAAACTCTGCTCAGAATCACCGGAAGGCCTGGAGCACCTACCCCACCCCTACTCCTGCTTGAGATTTCTGCGTCCTGTCCCGGTCTCCTGAGCTGTTCCACTTCAGTCACACAGACCATGCCACCCTGTCACACAGTAGACAGGCTGCACCTTCCCACCGCCCCTCCTGCATCTTTGCCCAGATGTTTCTTAGGTGTTATCTGAAATCCTTCAGCTCTCCGAGAGACCTGACGGCTCCACGTGAATTAGCAAGCTCAGCTGCAGTGCTCTCCACTTGTTGCCAGCTCTTAGGATGCTGCAGCCAGGCGGGATGCGTCGGAGGCTAGCCTGTGCTCCACAGTTAGTTCCAGACAAATCTAGGCACACAGCCAGGCTCTATTTCCTTTTGTTCCTCTTCCCCGCTTCCCTCCCCTCCACAGCATGTGCCTCTGTGACACCTCCTTTCACCTCCTACCTGACATTTCCACTGGAACATGCCTGTAGAGCCCAGAACAGGCATGTACATCAGCTTTGTTAGCACCTAAAATGCTTCCTCGACATAGCAGACAACGTTCTGGCTGAAAGAATAAAGAAATAACTACTATGTGCAAATTGCATGTGTTCTAGTCAACACCTACATTTCTTTTTTTTCTTTTTTTTTTTAAAGATTTATTTTATTTTATGCATGAGTGCTCTATCTGCATGTACACCTGCATTCCAGAAGAGGGCACCAGATCACATATTGGATGGTTGTGAGCCACCATGTGGTTGCTGGGAATTGAACTCAGAACCTTTGGAAAAGCACTAGGCAGTGCTCTTAACCGCTGAGCCATCTCTCCAGCCCAACACCTACATTTCTAAGCAAATGTATGAAAACGTTGATCCCACTGAAATGTCTTTCCCTCTTCCAGGAAAAAGGAAGGGTCAGGCCAACCCTGTAGTTTGTTGGGCTTTGAGCAGGTTCAGTGCACTGCCTTTGTGGCCTTCCCTTGTGGGTGTACAAATCAAGCTGTGTTTCACATTAATGTGTCATGTGTTCGTAAATCTCAAAGGGATCCTGGCAGGTGATTTGTTTGTTTTTGGTTTTTTGAGACAGGGTTTCTCTGTGTAACAGCCTGTCTGTCCTGGACTCACTTTGTAGACCAGGCTGGCCTCGAACTCACAGAGATTCGCCTGCCTCTGCCTCCTGAGTGCTGGGATTAAAGGCATGCGCCACCACCGCCCGGCTGGAATTTCTTTTTTTTTTTAAACTTTTTTTGTTTGTTTATTATGTACACAGTATTTGCTCTACATATATGCCCGGGCAGATCTCAATGTAGATGGCTGTGAGGCACCATGTGGTTGCTGGGAATTGAACTCAGGACCTTGGGAAGAACAGCCAGTGCTCTTAACCTCTGAGCCACCTCTCCAGCCCTGGAATTTCTTTTTATAGACATAATGTTTGCGTGTTTGGAACCCCATAACCCTAGCAGCTGCTGTGAATTAACAGTCTTTGGTTGGCCCTTTGCTGAATGTAATGTGGTTGAAGGGAAGTAGCCTTCATAGTACGGTGGTTCTGTGGTGGTGTTGGGATTTGCTGCCCCTCTGATGGGAATAAGAAGTACATTTTTTCCCCTTTGTCTTTTGAAACAAGATTTCATGTAGCTCAGACTTGCTATGTAGAAGAAGCTGGCCTTGAACTCCTGATCCTTACTTTGCCTCAGATTAGAAGCACGTACCATCACACCCAGCTGACATAACTCTTTTTGGGGATAACTCTTACGATTGCTTCTAGGTTCTCATTAAAATTGAACACCTGGGTGGGGGTGCTGAAGTTCCTCAGTGGGTAAAGGTACCTGTTGCCCAGCCTCATGTCTGAATTTAATCCCTGGGACGTACTTATGTGATGGAAGGAAAGAAAACCAATTGTAAAGTCCTCTAACCTCCACACATGTGCCATGGGATATACATATATACATACGCACATAATTATTTAAAACAACACTTGACAAGTTGTCCTAATTTGTGCCTGTTGAGATCTCATGACAGATACTCCCCTTTTGGGGAGGGCTAACTCTGATTCAACATTTAGTCATGTGTGAAGGGCCCAACTAGCCTGTCGTGTCATAGTATTACAGTACATTGGCCTGACATTCAGCTCTGAGGTATGGGGGACCTGGAGGAGGGATGGCAGTTGTCCCTTTGGACAACTACTACACAAAGCAAAGCCACTGGTTCATGAAGCTCCCAATTCACAGAGGTTCCCTTATTTACCAGACCCTGGCTCACTGATGTTTGCTAAGCTGAAACAGTGGTGCTCCTGAGCGCTGCTGTGGTAGCATTCATACCAGATGTGCAGAATGGAAAATGGATGTTTTTCTACTCAGTGAACAGAACTCAAACCTCTTAAAGCACTGGTCAATACTATTTTTTACTGACTCGGACTGTTGACAATAGCCTACCTGTTTGGTCTGCCATTTGGAAAACTACAGATTGGCAGGTTAAAGATTTCTCGTTTTGGAAGCAGTATCGTAGAAACAAAGCTGATAGAACCAGCTGGGTTAGTCATGTAGATTGACCATACTGAGGCTTCATTCTCCAATGAAACCGACTGGAATCGGCATGGGCTGAAGCTGTAACTCCTCGGTTGCTACCTTGGCTACTCAGATTCATTGTGTCCTAGACATGGCATCACACCCATCACCATGAGCTGAACACCAAGTACAGGACCCATGTTTCACATGCACGAGACCCAACCGCACAGACCCAACCATAACTTCTACACAAAGTAAACTGTCAACCAGACTTGGTAGCACACACCTGTAATCCAAGCACTCAGGAGACTGAGGCAGGAGGATTGCTGCAAATTGAAGGCCAGCCTGGGCTACATAGTTATGGGCCAGTTTTGGATTCAGTGCAACTTTAACCACACACAAAATAAAAATGAGGGAGGCGGGCTGTGTATGTAACTCACTTGGTAGAGCACTTTCCTTGCATGCACAAAACCTAGGTTTGATCTGCAGCACTGTGTAGTGTGGCAACATGTCTATAATCCTAGTGCTGTGGAGGTGGAGGTAGAAGGATGAGAAGTTCAAGGTTAGCCTCAAGCTCAAAGGCAGCCTGGGATACATGAGATCCATGTGTCAGAAATATATAAACTGTCCCTTGGTAAAGGAGACATACACCATGAGGCCCTTGAGCTTTTCTGTGTTAGCTCTCATTGCTGTGACAAATACTCAGTAGAAACAGTTGAAAGAAACTTGAAGCTCACGGTTGGGGTCAGCTGGCTCCATAGTTTCTGGATGTGAGTGCAGAAGAATGATGTCATGGTGAACGATGTAGTGGAGTAGAGATGCCCATTCCACAGCAGAGGAGAGGCAGAGACAAAAAGGGACTAGGAGAAGGTGTACTTTTTCTTTAAAATATTTATTCACTTTGAGTGTTTTGCCTGCATGCATTTAAGTGCACCATATGTGGCGTGCCAGCTACTTGAGTCCAAGCACTGTAACTGGAGTTACAGTTGTGACACTTCATGCAGGTGCTGGGAATCCAACTGGAGTCCTCTGCAAGAGCAAGTTCTTAACTGTAACTGCTGGGCCTTCTTTCCAGCTCCAACACACCCCCAATGGCCAAGTTCTTCCAGCTAGGGTTTACCTCCCAAGCCTCCGGCCCCTCCTAGTAGAGCTATTGAATTATGAATTCATCAACATATTTTACTGCTGTTAATGAAGTCAAAGCCTTTATGATCCAATTCTAAAAGACTATCAGCTGACAAGCCTTTTTAAAACGACCTTTTAGGGGGCTCATTTTCATATTAAAATAATTCCCAGCTTTTGACTTTGGAGGCTGTTAGCTCTATTCTGGGTACTTTTTCAGGTTCTATTCTTGCTCCCCCAGTCCAGTGAGAGGTCTTTGGCCACCCCACTGTGGTTCTTGAAAATAATCTTACCATATTTTTCAACTTTGTAGACATTATCAGCCAAACAAAAGCAAACTGATTACAGTAGACACTCCAGCCTTTCAAGGTTCTCAGAAAACATTGACCGCTATACAGACATCTGATACTGTGGAGTGAAGAAGTGACCTCCTCCACCTACATCCTCAGAATTCAATCAAAACAGTTTCTGACTCTACCTTTGATTTGGTTGAACTTCCCTTTGAAAACTGATGGTGACACTTAACTACCACTGAGACAATATTGGGAAAGGGCGACCCATAAGAGGTGATGAAGTGACAAGATACCGCTCTCACAAACAGATGCATGCTGATGCCGAGGATAGAACCTGAGAGCGTGCCCACAATAGTGATCTACGAGCTTGAAGAGGGTGTCAAAGGTTGGGTGGTACGATTTTAATATAAAAATGAGTGCCCCCCCCCAGGTTCATTTGTTTTTTAAGTTTGTCAGCTGATAAAGAGTTTTTGGGAATTAGGTCATAAGGACTCTGATTCCATTAATAATAGGTAAGTATGTTGATGGATTCATACTACCATGAAAGGGAGCTAGGGATCTCTCTCTCTCTCTCTCTCCGTATGTATGTGTGTGTTTTTCCTGGCTCTTGTGTGTTGTCATGTGATGTTTTCCACTGTGCTAATATGGAGCAAGAAGACCGTCACCAGACATTGCCCTCCAGTTTTGGACATTCAGCCTCCAGAACTGTGAGAAGTAAATTCATTTCCCTTGCAAATTGCCCAGCGGTAGGTACTGAGCTAAATAGACTAAAATAACATCAGCGCCCCCTTTGGAGTCCATATAGTTAGTATCTTAGCGTTTTGTGTTTCTGTAAAACAGTGCTTGCACTGAAGGGAAGTGGTTTATTTGGGCTTAGAGTTCTGGTGTTCAGTGGAGGTCCACCAAGGCAAGGAATGGAGGTAAAGTGGGTCTGTGACTAGAGGCATGTCTGTGAAACGAGACACCAGACTTGGTTTGACAGGTGAAAGAACTTAACTGCCACTTGAGAAACAGAGTGTACTGCCATGTGCTGTAGTGACAATTGTGGCTTCTTTAAAAAACACAGAAGTAAGAATGTTTGCATTTTAATCCCAGGTGTGAGCCGGGCGGTGGTGGCGCACGCCTTTAATCCCAGCACTTGGGAGGCAGAGGCAGGCGGATCTTTGTGAGTTCGAGGCCAGCCTGGTCTACAAAGCGAGTCCAGGACAGCTAGAGATATTCAGAGAAACCCTGTCTCGAAAAATCAAAAAAAAAAAAAAAATCCCAGGTGTGGGGGATATGGGGCTGCTTTGAAGCAGCTGACTATGATTTTGCCAGCTACAGATGGTTTCTGCAATTGTGCGACATTTGGGATTCTGGGGACTTTTTTTTTTTTTTGGTTTTTCGAGACAGGGTTTCTCTGTTTAACAGCTCTGGCTGTCCTGGACTCGCTTTGTAGACCAGGCTGGCCTCGAACTCGCAAAGATCCGCCTGCCTCTGCCTCCCAAGTGCTGGGATTAAAGGCGTTCGCCACCACCACCTGGCAATTCTGGGGACTTTTCAGAGGGTAGATAAATGCTAGGGCTCCAAGAGGTGGGTTGGGTTGGTTGGTTGTTGGTTGCTGTTTGTTAAGTAGTGTCCAAAAAAGAAACAAGAAGAAATTAGACATCTTGCTAGTGAAGATCAAACTTGCCCCAAGGAGCTCAACACCTCTAATCAGCTGGAAGTAGTCTAACGATAACGTGGCCCCTTTCCCCTCTGCCTTTTTCTCTCCTATCTAGTGTTAGAGGGGTTGAAAAGGTGAAGAAAAGGGGTGAAGATGGGTAGAAGAAAGAAGAACCCACAAAGTAGCAAACATCGGCTACAATGAGCTATCCAACTAGCCACATTAGAAATCAAGTTTTTCTTTACATTTTTTAAAATTACATTTAGTGTTTGGGATGCACACATGTGGAGCTCAGAGGACAATGTGTGAGAGTCACTTCTTCCACCACATGCGTCCTTGGGGTCTGTTAGGCACAGGTGTGGGCATCTTTACCCACTGAGTCATCTCTACAGTCCTGAAATCAAATTGGAAGCTGAGTTTTTTTTTTTTTGTTTTTTTTTTTTGTTTTTTCGAGACAGGGTTTCTCTGAATATCTCTGGCTGTCCTGGACTCGCTTTGTAGACCAGGCTGGCCTCGAACTCACAAAGATCCACCTGCCTCTGCCTCCCAAGTGCTGGGATTAAAGGCGTGCGCCACCACCGCCCGGCTGGAAGATGAGTTTTGACGGGACAAATCATATCTAAACTACAGAATAAGAAATTTTGGTCACTGGCAGGGCTGATTCCTTCTTATTGACTCTCCAGATTCTAATCAGTACAAAAAGGGTAACTGAGAAGAGAGCCAAGAGAACCAATGGGATAGCTGTTGTCCAACAGCTGGCAGGCTTGAGAACCAGGAAGACCAGATGTTCCCATTTGCATCTAAAGGCAGGGAAAAGCTAATATTACAGTTTGAAGGCTATTAGGCAGGAGAAAAATTTTAGTTGGTGTAATGCAGCCTTTTGGTTTTGTTCAGGCCTTTAATAGAGTGGGTAAGCTGGGCCACATGGGGTCTTGGGCACTCAGGCTTACCATTTCTTCTCTTCCTCCTTCCTTCTTTTCTCTCTTCCTCCTTCCTTCTTATCTCTCCTCCTTCCTTCTTTTCTCTCCTCCTCGTTCCTTCTTTTCTCTCCTCCTTCCTCCTTTTCTCTCCTCCTCCTCTGGTTTTTCTTCTGGTGAAAGGACTCTAATTTATTTATGTGAGCATGTGGTGGGCACCTGCCATACTAGGCATGTAAAGGTCAGAGAACAACTTTCAGGAGTCTGTTTTCACCTTCCACCATTAATCCCAACTCCACTTTTATGTGTATGGTGTTTTTGCCAGCATGTATGTCTGTGTAACACATGTGTGCAGTTCCCAAAGAGACTAGAAGGGCCAGAAGAAAGTGTCACATCCCCTGGCACTAGTTACAGACACCCACCATGTGGGTGCTGTAAATTTAACCCAGGAAAGGATATGAGACTGGAGGATCAGCCAATACACTTAGCCACTGAGCTGTCTTTCCAGCTCTGATTCCATCTTTTGGTCTCTGGTGATTCAACTTGGGTCATCAGACTTGGCCACAGATGCCTTTGCCAGCCCAAATAAGTTTTCTTTTAATTGTGTTCAGGAGATGGGGTCTTGCTGTGTAACCCATACTGGCCTTGAACTGGAGATCTCCCTCCTCAGCTCCCATGTGTAAAGATTGCAGTTATGGGGCACTACACACCCATATGCTGGTCTATTCCAATCTCTTGCCCACTTTTGGACTTTGATGTCTCTTAATGTTTTATATTTTTATTCTTTTGTATGGACTCATATTTATTAACA
Source organism: Lophiomys imhausi (assembly GCA_907164525.1). Classification (NCBI taxonomy): domain Eukaryota; kingdom Metazoa; phylum Chordata; class Mammalia; order Rodentia; family Muridae; genus Lophiomys; species Lophiomys imhausi. The sequence continues at coordinate 3,347,895 of CAJQZJ010034389.1, forward strand.
GCTTTTATGTGGGAACTTTGGGGTCCTGGCTATGGGTGTGTTTCTCCTGGGAAAATTTATATTTACTTCTGACCAAGATACTGAAGTTATTCATCTACTTTAAAAGGAGTCCTCTCTGTAGTTTCTGGGCCAGCAGAGTAATGTAATTCCCTGTGCTCAGATTTGCTGTGGCTTTTTGATCTTATTTCCTGGAGAACAACAGTAAAGTTAGAATTCATGGTTCTTCCAGGACCACAGTATTTGAAGCCATGGATGTCTAGAAAAAGCTGTACTGTGTATACTTATGGACCCATTTTCATCCCAAAGATTCTAGAGCCTGCCAGAGTTATGACTTTTCTGAGTTAAAAATATATCATCTGGGGCTGGAGGGATGGCTCAGTGATTAAGAGCACTGGCTGTTCTTCCAGAGGACCTGGGTTCAATTCCCAGCAACCACATGGCAGCTCACAACTGTCTGTAGTTCCAGTTCCAGGGGATCTGACACCCTCACACAGCCATGTATGCAGGCAAAACACCAATGTAATGTAAAATAAAAGTAAATTACTAAAAAATATGAATATCAAATGTCATATAATTGGAAATAGTTTGAAATAAAGTTTTGACAAATCAAACACTGCATACACTAATGGGGATACAATGTGATATTTTATATGTATTTCATTGTAAAATGATTGCAGTAAATTAAAGATATTCTTACCTCACACAACCCCACCCTCTCTGTGGGCATGCATATGGGGACATAGTGTGTGCTTTATAAGAGTTATTTTTCAGAGGTGCTGGGGATTATACACAGGGCCTTACGTACATTAGACAAATACTGTACTTGTGTGCGCTTTTTAAAAATTGCTAACCATGGATACATAGAAAAACCCTGTCTCATAAAAAAAAAATGCTACCCCGAGGATGAAACATTTATTAGCAACTTTACCGTCCCAACAGGGAATATAAACGGCAAGAGATGTTGCTTAGCTTTGGAAGAATCCTAACAAATGCCGATGGTTCCAAGTACTTCCCATCTTTACCTCCAATCAACACTAAATTTGGATTTTACCTTTGGTGAAATAGTACTCACTGTGTATGCATTACCTGGAAGCACTGTACTGAAACTATCTACTCTTGGTTGAAAATCTAAGGAACCCAACCTACAACTTTTGTAATGAAAGCTGCTTGTTTCAGGTTACAATCAGGTTTGCTAAAGGAACTACTATTGTCACACACCTGAAGACTCATTTGAATCCTTTCCTTAAAGCTATTGTTTCAATATGCAATGAGGGAATCTTTTATGCAAGCTTTGGTCCGTGTTCCAAAAAGGATAGGACTTCATTAGGTGGCTTTGGTGCACTCCTGACCCCTGGCAGGGCAAGCTCTCCTCCACCACTGAGCTCCAACCCTCTTATCAAGCTTTGGTATTTGCCACTTGCACCTTGTAGCTTTTAAGGTGGGAGGACAGAACAGGTCACTATCAACATGAACGTATTGGCTAAATCTGTTTACACAGGGATTCAGGGCAACCCTCCGCCGCCCAACACACTTTAAAATTACTCTCGTAACTTCTAGTACCGTTTTGAGATCAATCTCTACACAGCTAGACCGCATGAAAGGGCGAGCCAATGAGGTGATGGACTCTTATGAGCGGCATGTTGCTTGGCCAATGGGATGAATCCCTGGGCCAGGGAGGCCCGGAAATCAGGACTTGGAGCACGTGGTTCCTTCTAAGTGGCAGGTGGGGCGGTGAGGGTGGTGGTCTTCAAAGGCAGGGTGCTTCAGGTTCCTGACAGCTCGAGGCCAGGTGAGAGGGTGACCCTCAGATGTGGACAGCTAGGAGGGTTAAGGGTGCTCTGGTGGAGGCTTGATGGGCTTTTTGTTCAGACTCCTGGTGCTGAGCCTCCCGCCCTCTTGGGCTACCTCCTACTCTGCGCCCCTCCCCCACGAGCACGAGGTCGTGTGGGCGGGGGCAGGGTGGACTGGAATTCGTTATTCCAGGCTGCGTGTGTGGGAGGAATGCAGGGCCTGGAATAGGAGGGAAAGGAGGTGGCTCGAGGAGCAAAGGCATTCGCTTGGGGTTCAGTGGCACAAGACCTAAAAAGAAACCTAGACAAGGGTGGCCGCAATCCATTTGGTGGAAAGGTATTTTTCTGTCGTGGACCCTGGGTGGGGTTTGCCCTGAAGGACTTGAGCCTCAGGTTAGGCCTGAGGCCTAATGCCCCAGCCTAGAGGGCACACACAGAGAACTGGAGAAGATAGGCCTGGCCTGGGACGCTTCACTGGCGAGTGTGTGAGAGCTAACCCAGGGAGGAAACCTGCTTGAAGGAGAGGCCTCCCGGAAGGAGGGATCCAATCTGTGAACGTGGTCATAGGAAGGTCCAAAGATCGCAGAGGTCTGCACAGGAAGATTGCAAGTTCAGGGCCTGCCTGAGCTACATAGCAAGACCCTTTCTCAAAAACAGGACAGGTGTGGTGGAACATGCCTATTCTCTCCCTGGACTTGAGAGCCTGAGGCAAGGACTGTCAAGAGTTCAAGGCCAGGTGGGGCTACATAACAAGACCCTGCCCTGCCTCTGAAGACGGCCTCCCACCCCCACCAGGTTTTCTCTGTGTAGAGCCCTGGCTGTCCTGGAATACTTTCTGTAGACCAGGCTGGCCTTGAATTCACAGAGATCCACCTGCCTCTGCCTCTCAAGTACAGGAATCAGACATGTGCACCACCACTACCGACAAAAAAAAATTTTTTTTAATTTAAAAAAGAAACCTTTGAAGTGACTCTGTTATAGGAGACTGGTTCTGTCATTGTTCCAACTTGGCAAATGAATCTCCTCTACTTTGTGAATCTGGTTTGGGAGAAGGAAAAGGCAAACAGTGGGAATTTTAAGTTTTTTTTATTCTTAGAGAATTTCACCCCTATGTGTTATGATCATACTCATTTCCTTCCGAAATTCCTCCCATATCCACCCACCCAACTTTTTTTTTTTTTTTTAAACACCCATCAAATCCAGTATGTGCTGCCCATGTGCTCCTGGATGTGTGGCTTTTCCCTGGAGCATTTGCTAGAGGCTACATTGATAAAGAAAAATGGTTCCCCCTCTCCCTGCTATCACTTGCCAACAGCTCCTTGGCTAGGGGTGGGACTTCATGCCTACCTAACCCTCTCCATGGTGGGAGCTGGTATGGCTTGAGCAAGTAACCAACCACTTTCTGATTGCATGTAAGTACCATTGCACAAGATGAAAGAACTTGTCACTAGATAGGCCCTAGGCCTTAGGGTAGAATCTATTACTATTATTCTGCTTAATGGACATAGTGTTAAATTGACTCCTAATGACTTATACCCATAGATTAATACATCTTTCAACTCTGATCAGAAAAGCTTCTATTTAGGGTAGACGGTGACTCTTTAATCCTTTGAAAATGCTGGCAGGTAATTAATCAGAACAGAATCAACAGTCATTTCTACAGCCTCTCGATGGATCCCGTCCGGCCATTGTTCAGGGGGCCCACTCCTGTCCACCCATCTCAATGTGTTCGGATGCCAGGCTGTTGGCCACAAGCTCCTAGACCTTTGGACCCATCCCTGGGTAGGGCAGGACCTGTAGGCAGAGGCCTTGTGTTTAGAAAGCCAGAGGAATCCAGCCCACAACTCCAGCCAGTACAAAAGGTAAGAGAGGGTTTAGGAAATGGGGATGCTTTCTATATAATCAAAGGCTGTTATTTTTATTTTTTGTTTGTTTTGACAAGTAGTTGCATCTTGGGGTCATTCAATCCAAGTCCTAGAGAAAGTGCCTCAAAGTAAACCCTTGGTGGACTTGGGTCAGTGCCTAAGGTTGGTTTCTGGCTTCAGTCCTCCATCCACTCAATTCTCCAGTTTTCCATCCTTTCATATAAAGTTTAGGGGTTTAAACACAGCCAGTTACTGCTTCTGAGTGTTGAGATTCTACTCTGAATAGCTCTGTAGTGTTGACAACAACTCCTGCTTCTTCGGTAATAATTTTTTAGTTTGTTCCTTCCAAAAATTCCTTGAAGATAAACAGGATCCTTACAGTTGCTGCTGTGATGTGAGCATTTTTAGTCCCCTGATGATATGGTGATTTTAAGAACAGTATTCATCTATAATTCATATTTTAAGGATAAAGAGTTATGTAGATAGTGGAGTTATGATAATTCTAAGAGGAGTTGAAAGTACAAGGTTTTTTTTTTTCTTTTTTTTTCGAGACAGGGTTTCTCTGAATATCTCTGGCTGTCCTGAACTCGCTTTGTAGACCAGGCTGGCCTCGAACTCACAAAGATCTGCCTGCCTCTGCCTCCCAAGTGCTGGGATTAAAGGCGTGCGCCACCACCGCCCAGCATAAGTACAAGGTTTTATAAGAAAACTGACAGCAATATTGCATGTTTAGTCAGATGAAATGCTTTGGTCTGTGTGTAACTTTTATTTGCCTAGCAATTATAACTGGCATAACAACAAGCTTTCAGGACTACCACAGCAGTACAGTCGCCGAGTTCATTGGATATTGTTTAAGAGAAAACACACAAGATAGGAGTAGGATGCAGCTCATTTGGTAAAGTGGTTGCCTAGCATGTATGGAACCTAGGATTTGATCCCCAGCACCACATAAAGCAGGTGTGGATTCGCAAATCTGTAATCCTAGCACTGTGAGGTGGAAACAGAGGGATCAGAAGTTCAGTATTCACCTGAACTTCTAAACTGCATAGCAAGTTTGAGACCAGCCTGTAAAAAAAAAAAAAACAAAGTTAAGAACAAAACCTTAAACTTGGGATATCCTTAAATGATCGTTTTCTCCTTAAAATCAATTAAACAATGTTCCTGTTCCCTTTTACTTTGGCTGTGTAGGAAACAGACTTAGGAAAGGGCTAGAGAGAAGACACTCGCTGTGTGAACATAAGGCCCTGAGTGTTAATCTCCAACCACTCATGTAGAAGCTGGGCACAATGCACCTCATGTGTAACCCTCTCTCTGTAATCCCATTACTCCTACAGAGATCTGGGAAGTGGTCATGGGAGAATCTACAGATGCTTGAAGGCAAGCTAGCTTGGTGTATGCACCAGCCAACAAGCAGCAAGAGACTGGTCTCAAAGAATGTGGAAGACAGGCCTGTCCTTGAGTTTGTCTTCCAACTTGCATATACCCACTGTAGCATACAGTCACACTAAAGCAAAGATAGAAAATAGTTTTTAATTTTTTAAATTAAATAAATTGAAACTTAATAATAAAGCCAACCAGCCCCCCCCCCCAAAAAAAAAACAAAAAAACAGGCACTGAAGAGATGCCTCTTTTATACCATCATGTTGGTTTATAACAGTCTGCAACTCTAGGGCTGGGGGAATCTGATGTCTTCTTCTGACCTCCACAGGCACCAGGGACACACATAGTGCTCATGCATAGAGCTATACATACAAAACAAAAATAAATACATCTTTTAAAAATATAAGTAACTGAAATTGCCAGGCATGGTGGGGCATGCCTTTAATCTCAGTACTCAGGAGGCAAAGGCAGATGGATCTCTGTGAGTTCAAGGACAGCCTGGTGTACAAAGTGAGTGCAGGATAGCCAGGGATACACAGAGAAACCCTGTCTCAAAAAAACCAAAAAATAAACAAAAATATATATAAGTAACTGGGTGTGGTGGCACACACCTTTAATCCTAGAACTTAAGGAAGCAGAGGCAGGTGGATCTCTGTGAGTTCGATGCCAGCCTGGTCTACATGGTTCCAGGCCAGCCAGGGCTGCATAGTGAGACCATATTTAAAATAAATTGAAAACCTGGAGAAGCAGATACCTATTTTGTGATATTTTATTATACTGTACATCAATTCATTGACTTTTTGTTGTTTTTGATTATTTTTTGTTATTGTTGTTGAGACAGGCTCTCTCTGTAAAGCCTTGGCTGGCCTATAAACTCACTGTGTGGACCAGGCTGGCTTGAAACTCACAGAAATCCACCTGCCTCTGCCTCCTGAGCACTAGGATTAAAGGTGTATGCCACCAGCCGGGCGGTGGTGGTGCACGCCTTTAATCCCAGCACTTGGGAGGCAGAGGCAGGCGGATCTTTGTGAGTTCGAGGCCAGCCTGGTCTACAAAGTGAGTCCAGGACAGCCAAGGATACACAGAGAAACCCTGTCTTTAAAAAAAAAAAAAAAAAAAAAAAAAAAAAAAGTTAAAAAAAAGGTGTATGCCACCAAGCCTAGCCAAATTCATAGACTTTTTAGAAAGTGTACTTCTTATTCTATGTGTCTGGGTGTTTTGTCTGAATGTCTCTCTGTGTACTACATGCATGCCTGGTGCCAGATGGGGCAAAAGAGAGCATTGGATCCCCTGCTGCCACATGGGTGATGGGAATTGAACTTGGATCTTTTGGAAAGGCAGCCACTCACTGCTCTTAACTGCAGAGCCAGTTAACTCCAGTCTCTTAAATTCACAGAGTTATTTGTTTGTTTGTTTTTTTACTTTTTTGAGACAGGGTTTCGCTGTGTCATAGACCTGACTGTCTTGGACTCACTTTGTAGACCAGGCTGGCCTTGAACTCACAGAGCTCAGCCTGCCTCTGCCTCCTGAGTGCTGGGATTAAAGGTGTGCACAACCTGGGCTGGAGATATGGCTCATCATTTTAGAGTACTTCTGCTAGTTGCTCTTCCAGAGGTCCTGAGTTCAATTCCCAGCAACCTCATGGTGTCCCACAACTATCTATAGTGAGATCGGGTGCCTTCTTCTGGCATGCAGGTGTACGTGCAGGCAGAACACTATATTAAATAAATAATATATGTATATAGAGAGAAATAGGCTGGGTGTGGTAGAGCATGCCTTTATTAAAAAAAAAAAAAAAGGTATATACCACCATGCCCAGCTAAATTCATAAAGTTTTTAGCTCAACTACATTTACTCCAGGGGCTGGAGAGATGGTTCAGCTCATAAGAGCATTGGCTGCTTTTCCAAAGGACTCGGGTTCAAATCCCAGCATCCACATAGCAGTTCACAGCTGTGTGTAATTGCTGGGTGTGGTGGTGGTGCATGCCTTTAATCCCAACACTCGGGAGGAAGAGGCAGGAGGACCTCTGTGAGTTCAAGGACAGCCAGGGCTTGTTACACAGAAACAGTCTCCAAAGAAACCCGCCCAAAAACCCAAAACAACATTTACTTTTTAAAATGTGGTTCTAAATATTGAAAAAAATATATGAAGCATTTTATCCATTAAGACATTTTTATTACCCTTGCATTTATTTTGTATTTTCATACATGATGTGTGAGTGTGTGTGTGTGTGTGTTTGTGTACACATGCCACAGTGTGTATGTGGAGATCAGGGAACAGCTTGTGAGCGCGTTCTTTCCTTCCACCATGGGGGTTCCAGGGATTGAACTTAGGTTCTTAGGTTTGGCAACAGGTACTTTTATTCAAGGAACCATCTCACCAGCCAATATCCCTTATTCTTATAACATTGATAGGATTTGGGGAAGGTGATTTTTTATTTAGAAAGACATTGTTTCTAGGATTCTAATCTACTTCTAAGGATAACCTTAATAATTACCTTTCCCTAGGAGTCTGTGGGTTTGGTGTCTATGTTCCGTGGCATGGGCCTTGATACGGCATTCCGGACTCCTTCAAAACGAGAAGTGCCTCCTTTAGGTATGTGGACGTGAACTGGAAATATGGAGGCGTGTTTGTTTGGTTGGTCCTTGTGTCCACATGGTTTATCTTCAGAAACCTAACTGTGCAACATACTCAGCTCACAGTAACAGCTGAGGTTTGGTTCTTGCAGGCAGAGGTGTTCTAGGTCGAGGCTTGTCTGCTAACATGGTCCGCAAGGACAGAGAAGAACCCCGTTCCTCTTTGCCTGATCCTTCGGTGCTGGCAGCTGGGGACAGCAAGCTGGCAGAGGCTTCTGTTGGTTGGAGTAGGTGGGTAAAGTCACTTTGTCCTGTAACCTCAAGCGTCAGATTGGAAGAGAGGCTCTGGGACAGGTGTGTTACATTCCAGATGAGCATTTCTTTGGGAAGGGAGAGTAGTTTCCACTGGGTACCTCACAGCTTCATTTGACTCTCCACAAGGTCCTCTGATGGTAGATATGAGTCTCATTCCCCTCAATTCTACCTAGGAATATGGCTCTCAGAGGGCATACCAAGAGTGACTAGTGAATGGGTCATGATTTTAAGAGAATTCTAAGGCTGAGGTTGGGCCCCTTTGGGCATCCCCTATTCATGCCTCTGATCTCAGTGCTGTCCTCAGTCTAGTTCATATGGTGCCTTTGGGAAGCCCAGGGCAGTGGCCAGGTCATCATGTCCATCCACACCAAACTGCAGAACAAGGGACATGTCATTGAGGCCCTGTGTAGACCCAAGTTCACGCTCTCTGGCTGCCAGAAGATACATACCTCAAAGAAGATACATGCTTCACTGAGCTTAATGAAGATGAATTTGAAGACATGGTAACTGAGAAGTAGCTCATCCTTGATGGCTGTGGGGTCAAATATACGCAAGTAGTGGTTCCCTGAACAAGTGGTGGGTCCTGCACTCCTGGGGCTTCCCTGTGCTGTCTTGCATCCTACCAAATCATGTTCAGTAATAAATTTCACATCCAGTTTTTAAAAATAAAAGGAATGGTACACTTGAGTGTTAGGAGCTGGGGATGGTAGCACACGGCTTTAATCCCAGCACTTGGGAGGCAGAGACAGGCACATCTCTGAGTTCAAGGCCAGCTTGGTCTACAAAGTGAGTCCAGAACAGTCAAAGATACACAGAGAAATCCTGTCTTGAAAAAAAAAAAAAAGGAAGGGCTGGAGAGATGGCTCAGCCGTTAAAGGCTAGGCTCACAACCAAATATATATAAAAAAAAAGGAAAAAAGCCAAGAGCAGGAAGGAGGGACAAATGCCATGGGCTAGAGAAAAAAAAAAGTCATTCCATGTGGCCTGAAACATTGGCATAGTGTGGGTAATAACAGCCCAGGGTATGAATGTATATATGGGGTCATATTTGGGGAATAGAATTAAGGGGTAACTTAGATGGGCTAAGATTGCACAATCCAGGCCAAGGCTTGTTAAAAATCTATCAGGTGTCTGTGTGCTCATTTATAATGACAGCTTAAGGATTAACAGCTGCTGGCACAATTAGCGATAATCTAAATACTGGTAAATAATTTCATTAGCCATTTTCTACAGTTGAGGGGATGGTCTAGATGTAGTGTAGACTAGAAAAGCCCTGATTTGCCTCTTTCTCATTTCAGAATGCTGGGAAGAGGCAGTTCTGATGTCTCTTTATTACCGCTGGGAAGAGCAGCCAGTAGTATAGGCAGAGGGGTGGACAAACCTCCCAGTGCCTTTGGCCTGGCTGCTCGGGATCCCCCCAGGCTGCCACAGCCTCCAACTCTGTCTCCAACCTCACTGCACTCTGCAGATCCCCCTCCAGTCGTGACTGTGGAGCGAAAGGAAAAGTGAGTTAAGACCACCCACTGCTCTGAAGGAGGGTGGTGAGGAAGGAGCACCTCTGAAGCCTGCTCTTGGGCTGCTGGGTAGAAATGTGGACGCTCTTCAGTGAGTCCATGTTCTTCTGGGGTGATAGGGGCTGGAGTGGGTTTTGCCTTTTGACAAAGGGGAGATAGATGAAGAGATTTTTGAAGAAGTGCAGTGGGTTTAACTGAATACAAACATTTGAGTGTCTCCAGCAAGCAAACTCTTGGCTTGTCACGTTCCTTCCACATCTGAGACACAGTTTTCTGTCATGTTGAAGATAAGGAAGTTACCCAGGAGGAGTATTATCAACACCTCACCTGTCCGGGGATGAGTTATTTGTTCTTAGGTAGTTGGGCTTGTTTATTGTAGCGTTATTTGTAGGGCAGCCCAGATGACTTTGCTGTATAATTAGATGTGACTATGTTTGTACATCCTGACTCCCAGTTTGTGTAAGTGGGAACATTTTTTCCCCAGTCTTTTCCTTGCTAATGGGGGCTGATTAGTTGGTTATTGGGGTATATGATGTGTTCTGTGGGTTTTTGACTTTTTTTTTTTAAATGTCCCAGCCGGCCTTGAACCCCTGGGCTGAAGTGGTCTTCTGCCTTGGCCTCTTGAGGAGATGGAACTAAGTTGTATAATATCATGCCTGGCTTGCGTGCCCTCCACTTCCTCCCCAACACCTTTTTTTCTTTTTCCAGAGAGCTTTTGGTCAAGCAAGGATCAAAAGGAACACCTCAATCTTTGGGTCTGAACCTCATCAAAATCCAGTGTCATAACGAAGCGGTTTATCAGTATCATGTGACTTTCAGGTGTGTACAGCTGTTTTTCTCCCTTGTGTGCTTCCTAGAGGACAGGGGTGGTCTAGATCCCTGAAGGTAACTTAGTGCTGCTCTAAGCTATTCCTGACTCCGTCTGTATGCAGTAAGTCTGCACTCAGGGGTCTGGGAGGATGTCCAAAGTTAGCAATTATGTGTGCTTTAGCTCCTTTCCCAATTACAGTTTTGATTTAATAGGTTCAGGCTTACGGCATGAATCTAGAAATGGATTTAATGATTAAGTAATGGACCATGTGCTCAGGGCCTGTGCTGTGCATGGGCTCCTGCCATGGCCTTTCCTGGTTTTCTGGCTGTCCTGAGGCTTGAGCTCTGGGCTTCACGTATGTGGGTTAATACTGTACCGCTGAGCAACACCCCAGCACCTTTCTATGATCTCTTGGCTCATCTTTTGTAACTCTTTAACCCTTTTCTTAAACTCCTACCACTTGTATAAGATCCATTACTCATAAAGCCTGGTTCTTCTATACACATCGTCATCAACATTTTGTGTCTCTCTAGTGACAGACAGTTCAGGGTTAAACTAAAGGGTAAGTGAATGGAGAGATGGCTCAGTGCTTAAGAGCATATGCTGCTCTTGCAGAGGAACTGAGTTCCAGCACCCTTATTGGGCAGCTCACTACCAGCTATAAATCCAGCTCCAGGTGAATCTAATTCTACACCTGAACATAGATACATTCACATACAAATGATTAAAAGTAGTAAAAATAAATCTTAAAAGATTTGAAATCAAAGAAATCAAAGAAAAGAACTTTAATAGTTAGCAACATTTTAGAATTTTTCCTATTTTTTAAGCATAAGGGTTCATAATAGTTTATGTTCTCTTTGTAAGATCATAGGAAAGCCTTTCTCTAGATGTTATTGTCTGAAATCATGAAAAAACAAATTGAAATACATTTGAAGAACATGTGAAGATGGGAACCTGCACTTTTCTGACAGTTACTGTAAATGGAACAGAAGATAATGTTTTCCTGTTTACACATTGTGACACTAATGACATGTCTAATATGTCATGGACTTGTGGTGAGAACATGCAAGTTTCCCTGTAGCAGTATGTCATAAGTTATAGAATGCTCTGATCACTGTAGTGTACATATGTGCGCTCTCCTGTGTCACAGAGCACTGCTGTCTTGATGGGCATCTTCCCTTCCTCATCTCTTCCCTCACCATCACTATTCTGTATGAGTTTGATGTTCCTTTTAGAGTCCACCTAGAAGTGAGATCTTTAAAAAAATTTTTCAATTATGTGTATTTATGTGTCTGTGTGTGGGTATATGCACATATGTGCAGATATGCAAGGAGGTCAGAAATGTCAGAGCCAGCTGGAGTTCCATGCAGCTGTGGGCCATTAGATGTAGTTTCTAGGAACAGAGTTCTGCAACAACAATACGTGTTCTTTTGGAGCTTTTTGTTTTTTGAGACAAGGTTTCTCTATGTAGTCTTGCTGTCCTGGAACTCTCTCTGTAGACCAGGCTGGCCTCAAGCTCAAGAGATCTGCCTGCCTCTGCCTTCTGAGTGCTAGGATTAAAAGTGTGCTACTATTTGCCTGGCTGCTCTTAACCACTGGCTTATTTCACTTAGGATAATGTCCTGTGGGTTCATCCTTTCTGAAAATGTCAGAATTCATTTTTACAACTGCAGAATTGAGATATGGGCACATCCTTGTTATCCCAACACTTGGAGGCCAAAGCAGAATTGTCTTTCAGTCAAAGCCAGTCTGACTACATAGTGAGTTCCTGACTAGCTTGAGCTACAGTTGTCTGTGTGTGTGTGTGTGTGTATAGTTGATATAGAGATCATAACTGATCAGAGTGTTAAGATTTAAGTGATAATAAAGTGTTCAGTTCTAAACAGGACAATTATATCATTCCCACCAAACCTCAAATAACAATATGGAAGATGGAATGGAGAGAATAAGAACCCATGGATAGGGAAGTGTACTGCTTTAAAAAACAAAACAAAACTTCTAAACATGACATGGTCATTGCATTCATGAATTTACTGCAGGGTGGTCAGTGAACAACACAAGATTGGACCTGGTAATATTTTATCATGGATGGAGGAGGGGCTGATGAGGCCCTATCCTCATTGTGAGACACTGGCAGTTGATGGTTGTTGGGGAAAGGGTATTTTTTTCTTCACTGGTGTAGTCATTGAAAAGTTGCCCATATTCCAGTAAGTAACATCATGCAAACAATCTCAGTGAAATCAGTGGGTCATACACAAAGACATGAAAGTAGGGGGCTGGAGAGATGGCTCCAAAGTTAAGAGTACTTGCTGCTCTTGCAGAGGTCAATTCAATTCCCAGTACTCTCATGGTGACTCACAACTGTCTGTAACTCTAGTTCCAGGGCATCTGACATACTTTTCTGGCTTCCATGGTCTCCAGACACATGCATTATGCATAGACACATGTAGACACACATAATACAAATAAAATAAAATTTAAAAAATACATGAAAGTAGGAGGGAGAACAACTTGTAATAGGATTCAGGAAAACTTTACTAGTTTTTGTTTGTTTTTTGGATTGTGATTTTTTTTTAGCATTCCTACAATTTTTAAATTTATTCTTCCCTCATACAATACATCCTAACTACAACTTCCCCTCCCTCTACTTCTTTCAGTCCCCCCTACCTCCTCTCTCCCCCAGATTCACTGCCTCCCCATTGTATCTCCCCAGAAAAGAACAGAAACATCAACTGAACATGGTACAATAAGATCAATGAGACCAGACACAAACCCTCACATCAAGGCTGGGCAAGGCAGCCCAGTAGGAGGAAAAGGGTCCTAAGAGCAGGCAAAAGAGTCAGAGCCACTCCCACTGTCAGAAGTCCCACAAAACCTCCAAGCTAAACAACTATAAAATATTTGCAGAGGACCTAGTGCAGATCCATGCAGTCTCTGCTACTGTTGCTTCAGTCTCTGTGATGAATTCCCATGAGCCCTACTTAGTTCATTCCAAGGACTGTGCTCTCCTAGTGTCCTTGACCCCTCTGGCTTCCACAATTCCTTCTCTCCTTCTGCATGGTTCCCAGAGTTCCAAGGGGAGGGATCCGCTGGAGACCTCCAACCTGGTCTCTCTCTCCATCTAATGTTTCGCTGTGAGTCTCTACATCTATTCCCATCAGCTGTTGGATATCCCTCCCTACCTCCCTACCTCACTACCTTTCCTTAGGTCTCTGGGTTGTCCAGCCTCCACTTGCTGGTCATCCAGGCAGTGTCAAGCATGGGCTCCCTTGGGTGATGTGGGCCTCAAATTAGACTAGTCATTGGTTGGCCACTCCCACAAGTTCTGTGCCACACTGCCCCAGTAAATCTTGAAGGCAGGATAGATTGTAGGTTGAAGGTATTGTGGCTGGGTTGGTGTCCCAGTCTCACCATTGGAAGCCTTGCCTGGTTACATAAAATGGACTGTTTAGGTTCTGTATCCTCCATTACTAGGAATCTTTGCTAGGGTCACCCTTATAAATTGTAAAGAGTTTCCAATGTACTATATTTCCAATTCATCCCCCCCCCCAATGCCCTCTAATTCCAGTCTTCTCTCCCCATTGTCAATCCATCCATCCATCCCACCCCACCTGATCCCTTCTATTCCCATTCCTATCCACCCCCCAGTCCACTTGGAAAATCTATTTTATTTCCCCTTCCAAGGGAGATTCATACACCCCTGCCCCACCCAGTCCTCCTTGTTACTGAGCCTCTCTGGGTCTGTGGATTGTAGCATGATTATCATTTACTTAACAGCTAATATCCACTTATAAGTAAGTACATTCCATGTTTGTCTTTCTGGATCTGGGTTACCTCACTCAGGATGATTTTTTTTCTAGTTCCATCCATTAGCCTGCAAATTTCATGATGTAATTTTTTTTTTTACAGCTGTGTAAATGTACCACATTTTCTTTATTCATTCTTCTGTTGAGAGCCATCTAGGTTGTTTTCCAGTTTCTAGCTATTGTGAATAAAACTGCTATGAACATAGTTGAACAAGTGTCCTCGTGATAGGATGGAGTGTCCTTTGGGTATATGCCCAAGAGTATAATAGCTAGATCTTGAGGTGGACCAATTTCCAATTTTCTGAGAAACAGCCATATTGATTGCCATATTGGCTGTGCAAGGTTGCACTCCCACCAGCAATGGAGAAGTATTCTCCTTGCTCCACATCCTTTTGAGCATAAGCTGTCACTTGTGTTATTGATCTTAGCCCATTCTGACAGGTGTAAAATGAAGTCTCAAAGTGGCCTACCTGGTTTTCTGGTAACCAACATGGCCTCTGGTCAAGCAGAGGGTCTCTGGCTGATATGGGGTCTGGTACATGGCAATGAGGAGGGGAGTGTGGAGAGAGTGGGGAGAGTGGATGGGCAAGAGAGTGGGGGAGGTCTGCAGGTGGGTGGCTTGCATGGAGTTCGGTAATAGCTTCTGGTCAAGCAGTCTGCCTCTACCCCAGTTCAGGAGGGGAACTTCTTAGGAAGAAGAACTGGTTCTCTCTAGAGAGGGGGAGGATATGAGAGATGGTACTGGGATGAAAACTACTAAAATTCATCATATATATGCAGAAACTTTCAGAAGTATAATAAAAGATATGGGATGGATCTCTGTAGAAAAATGACTAAATTATTAATCAGTATTTATATTATTGTTAGTGGGTCAGCGGTATTAATCATTAACCTGCCATTATAAATGAGCACACAGCACACAGAGATATCTTGGATTTTAACAAGCCGTGGCCTGAATTGTGCAATCTTAGCCCATCAAAGCCAGCCCTTAATTCTATTCCCCAAATATGACTCCATATATAAATACGTCCCCTGGGCTTATTCCCCACATTATGCCAATGTTCCAGGCCATGTGGAATGAAGTTCTTTTCTCTCTTTTTTTTTTTTTTTTTTTTTTTTGGTTTTTTGAGACAGGGTTTCTCTGTGTATCTCTGGCTGTCCTGGACTCGCTTTGTAGACCAGTCTGGCCTGGAACTCACAGAGATCCGCCTGCCTCTGCCTCCCCAGTGCTGGGATTAAAGGTGTGCGCCACCACGCCCGGCTGACGTTGTTTTCTCTAACTCATGGTAGGTGTCCTCCTTCCTGCTCTTGGCTTCTCTTCTCCTCCTGGAGGCGTCTTCTACCCATCAACCTCTCTGCTTCAGAAGCCCTTGCACCTTAGTCCCGCCTACCTCTGTCTTTGCCCAATCTCAGGTCTCAGCAGTCAGAGACAAGCAAGGTAACAGCATTACTTCATGTACAGCAAGCATACTTCTGGGAGAAGATTAACATTTAGAATGCATAACATCACCCCATCAAGTCCCTCCTTTTGTCTAATAAAAAGGCTAATTTTTAAACTCATAATAAAAACAGTAAGATCCAATATGAAACAATGAAGAAAACCATATGTAAAAGTTACATACAGCCTTTAATCCTAGCACTTGGGAAGCAGAGGCAGGCGGATCTCTGCAAGTTCAAGGCCAGCCTGGTCTACAGAGTGAGTCCTGGGCAGCCAGGGCTACACAGAGAAAAACCCTGTCTCAAAAAAACAAAAAAAGTTACATATTGTGTAGCCTATTTCTTTTTTTTTAATTTTTTTTTAAAGATTTTATTTGTTATGTATACAGTGTTCTGTCTTCATGTATGCCTGCAGGCCATAAGAGGGCACCAGATCCCATTATAGATGGTTGTGAGCTACCATGTGGTTGCTGGGAATTGAACTCAGGACCTCTGGAAGAGCAGACAGTGCTCTTAACCTCTGAGCCATCTCTCCAGCTCCCATGTAGCCTATTTCTTGAAGAAGAAAAAAAAATCTAGGTGTGTCTAAAGTTGCGCACCTAAATATTTTCTATCATATCCTTCATTTATGAACCTA
Organism: Lophiomys imhausi; assembly: GCA_907164525.1. NCBI lineage: Eukaryota > Metazoa > Chordata > Mammalia > Rodentia > Muridae > Lophiomys > Lophiomys imhausi. Next base: position 3,364,027 of record CAJQZJ010034389.1, read on the forward strand.
AAGATTTCATTTAGAGGGCTGGAGAGGTGGCTCAGAGGTTAAGAGCACTGGCTGTTCTTCCCAAGGTCCTGAGTTCAATTCCCAGCAACCACATGGTGGCTTACAGCCATCTACACTGAGATTTCCCCTGGCATATATGTAGAGCAAATACTGTATACATAATAAATAAATAAATGTTTAAAAAAAGATTTCATTTAGATTTGAAAATACTGTTTTAAATTCTAAAACAACTCAAGTTTATACCTTCAACCTACCAAAGACATAAGAAGAGATAAAGTTATTATTTGAATGAATAGGAAGCATAGGAGAGCAGCTTCCAAAAAGAAAAAAATGACAGTTTGTTGCCTGGACAGTCCCAAATATCTCTTGATACTGTTGGAGCATCATGGCCAGCTTTCTGACCAAGCATATTTTACAAACTAAATTGTGCAGCAGGAAATAAGGATTTTCCCACTCTGTCTCTACAGAATCAGGCCACGACTTACCTGCTTTTAAGTGTGGTCCACCTTTGGACTGTATAGTCTGTTGAGAGAGCAGGGGCATTTTTGCCCACTAGGAATTATCTCCTGATGGAGATTTTTGATGCTCATTATCTCCTTGATGTCAGGAGCTGACAGTCTCATGTTAATTCTTTTTTTTTTTTTTTTTTGGTTTTTTCGAGACAGGGTTTCTCTGAATATCTCTGGCTGTCCTGGACTCGCTTTGTAGACCAGGCTGGCCTCAAACTCACAAAGATCCGCCTGCCTCTGCCTCCCAAGTGCTGGGATTAAAGGCGTGCGCCACCACCGCCCGGCTTCATGTTAATTCTTAAAATAATAAAAACATCTTTAGCTGGGCGTGGTGGCGCACACCTTTAATCCCAGCACTTGGGAGGCAGAGGCAGGCGGATCTCTGTGAGTTCAAGTCTAGCCTGGTCTACAAAGTGAGTGCAGGATAGCTACACAGAGAAACCCTGTCCCGAAAAACCAAAAAAAAATAAAATAAAAACATCTTTAAATGTCATTTTCTGTATGCCTCTGAGGGTTTTGAAGACATCTATATATGAACAGGCAAAACAGTATATTATTAACCATTTACTATCTGTTTAACCTGTTAAACCTATTTTGTGATAAATTAAGACTAGTATTTGACATGAGCAGAAGCTTGACAGGGCAGCCATCAACCTCTATTATCCAGACTCCTAAAGAGGTTGCAAAAGCAACCCATAAAAGGATTGGAAGTAAATATGCACTTTTAAATGAGTTGTATAGGCACAATACCTTATATAAGAATTGAAATATACATATATCTGTGTCAATATGAAATTCTATACCAATGAATAAAAAATTAACCTTATTTTTGTATCAATATACAAAATTCTATACCAATGTATCAAAAGATAACCTTATTTTGAGAATAGCAAAAAGTTTTAAATTTCAGAGCAGATTCAACAATATACCCTTATATATTATCATTTCTATATTATACACCCATATTCCCCCTTTTCTTTTCAAGTCTTTCCCCCCTATATAAAAGAGAAAGAGAAAAGAAAAAGTCCCTGAGTCTAATCTCCTAAACCTTGCTTAACAAAACCATTTAACAACTTGTAACCAATCCCCCTAAATGATATTTATAACCCAACAAATGACCAAAGAATCATCCACCCCACTTTTTGGGAATGGGGTGTCACTCTCTTAAAATTGCTTCCTGCTGAATTGGGATGTAGAAAACCTGTTTAGGGGCCCAAATAAAATGGAAAAATGGTTAAGCAAGTTAATAGTAACATTTGTTGTCCAATCTCTATGTGCTCAGCAATTTGAATGTCCTGAGCAGTTTGTAGTCCAAAGTTGCACTTTGGATGAGAAAGTTCAGGGCTTTATTGAAGTCCTGGCTGGAACAGTCTGTGAGGCTGGACCATCTTAGCAAACCATTTTGAAGTTGTTCTGGATGCAGATATTGGAGTAAACAGCTATTGAGACAGTCTGTGAGGATGGATCGTATGGGTTACTTTGTTCTGCCCTGTTCTCAAGACCCCAAAGACCACCCAGGAGCCAATCTAATGTAAATGCATGAGGGTTGTTTATTCAAGCTCAGAGCTTGGATTCTCAAGGCTCACTGACATAGCAGTTTGAGTTGAGAGCCCTAAATTCTAAAAATACAGGGTTTATATAGGGACTTAGACAAAGAAACTGTTTTTTTATCATATGATTGGGTGACATTTGGGTAGCTTAGTCATGCCCATTTCTGATTGGCTCGTTGTTACTGACTAACAAGCTGTGGTCAGTTTGACCACCAGAAAGTTTTTTAGATGTTTTGGGTGCTTTCTCAGAGTGAGCTGTCTGGTGATGATGAGGGAACACCTCTGGAATGCAAAGTCAGGTACATTTTGTTGTTCTGGAACTGCAGGTCAGCTCTGAGTCAAACTTAATACAAAATGGAATCTTTTTTCAAGATGGATTTAGCCAGGCTCTTCAACTTGTCTTGTCTTCTTTGGTGTCTGGTCCCTTCGTTCTGAAAATATAAAATTTCTCACAAGTAACATACAGTTCTGTAATTACAAAAATGCCTTGGATGTGCAGGATGCAAAAATCAATCAAGGCAGATTTTCTGCTTTTTATTTGAGCAGAAGAAAGACATTTGTAAGTCTCCATTCATGCCATATTAAAAAATGGCATATAATAGTATTACATATATATGCTATATATAATCAATTTTAAGTTGAAAATTCAGCATAAGACTGTATGAAGTTTAAGTATTCTCCTCTACTGTTGACATAAATTTATTAATTGATTAAAACAGGTTTATTCTGTATTCTGGATTTTTGTAGATTAGGTTGGCCAAACTCAAAAAGAACCTATCTGTCTCTGCCTTTGTCTCCCACCTTTTGGGATCAAAGGTATACATTTATATATTTTTCTTTCCTTGTCTCCTTTCTTTGGAGATTTAATTTCTATCTGGATATATCTATCCTTATTGAGACAGGGTTTCTCTTTGTAGCTTGGGCTGTCTTGATTTGCTCTGTAGAGCTCTGTAGATTAGGTTGGCCTCAAACACACAAGAAAGCTGTTTTTTCCTTGTCTCCCAAGTTTTGGGATCAAGGTATGAATTTAATGAATTGAATTACTTTTATTAAGCAATAATATTAATTGATCTATTTTGTATTAGTTTGAGTTCCAATTCTCCCCTGGGAGCCCCATTCTTAGGAGATTAGTTTACAGTAGCATGATAAGCTATTTTATGTTAGCTTTTCTTAACTGTTGGCAGTGGGAGGCATGCAGTTTCCATGTTCCTCCCCCAGCCTAATTTTGGGTCCTTACATTTTCTAACATCTCTCTCTCTCTTTTTTATGTCTTTTGAGACATGATTTCTCTGTGTATCCTTGTTCTGTCCTGGACTCAGTCTACAGAACAGGCTGGCCTTGCACTCATAGAGATCTGCTTGCCTCTGCTTCCCAAGTGCTAGGATTAAAGGTATGTGCCATTAACATATCTCTTTTAGGGAAAAAATGCCTCTTGAAACCAGTTCTCCAGTGGGAGCCCTACACCTAAGGAGACTGGCTTGTCATCCCTTTTTCTTTATATAAATTTAAGATTATGTGTATTTATCCATTTGATCAGTAAGGACATTATTATTTATTACTAAGCAAAAACTTACATAGTACCTTCAAGGGGAAAATATGTTAGTTTGAATTCTAAATTGTCCTTAGCAAGCAACCTTATCTTATTAGGGTTCCTGCCCTACCTTCATTGTTTAGACTAGACTGGTCTAGAATTCAAGAGAGATCTGTCTGTTTCTGCTTCCAGTATGAGTAAGGGCATGTGCCATTACTGCCCTGCTCAAATATTTCACTTAAATCCCAGATAATAGTAGCTTTGTAACCCAGAGAACAACTCTGAACTGCAGTGACAATTCAAAATCTGCCCAAAATTCTCAAAAATCTCTCATGTTTTAGCATTGCCAAACCACAAAAATGTCCTTTCTACTTCCTGATATAGGGAAAACCAAAGACATCTAAACAAAAATCAAGCAAAGAAACAACATTCCAAAAGCCTTGGTCTAACCATGCCATTCCGTGGTGCAATTAAAGCTCTGTTCATTATGCTTTGAAGTCTAGTTGTGACTATATTTCATTGGTGGGCCTGTCCCAGAGAGCCCTGACAAGCACCTAGTAGCCAGGGAGCTCTGAGCTCCAGCTGCCATTAATTTTGTCTTATTTATCAGGAAGGGCCTCCTTCCTTCCCCCATTGTTATTGTTGGTAACTTAGCATTCCATCTGTAAATTCTTTCCTTTAAGCCTATCTTAGTCCGAACTTTCTAAAAAAGGATACACAGAACCACAGTTTTTAGTGTAAAAATCATTTGCATGCTAAGAGAAACAAACTCACTTGGAATCCAAATGTATTGAGACATTGTGAATTCCTCCATTTTTAATCTTGGCAGTTAATTCTTTTCCCAAGCTCTGTCTAGAAGGCTGCTGGTTTTTCAGTACATAGGGAGACCCAAGGCCTTAGATCTCTGCCTTGGCTGCAAGGTAGCAGCTTTTGTTAAGGAAGCTGCACCTTTGAAATGCATTCGTGTTTGGTTCCCCGATCTTTGGCTAGGAAACCACCTTTTACCTGGGCCTTCTCAGGCTGTAAGCATGGATTCTAATTGCAGTAGTTGGGTGTCATTTGTAGAAATAATTAATTAAATTACCTTGGGCACCATTTGTAGAAGAATTAATTAAATTATTTGCCAATATATCATTAATTGGTCAGTGGTATTATCTTTAACCTGCCATTATAAATGCCCACATAGACACCTGATGGATTTTAACAAGCCTTGGCCTGGATTGTGCAATCTTAGCCCATAGAAGCTAGCCCTTAATTCTATTCCCCAAATATGACTACATATATACATATGTCCCTTGGGCTGTTATTCCCCACAGTATGTCAATGTTCCAGCCCACGTGGATTGATGTTCTTTTCTCTAACCCATGGCGGGTGTCCTCCTTCCTGCTCTTGGCTTCCCTTCTTCTCCTGGAGGCTTCTTCTACCCATCAACCTCTCTGCTTCAGAAGCCCTTGTACCTTAGTCACACCTACCTCTGTCTTTGTCCAGTCTCAGGTCTCAGCATTTATTTAACCAATCAGAGACAAGCAAGGTAAGGCAGCATTACTTGATGTATAGCAAGCAAGCTTCTGGGAGCAGATTAATTAACATTTAGAATGTATAACATCACCTCATCAGATCTCTATTGTACATTTCATATTTTCTGTATCCACCTATTGAAGGATGTGTCTTGGGTATTGTGAATTTGCTTAGATAAATCTAGGTATGTGTGTAGATATTTCTTTGAAATAATTGATTGTAAATCTTTTAAGTCTATATCTGTAAGTGGGATTACTGGGTCATTCATATTTTTAGGTTTTATATGAATATGTATGTGTATATAGGTGTTCATATGTGCACACATGTGAAGTCCATCAAACAATCTCAAGTGTCATCTTCAGGAAGCCCATTCAGTTCTTTGAAAACAAGGTCTTTCATTGGACTGAACTTCACCAATTAGGCCAGACTGGCTGGCTAGCAGACCCCAAAAATCCTTCTGTTTGTGAGACTTCAAGGATATGCCATAGAGGACTGAGAGATGGTTCCATGGTTAAACACACTTGCTGCTCTTCCAGTGGCCCTCAGTTCAATTCCTAGCACCCACATGGTGGCTCACAATCACCTATACTCCAGTCCCAGGTTATCAAACACCCTCTTTTGGCCTCTACTTGTATCATACACATAGTGCATACACATTATGCCCTAAGTTTTTACATGGATTCTGGGGTTTGAGCATAAGTCTTTGTGTTTACAAGGAAAGGAGTTTACCAATTAAGATATCTCCTCAGCCTTGTTTTCAGTTTTTTGAAGAGCTTCCATATTGTTTTCCAAAATGGCTCTACTAAGAAATGTGAGAATTTGATGGGCAGATACTAAGTGATGGTGTGTCAGAAGAGGAACAGGTGGAACAACAAGAGAGAAGGAGGTGGTGGTTATGGGGAAGGACCCAGAAGAGTTGTGATGACCAGAGAAAGGATCTGTGTGTGGACAACGTGGTTGCCTTTGGCCACAAGAAAAAAAAAAAAGGTACTTGATTTGTTTCAGTGTACCTTTGGTGGTCTTCTGTGAACTCCCAAGAGTTATAGAGAAAATGCCTAAGAATAAAGGACTAGGGAGAACATAGGTCATGAGGAATAGCCTGTGAATCCACCACTCATTTCAAAAGCTGGAAAGAAGATAAAGAAGACAGCAAGATTTCCTACCAGGGAGCTGGGCAGTGGGGGCACACATCTTTTTTTTTTTTTTTTTTTTTTTTGGTTTTTCGAGACAGGGTTTCTCTGTGTAACAGCTCTGGCTGTCCTGGACTCGCTTTGTAGACCAGGCTGGCCTCGAACTCACAGAGATCCACCTGCCTCTGCCTCCCAAGTGCTGGGATTAAAGGCGTGTGCCACCACCGCCCGGCTGGGGGCACACATCTTTAATCCCAGCATTCAGGATGCAGAGGTAGGCGGATCTCTATTTGTCCAGCCTGGTCTACAAAGCAAATTCCAGGACAGCCTGGGCTGTTACACAGAGAAACCTTGTCTCTAAAACAAAACAAAACAAAACAATACAAAACCCTATTTCCTACTAGGGATAAGGAAACAGAGTATAGCTCACATTTGATGGAAAGGGAAGGAGGCAGAGAAGACAACAAAGTGGACTCCCAGGAAGCAGGCCTGGGGTGGACTATAAGGAGGGCTGGATGTCAGAGGGAAGAATGCCTTCTTTGTGCATGGACTGCTGCAGTCAGATGAAGCAGGAAGGGTTTCTTGCAGTGACTGGGCCATGAAGAACCTATGGGTTTGTGGAGTTGATATTTGTATAATGTAAATGGTGTTTGTGATCATGCACACAGGTACAGAAGTCTGTTCTGAATGTTGTTCTTCAGGAACCATCAGCCTTGCTTGTAAAGACAGGGTTCCTCACTAGGACCTGTGACTCTGCTTAGGCGAGGCTGGCTGGCCAGCATTTCCAGGGATCCACCTGTCCATAGCTCCCAGTCACTGGAATTACAAGTATACCACCATGGGTGCTAGGGTCAAACTCAAATCCTCATGCTACTGTGTTATTCCTGACTTGACACAAGCTGGACTTCTCAGGGAAGAAGGGCGTCATCTGAGTAGATGCCCTGGATAGATTGCCTGTAGGCAACTCTGGAGGGCATTTCTTGATGAATGACTGCCATGAGAGGTCCCAGCCCACTGTGGGTAGTGGCATCCCTGGGCAGATGGTCCTGGGTGGCATAAGAAAGCAGGCCCGCAGACATTAGGCGGAGTTTGGGGAATCCTGCTGAAGAGGGTAAGGAAGAATTGTAGGTTTCTGAGGGGGCCAAGGACACCACAAGAAAACACACAGAATCAGCAGACCTGGACTCATAGGGGCTCACTGAGACTGAACCAACAATCAGGGAGCCTACATGGGTCTAACCCAGGTCTTCTGTATGTATTTTAAAGTTATGTAGCTCCATGTTTTTATGGGAGTCCTAAGAGTAAACAGAGGTTGTTTCTGACACTTTCACATGCTTTTGGGACCCTTCCCCCCCCCAAAAAAAAAAGGTTGGGAAAACTTTTTTTCATCTACTAGGTTACCTCATCTGGCCTTAATGTGAGGGGAGGTGCCTAATCTTATTGCAACTTGATATGCCATGTTTAGTTTGCATCCCTGGGATGCCTGCCCTTTTCTGAAGAGAAATGGGAGAGTGGATGGGCAGGGACAAGTTAGGGGAGATGAAGGAGGTGGGAGATGGAGGGAGGGGAACTGCGGTTGAGATGTAATATATGAGTGTTGGGCATTTGTGAATCTCCTGTGTGCCACACAGCTAGGGTCGTAAACAATGCCCATGGAAACTAGCAAACAAGTTAAAGGTTGAACAAGATCCTAGCCCCAATGTTGGCAGGCTGGTGAGAATGTTCCCTCCCTGGGTTCTTGCAAAGCCCTCAGGCTTGTAAACCACCTGACCACAGGTAGAGAGCATCAGAATTGACCAATCCTAAAGTCCCCTTTAAAATCCACCACTGGCCAGGCATGGCAGCACATGTCTTTAATCCCAGCACTCAGGAAGCAGAGGCAGGGTGATCTCTGTGAGTTCAAGGGCAGCCTGGTCTACAAAGTGAGTCCAGAACAGTCAAGGATACACAGAGAAACCCTGTCTCAAAAACCTAAAAAAAAAAAAAATCCCCTACTGCCCCAAAGCTATATATTTTCCATGATATACCAAATAAAGGTCATTGTCATCGTTGTTTCTATCTACTTTCACCAAAGAAGACTAAAGGTTGTCTTTTATCTGCGGAACCGCTGAGGCTTGCTTTGGGAAGCCCTGCTCTCGTTCCTAGCTGCTGCTCCGGATCACTACCCGAGGGAGGCTGCTGTGTCCTCTCTCTTTTTCCGTACCTGTCTCTCTGCACCCTGTGCTGCACCGGGCCATGAGATGTTTTGGTAAACAACTTAAACTAAAAGAGCTAAGACATTTTTAGAACAACAGGGTTTCTTTCCCTATCCGTCCCTTTGGGTGATACCCTTGCTTAGACACAACTGCGGGAATTGGAGTTTTGGGCCTCAGCCGAAGTGCACTCTCTTTGGCTACCCTGAGAATTCTTCCATTCCCCATTCCTTCGGTGCTGACCCTGAGACCCAGAGTGAAGCTGAGGACATCATATGAGAGAATAAATTAATAATTAAAAAAAAGGAGGAGGCAGACTGAGCAAGCCATGGAAAGCAAGCCAGAAATCAGCACTCTCCCATGGGTTCTGCTTCAGTTCCTGCCTCTAATTTCCTGCCTTTAGTTCCTGCGCTAATTTCCTTTAGTGATGGAATGTGACCTGAGAAGTGTAAGCTCTAATAAGCCATCTCCTCCTTCAGTTTGCTTTTGTCATGGTGTTTTGTCACAGCCATAGAAAAGCAAACTAGGGCAAGGCCAAGCACTTTCCTGCCTGAGCCACCTCCCTGACTCAGCTGCACTTTTGAAGCCGCAGTGTGAGGTGGTGTGAGGTAATTGAGAAGATACTGATATACGGAAAAGGTTGAGGAGTGCACTATTTGCCTATAGCTTTCTCATGGAATATGAACAGGAAAGCCAAAGTCAGAATGGTGCTCTAAGCATGCACAGGTTTGTCCTAACATGAAAATCCCAAACCTGAGATCTTTCAGAATCTAAATATTGAATGTGGACATGAAACCGTAAATAGAAAATTGCTCACAACAAAATTTTGATATACAGAATTGTTAAAAGTATTATGTATTGACTGGAGAGATGGAGAGATGGCTTACTGGCTAAGAGCACTTGCTCTGCAGAAGATCGAGTTGTGGTTCCCAGCACCCACATGGTGACTCATAAACCGGTAACATCCGTTCCAGGGATCCAGTGCCCTCTTCCGACCTCCGTGGTCATGTGGTCATATATACAGCTAGGTGAAACCCTCATATTCGAGAAGCAAGTCTGAGGCACGCGTGGTGATGCATGCACGCCCTTAATCCTAGCAGATGCGGGGATCTCAGTTAGGTCAAGGCCAGCCTGTGAACTCCAAGCTAGCCAGGGCTACATAGTGAGACCCTCTCTCAGAAAAAACAACAAAAGAAAAAACTTAAAACTAAGAAAGTTTAAAAAATTATATAAAATTACCTTTGGACTAGGTATATATGAAACATGAGTGCATTTCATGTTTATACTTAGGTCTCATCCCCAGGATATTTCATTATGTATATGCAAATACTCGAGTATCAAAACACTTTGGATTTAAGCATTTGGCATAAAGTACACTCAATCTGCATATGAGAATTTTTTTGAGAAGAAATGTGAGTAGTTAATTTTAGGAGTGACAGTTGAGTTGTTTTTTTTTTTTAAGTCTTCCTATACTTGAACATACTTGACCCTTATTTTAGTCTTGGATTTGTTCACACTTTACATTTGTAGAACAAGATTGTGCCTTAGTGTGATATAGTAGAACAATCATTATTAAAGTAGCTGTTAGAATTTTTTTAAGCTGCGAGTTTATTACAGTGAATTAATAAAAAGTTGACATTGTCATGAATGAACATGATTAAAATCTCATTTTTGAAGAGTATGATGGTGAGATATTGTGGTTCATGCTTTTAATCCCAGCACTTGAGAGTCAGATGCAGGTGGATCTCTGTGAGTTCAAGGCCAGCCTGGTCTATATAGACGACTCTGTCTCAACAACAAACAAGCAGTTTAGTGGCTGGAGAGATGATTTGGATGTTAAACAACAACAAAAACTCTTGCTGCTCTTCCAGAAGACAGTTTAGTTCCCAGCCCCAAGGAATCTGCTACCCTCTTCTGGCCTCTACAGAAACACACATGCATATACACATAAATAAAAATAAATCTGGAAAAAAAGATTTTTAAATAAACAACAACAACAACAAAAAAAAAAAAACCACTTCAAAAATGTGTGCCTGTGAGGACTCAGGACAGGGATTAGCCCTGAATATACCACAATTAGTCCAAGGTCAGGTCTGGCCCAGTTTGCTTTATTGTGACATTTTATTGGAACTTTGTCACACTCAAGAGTTTCTACGCTGTGTCTGATTTTGCGTTAAGACAACCGAGATACAAGTTCATATGGTCATGTAAAGCATTAGACGCTTACAGAATGGCCTCTTACATACTGTTCTGAAGTCTAGAAGGATATACATGACACGTAGTTAGCTGATTAGAATTATGGATTGGGTTTGCTTTCTTGCTTGCTTGTTTTTTCCTTCCCTCCAGCTCTCTCCTGTTGTTCAGAGAGGTCTTAAATTGATGATTCTCCTGATTCAGCCTCTCACTTAGCTGAATTTCAGGCATACACTCTAAGCCTGGTACATTAGTTACATTTTCTAATGTTTCTACTCAAGCAGGTGTCCTTGAGTCATTCTGTTTAATCAGCTGTGTAATTATAAATATTAAATATGACCACTAGGTGGCGAGCTGGTACAAAAAACTGCTTCTCAAAGTAATGCACTTTCTGCACAACTGTAGTAAAGATTACTGTTTGAGTCAAACTTAACTAAAATTCTTTTTGTTATTTTCAGCCCCAATGTGGAGTGCAAAAGTATGAGGTTTGGCATGTTGAAGGACCACCAATCTGTCACTGGAAACGTCACTGCTTTCGATGGGTCTATTCTCTATCTTCCTGTTAAGCTTCAACAAGTGAGATCCAGTGGAGATTGTGGTGGGGATGAAACTCTTGGGTGCTCTGATGGTTTGAGTGGTGGCAGTGTACAGACTCCCTGGACATTTGTCTTGAACCTTCCCATTTTTAGACAGAAGGCAGATTTCTGCAGAACACAGCAAAAATCACCCACTTAAGTTTAAGAAGTAACTTCTCATATATAGTGGTAGGAAACATTTGGCCTCTGAAAACCGCTTAAATTTTCAACTTCAGAGCCTAGAGACATAGCTCAGCAGTGAAGAACACTTGATGCTCCTGCAGAGAACCCAATTTTCGTTCCTAGCACCCATACTAGGTGACTCTTGGTCATGTTTTTCAGTTCCAGGGGATCCAACGCCATCTTCTGGCCCCCTTGGCACCTGTATACACATGGTACACATGTACATGTACATAAAATCAATTAAAAAATAAAAATAAGGATTTACATTCTCAACTTTGAGTTTTATTGTTGTTTGTTTATTGTCACACTGATTTTTCCAGCACAAGTAAGGGTAAAGTAGAAGCTACATTTTGGGCACTAGAACTCCTGAATTAGGGGTCAGGCTTCATAGCTTTGCCTTTTTTTGTTACTTGCATGTATTTATTTGTTAGGTTGTTGAGTTAAAAAGCCAGAGGAAAACTGATGATGCTGAGATCAGCATCAAGATTCAGCTGACGAAGATCCTGGAGCCGTGTTCTGACTTGTGCATTCCCTTCTACAATGTTGTCTTCCGGCGGTAAGGGAGCTGCTGCGGTCATGTGCCTTTAGCTCACCGTGCCACTGTGCTTGGAATAAGGCTTCACAAGAAGTGTAGATGGTGCCACACACAGGGTCTGTGTCTGTGGGTGGGCTTGGAAGTACTTAATGGCTGATCTTAATATCAACTCACTCAAAAACTGCCTCTTACTTGATAGGTCAGGTTTGGCTAGCTGAAATAGGTGTGTGGGTAGCTAAGTAGGGAAATGGGTTCCTTTGGATTAGTTTAAGAATTTTTAGAACAATGTTTGTTTGAGACAGGATTTTGTGTAACCCAGGGTAGTCTCAGACTTGATATGTAGCTGAGGATCACCTATCCTGATCTTCCTGCCTCAGCTTCCCTAATGCTGGGATTACAGGCATGAGTGACCATACTCATCTAAAACAAATGTCAATATTGTTTCTTTAATAGTGTTATAAGTGAGGAGTCTTTTCAGAGTACAAACATATTTGGTGGGAGATATTTTCTAGGCTTTAAAAAATCATACATGGCTTATAATGCTTATCTTCTTTTGAAAGGCTCTCAGTTTTGCACGGGTGCTAATCTCAAACCACCTCTCATTTAATGAACTAGAACCTGAAGTGAGCTGCTTGGACGAACATAGTCCCCTTGATGGACTGTTCACAAATTTGGAAACCATATACTTGCATTTGCTTCGGTTCTTGGTGTTCAGTAATATAATTAGGCTGGGAAGTAGCCCTGGGTTTTGTGAGCTGGGTACTGAGAGAGCCTTTAGGCATTTGTACATACTCCAGATACATGCCTTCCTAGCTTTACTTTTCTATAGCAAGATTGTCCTAAACATAGGCTACATTATGTAAAGAATAGAAGCTTTTCTGCACCTTCATGCTTGCAGAAAGCCATAGCTAAGATTGAAGGAGCTTTTGGATAACTTTTCTGTTAGGCTTGGGATGCAGGGTGAGTGCTTGCCTAGTGAATATGTGGCTCTGTGGTCCACCCGGTGCTGAGAAGGAGAAAGGAAACTCACCCTCCCTTGCCATTTATTTCAGAGTAATGAAACTTTTGGATATGAAACTTGTGGGGAGAAACTTCTATGACCCTACAAGCGCCATGGTGCTACAGCAACACAGGTTGGTGTTTTTCCTCCCCTTCACTTTTGAATGTTCTGGAAAGAAACTTTCCACTGTACCCACTGTACTTAGGACAAAAACTTCAGTATTTTGTGGTGGTAAGTACAATTTATCAATTAAATATTTTTGTTTATTTCTGTTTTATAACTTTGTTCTGATACTGATTTGGTTACATTTCCCCAGGGCTTCCTCGTCATTATCAGGAAGGGCAGTTTCAGTATTGTATCAACTAGGGCGTGGAATTCTGTGGCCCTGGTGCTCTTAGAACACCTCTCTCTTCAGATTGCAGATCTGGCCTGGCTACGCAGCTAGCATCCGGAGGACAGATGGAGGTCTCTTCCTGCTGGCTGACGTCTCTCATAAGGTCATTCGGAATGACTCTGTGCTGGACGTCATGTGAGTGATGGTGGAATCCGCCTTTAGCACAATGATTATTTCTGAAGTCCAGAAATGGGTAGTCAGAGGACAGGCTGGCCTCTGTTCTGTGGGGATTTTTAATCATAAAATGTATTAAAAGAACTGAGGTTGGTATGACGACTCCCCCAGGGCTGAGGCAGGAGGATCACCTCAAGTTCAAGCCTGGCCTAGGCTATAGAGGGTACCAGGCCAGCCTGAGCTACAGTGTGAGACTTTGTCTCAGAAAAGAGACAAAACAGAGAACTGAAAGAATGTGCTCTCCCCTGAAGTGAAGGAGATGGGCATCTGAGTGGACCTTTGCTATTCCCTAGAGGTCTTAGTTCTTGGGTGGGAGGGTCAAATTAGTTCTTCTGAGCCTTCTTTTTAAGTCTTAAGTCAGGCATCACCCCGTTATGTCACACACAGACTAAGGTGACTGATGGGTCTTTTTGTATTTGGAGACAGTATTACTCTGCATCACAGGCTAGCCTGGAACTCATGGCATGATCCAGGCTGGCCCTACTATGACTGCAGTGCAAAGCCACTCAGCTGTAGAACAGGGGACCTTGCTACTGGTATGGCGGCTTCTCTCTTCTGAACCTTTTGTGATCTTACAGACCCCAGGAAATGGCCAAAGAGAAGTTATTATTATCCTAGAGGTCAGAGCAGCTCAGCCTTTAGAAATAGTATATTTTCCCCATTACCTAGGAATAACTTACATGCTTCTAAATGGTAGAGAGCAAATAGGTTTATCTAATGGGTTCAATGTTACATGTTGCTGCTATATTATCAGTAACTGATTTAATGATTATCCCAATGGAATTCAGAACCATCTTCAAATATCTGCTAATGGGGGTTGGCTTGGCTGGATTTTCTTCTGGCTGGCTACAATGCCCCTACCTCCTTACTGGAGCTACCACCTTGTCAGGTCTCAGTTGTAACAAGGCCTCTGTGCTGTTTTCCTGCTCTGGTGTGGGGCAGGTCCTCCATTATGTCCTTGGAGAAGGGTATGTAGAAGGAAATTCTGTGATCTTCAGGTGTTTACTTTAGATTAAATGAAGTTCTTAGCAGGAAGTTCTTTCCCTTCAGGATTAGGGCAGTGCTACTTTCCAAATCCCTGGCCTTTGAGTGAGCAGATCCATGTTGAGTTCTGTTTCTAAAGTCTTCAGGTGCCATCTTTACCGTATTTCTTGTCCTTTTGGAAGATCGACAAACTTCCCTTTTTGTTTTTGTTTTTTTCGAGAGACAGGATTTTTCTGTGTAGCCCTGGCTGTCCTGGAACTCACTCTGTAGACCAGGCTGGCCCCAAATCAAACTCAAAGAGATCCTCATGCCTCTGCCTCCAGAGTGCTGGAATTAAAAGTGGGCACCATCACGCCTGGCTCATTTTTTGTTGTTTTATTAGCATATATTAATTACGTATAATAGTGGATCACAAATTTTGTATTCATAAATCAGCTGCCTTTGTTATAATTGTTTTTAAAATTGTTCTTAAATTTTGTCTTTTCAGAAGATTTGCTATAGTTTATCTAGTTATAGTTTCTGTTAAAGAAAAAACTGGGACACCTGCTTAGGAATGGTAAGGTAGACTCTGTGGGGACCTTGGTGGGGACTCTGCTGCGATGCTGGGGGGTAGCTCACCTCTGAAGACCATGGCAAAGTGGGACTGTGTTAGGTGGGCATTTTCCACGTTGCCTAGGCTGATCTCAAGCTCTGGGTTGGGTTGAAGCAGTCCTGCTGTAACCTCTCAGGTGGCTGACACTACTGGTTTACACCAACATGCCTGACTTGGGAAGCAGGAATGTATAAAACAGTAGCAATGTAGGGGAGAATAGAGGGAGTTAGCAACAGGGAAACACTCTGGCTAAGCAAACTGAAGAAGATTCTTGCAGTGGTAGGCCTAGGACATCTCGTGGGAATGTTGGGAATGAAGGCTGATCAGATATGGAAGGCAATCAGGTATGGAGGTTAGAATTCTGGCTAAACCAACTCAGTAGGATTCTTGCTAAAATCGTATGGTGCAGTGGCAAAAATAGGAGCCTTGTTAAGAAGAGCCCAGCTAGGATTTGGTCAAGGACAAGACTTTCCTCACACCCTAGTAATGGTATTGTATGGTCCTTGTGTAGTCCTCTGCTCTTGAGTGTGGGCTGGACTTTTCCCCATATCTCAATGAATGAAATATTGGGGGGGTAGAGTATGAGAAAAGTGCTTTGTGTCGGGGTGCTCTCTCAGTGACGTTTAGGTCACTTGCCTGAGGCCATGTTGCAGGGCAGCCCTGTGGAGGAGTGGCTTTCTTCAGTGACCTTTGTAACAAATCTTGTTTCAGTTCAGCCTTGAGGTGGTGGAGGCTGGGCTGACACCTTGTCTGCGTCCGTGTGACAGCTGCCTTGCTAGGCCACACTTAATTCCTGACCCACAAAACTGAGATAATAAGCATATGTCTAGTCTTTTCTTATTATTATCGCTTTTGTGACTCTGGAGACAGAACCTAAGGCCTCATGGATGCTAGCCTAGCATTCCAGCACCGAGCTACATTCTGGCTTGCATATGACTTTTCTTTTTTTTATGTTCATTGGTGTTTTGCCTTTGTGTATATCTGTGTAAGGGTATCAGAAGCCCGGGAACTGGAATTACAGACAGTTGTGAGCCCTCATGTGGATGCTGGAAATTGAACCTGGGTCCTCTAGAAGAGCAGCTAGTGCTCTTAACTGATAAGCCATCCCTCCAGCCCTGCATGTGATTTTTCTTACATCTGTTTATTTCTTTGTGTGTATGTATATGTGCATGTGTGAAGGTCAGTGGACAGTTTGAAGGAGTAGGTTCTCTCTCTCCATCTTGAGGATCCAGGAATCGAACTCAGGTCTTCAGATTTGGTACCAAGTATCTTTACACACTGAACCATCCAGCTAGCCCCACTGTGACCTTATTAAACAGCTTTGAGATACACACAGTGAAATACTCTTTGGGAAGATGCTGCCTGTGACTGATAGCGTGTGCATGTTGTCACTGCAGTCCGTTTTAGGACATTTTTATTACTGTGAGAAAAGCCCACACTCTTTGGCCGGCCATCAGTTTCCTTTGCTGTCAGGCCTAGGGAAACCATCAATCTGTTTTATGTTTCTGTGTGCGTGTGTTTCCTCCCTCTCTTCTTCACTCTTCTCTCTCTCCCTTTCTTTTTTCTTTTCTTTTTTCATTGATTGAGATAGGTCTTACTAGCTTGCCCATGTTGGCCTCAAATTTGTTTTGTTGTTTGTTTTTTTCGAGACAGGGTTTCTCTGTGTAGCCTTGGCTGTCCTAACTTTGTAGACCAGTTTGGCCTTGAACCCCCAGAGATCCATCTGCCTCTGCCTCCTGAGTGCTGGGATTAAAGGCATGAGCCACCATGCCCGGCAATTACAGACAGCTATGAACTGCTATGCGGGTGCTGGGATTTGAACCCAGCTCCTTTGGAATAGCAGCTGAGCCATCTTTCCAGCCCCATGACCTTAAATTTGTAATCTTCCTACCTCACTAATTTGTTTTCTACCAATTCCAAATATTTCATATGAAAAACAATCTTATGTATAATATTCTGTGTCTTGGTATGTTTTCAAGATCAATCCATGTTATAAGCATGATACAGTCAGTATTCCTTTTTGTATGGAACAATGTTCCACCATATTGATATACTATATTTTCCTTTTTAAAAATTATTTATTTTTCAAGTCCAGGACAGCCAGGGTTGTTACACAGAGAAACCCTGTCTCGAAAAACCAAAAAAAAAATATTTATTTTTATTTTATTATGTGTGTGTGAGTATATGCTATGTATGTGTGCTGATAGAGGCCAGAAGATGTTAGGGCCCCTGGACCCTGAGTTACAGGAGATTGTGTGCCATGCAGCATGGGTGCTGAGCTCTGATCCTCTGGAAGAGCAGCAGGTGCTCTTAACCACGGAACAAGAATTTTTTTGAAGTGATCTTAAAACATTCAGCATGTACACACACATTAGTAAATAAAACATTTTAACATGGATTGACCTGGGGTCAGACAAATGCTGCTTGGGTTTGGAAGACAGAAGACAACTTTGTGGAGTTGGTTCTCTCCTTCCACCTTTATGTGGGTGCCGGGGATCAAGTCCATGGTGATAGTCTGGGCAGCAAGAGCCCTTCCCTGCTAAGCCACTTTGCTGTCCTTGCCGTATTTATTTCTTAGCTGTCTGAGGGACACTTTGCTGTGTTAACTGTTTGTCTGTGAACTTTCATGTTCAGATCTTGGTGTGTGTGTTGCCATTTCCATGTGTTCTGTTTTTATTCTTTGTTTAACCCAAGAACAGATGGACACCTCTTATGTTCCTACCAGTTGTGTCTGAAGGCTCCATCTTACCTGTAGCCTCCCTTGTTGTCATCTGTCATATTCTAACCACATTGTGTTGAAATGAGTCTCACTGTGGCTTTGATTGCGTTTCCCCTATGAGCAATGATATTGAGCAGTTTTTTTTCTGCATCTTTTAGCCATTTGTTTATCTTGGTGAGATAGTTAGATCTTTGACCCACTTTTTAAATGCATTTTTAAAAACATTTTATTTCACATGCATTGGTGTTTTGTATGAGGGTGTTGGATCCTCTGGATCTGAAGTTACAGCTAATATCTGCCATGTGGGTGGTGGGAATTGAATCTGGGTCCTCTGGAAGAGCAACTGGTGCTCTTAACTGCTGAGCAATCTCTCCAGGCCCTAAAATACATTTTCTAATTGTAAAATTTGTGTATTTTAGATACAGATATTTTGTCAGATATATAATATGAGATATTTTCTGTCCTGTGAGTTGTCTTTCCTGTCTTAGTGTTTCTATTGCTGTGGTGAAACACTCTGACCAAAAACAAGTTGGGGAGGAAAGGGTTTATTCAGCTTAAGCTTCCACATCACTGTTCATCAATGAAGGAAGTCAGGACAGGACCTCAAGCAGGCAGGAACCTGGAGGCAGGAGCTGGTGCAGAGGCCATGGAAGGGTGCTGCTTACTGGCTTGCTCCCCATGGCTTGCCAGCCTGCTTTGTTACAGAACCCAGGAGCACCAGCCCAGGGATGGCACCACCCACAATGGGCTGGGCCCTCCCCTATCAATCACTAAGTAAGAGAATGCTTTTTAGCTGGATCTTATGGTGGCATTTTCTCAGCTGAGGTTCCCTCATTTCAGGTAACTCCACTTTGTGTGTCATGTTGACGTTCATTTATTCTTTCTTTTTTCTTTCTTGTTGAGATAGGATCTGGTTTTGTAACCCAAGCTGACCTGAAACTCACTCAAAGTCACCCACTTTGCTTTAGATTGATGTAAAAATCTGATTAAAACAATAATTTAAGCCAGGTGTGGCTTTGATCTCAGCACTGAAGAGGCTGAGGCAGACAGATCGCTGTAAGTTCGAGGCCAAACTGGGCTACAAAGCGAGTCCCACAAACCCCTTTGCCCTATATGCACATCCTCAAAGAAGGACTTTTCTGTGAGCCAGAACAACCTTACAGAACCATAGATGTTTCTTGCTCTAAACCATTTAGTAATGTTTCTTTAGTTCCCACCCACGCAGTTTAATTTGTAATATAAAACAAGAAAAATTATGTACAAATTATAGAACTTTTCACTGTTGTGTTGGAGGTCATGAAGATTTAATTAAATTTTTAAAAATTTATGTGTGTGGGTGTTTTTCCTGTGTGTATATATGTACACCATGTGCATGCCTTGTACCTGCAGAGGCCAATGAGGGTGTCAGATCTCCTGGAATTTGAGTTACAGATAGTTATGAGCCTCCAGATTGGGCTAGGAATTGAACCTGAGTCCTCTGTAAGATCAATATGTGCTCTAAATCACTGAGCTATCTTTCTAGTTTGGATTTTTTTTTTAAGCAATGCAAGTGAGTTTTCTTTGGGGGGAATCTCAGTTAAAAAAAAACCCAACAACAAACTGGGCATGGTGGAGCACACCTTTAATCCCAGCACTCGGAAGGCAGAGGCAGGCAGATCTCTGTGAGTTCAAGGCTAACCTGGTTTACAAAGTGAGTCCAGGATAGCCAAGGATACACAGAGAAACCCTATCTCGAAAAAACAAAAAAACCCAACAACAACAAAAACAAACAAAAAAATCCAACAGCTGGATGTGGTGGCACATGCTTTTAATGCCAGGACTCTTTTTTTTTTTTTTTTTTGGTTTTTTGAGACAGGGTTTCTCTGTGTAACCCTGGCTGTCCTGGACTCACTTTGTGGACCAGGCTGGCCTCGAACTCACAAAGATCCGCCTGCCTCTGCCTCCCAAGTGCTGGGATTAAAGGCGTGAGCCACCACCGCCCGGCTAATGCCAGGACTCTTGAGGAAGAGGTAGACAGATCTCTTAGAATTCAAGCTATCCTGGTCTACATAGTAAGTTCCAAGCCTGCCAAGGCTGCATCTAGTGCAACTGTGTTTCAAAAAGAGGAAGTGAGTTGGGGTTGACTGGAGAGATGGTTTAGTGGTTAAGAGCACTTGCTGTTCTTTTAGATGACTGACACCCACATCAGAGAGCTCACAACCTCCTGTAACTCCAGCTCCAGGGGATCTGATGACTCTGGCCTCCTTAGACAGTTGCACTCACATGTACATACAAACATGCAGATAGATATACACACACCACATGCACATAACTAAAATAATAAAAATCCATCCTAAAAAGATGATAGTTGACTCATGTCATGACTATAGCTAATAAGGGGTAAAAGCAGTGACCCACTCCTTAGGCCCTTGCATTTACTGGAGCCCCCATCCCTCTTTTATGTTCCTGAGTGTGTGGATGCTATCCAAAGCCTCTTGCCTCTTCCCAAAGGCATGCTATCTACCAGCAGAACAAGGAGCACTTCCAGGACGAGTGCAGCAAGCTTCTGGTTGGCAGCATTGTCATCACACGCTACAACAACCGTACCTACCGCATTGACGATGTGGACTGGAACAAGACCCCCAAAGACAGCTTTGTGATGTTTGATGGGAAGGAGATCACATTCCTGGAGTACTACAGGTGCAAATGAGAGGCTGCCCTTGGGTCTGAGGGTGGGTTGTGTTCTCCCAGACTCTGGATATTGAGTACCATTCATGGCCCAGTACCTGACCCTGGACAGATCTCTAAACTGGTAGTGTACCTGAGACCGAATGAGCTTGTCTGTGGGGCCTGGCCTGAACATGTTGCCCTTACAGTTGGTTCTTTTGATACTTTTGGCAGTTACTGCAGAAGTGAATTTGGGGCTATGAATTGTATTTCTCTTGTTGATTTTGTCTGGTGAGAGAATTGAAATTCAAGTCTTTAATCATTAGACATTAAAAAAATATTTATGTAATTTATATATGTGAGTGTTCTTTTGCATGTGTGCTTACATGACAGAAGAGGGTATCAGATCCCATTGTAGATGGTTATGAGCCACCATGTGGTTGCTAGGAATTGAACTCAGGACCTCTGGAAGAGCAGCCAGTGTCATCTCTTCAGCCCCTAATCATTAGACTTTTATTTCACCTTCTATCATCTAAATCCTTTAGCCTGATGCATTTTTCACATGCTTCTGTCCTGGGCTGTAGCCTGTGTTCTCTGTCTATTAGCAAGGAAACTGAAGCCTGCATTACCCACCGAGATATACTATGGTCAGTTTCTGGTAGATGTTTTGAGGGCACTGTGTAAGTTGTAAGCTGCAGAGGTTGTTGTAGGAGTGGTGACACTTTCTTCCTCTGTCCTGCCTTAGCAAAAACTACGGGATCACAGTTAAGAAAGATGACCAGCCATTACTCATTCACAGGCCCAGTGAGAGACAAAATAACCACGGCGCGGTGAGTGGCTTACATTCCCAGCAACAGTCCTCTGACCTGCTGACCACTTGCTATGTGTCTCATGTTCATGTGCACAATGTGGTGGGGCACATGGGGAATTTTTTATTTTCCCTCTAGCCGGAATTGCCAGGCTATACCAGGAGGAGATAAATACCCACATGGATAATTTGGGTTAAAGGCATAAGGAGAATTCCCTGTATATAAAGAATAAATAATTGGTTATATATTTGAGATGGTAGAGTGGTTAAGAGCACTGACTGCTCTTCAAAAGGGCCAGGGTTCAAATCCCAGCAACCACATGGCAGCTCACAACTGACTGACTCCAGTTCCAGGGGATCTTAGGCCTGTTCTGGTCCGCTATGGGCACCAGATACATATATACACCCAGGCAAAACACTCTTACATATGCAAAAAAAAGAGATTGAAATTCTGATTTGAGCATGGCAGCACATGCCTATAATCCCAGCACTCAGGAGACAGAGGCAGGCAGATCTCTGAGTTTGAGCCTGGTCTACATGGTGAGTTTCAGGAGAGCCAGAACTATGTAGTGAGACCCTGCCTCAAAAAAAAAAAGTTTATGGGGGCTTGGAGATGGCTCAGTGGTTAAGAGCACTGCTGCCCTTTCTGAGGACCAGGGTTGGATTCCCAGCACCACATCAGCTGACTGACTACTGACTAACTCCAGTTCCAGGGGATCTGCCACCTCTGGTCTCCAGGCACTTGCATTCATGTACATATGCCTTCTACCCCTGGAATTAAAATAGTAAAAATAAATCTTAAAAAACAAAAACAAATCTGTAGATTCAAGAGGGAAGGTGTAGACATTTATTTTAACAGATGAAGAGCCTAGAGAACTGCCTTGATACACCACTTGGTCTTTTTTTTTTTTTTTTCGAGACAGGGTTTCTCTGTGTAGCCTTGGCTGTCCTGGACTCGCTTTGTAGACCAGGCTGGCCTTGAACTCACAGAGATCC
>CAJQZJ010034389.1:3386655-3407650 GCA_907164525.1 Lophiomys imhausi
GGATGGTTGTGAGCCACCATGTGGTTGCTGGGAATTGAACTCATGACCTCTGGAAGAGCAGCCAGTGCTCTTAACTGCTGAGCCATCTCTCCAGCCCGCCTCACCTCTTCTTAACCTTGAGGGCTGAGTGAGCAGGAAGCACTCACTGGGATTAAGGAGGTCCATTGTCTTGCCTTGCCATTGCCTTGAGGCTCAATAGGGACAAAACTGTTTGGCTTGCCTCTCTCTCTCTCTCTCTCTCTCTCTCTCTCGTGACATCTTCCCTCCTTTTTGTTATACCTAATACAGCGCTGTCAGAAGACATGAAGGGTAGAGTGCACTTAGTGTTTCCTGTCCTACTATCCTCTCCCCTGGGGTTTTTTGTTTTTTATAATTTATTTTTATTGTATGTGCATTGGTGTTGTGCCTGTGTGTATATCAGATCCTCTGGAACTGGAGTTACAGCCTGTTGTGAGCTGCCTTGTGGGTACTGGGTAGCCAGCACTCTTAACCACCAAGCCATCACTGCAGCCCTTCTCTGGGGTTTATAAAAGTTCCTCAGTGGGCGGTTTGTCAGTATAGACCTACACCCAACCCAAATGGGCCCCCAGGATGCTATCTGTGTCCCTTGCTCTCCCTGTGTTCTTTGTCAAAGCTGCTGAAGGGTGAGATCCTGCTGCTGCCTGAACTCTCCTTCATGACGGGGATCCCTGAGAAGATGAAGAAGGACTTCAGGGCCATGAAGGTTGGAGTCTTGCTGGGGAGGGTGCCTGCTGTTTTGGGGGGGGTGCCTGCTCTGAGTAGCCACATTTAGGATAGCAGCCTGAGCTAGACTATAGAACTAGTCAGGTTCCAGTTCTAGCTCCCTGGGCAAGCCTTTTCTACTGGGTTCTAGTTTTCCTTCCTGTAGTCTCTCATCCACATACTCTATTACCACAGAAAGCATGCTAAACATGTTACAGCTTTGGAAGTCTTTAGAACAGTGTAGGCACTAGATTCTAAGTGAAAAGGAACAGCCCTGTTCTCATCCTCTTCAATCATGATGAATGATGGTTAACTGATGATGGAACCGTAAATGAGACAGACTCCTTGAGAGCACCAAATGACTGTAGTGTTTGTTTCTCTAAGTCGTCATTATGTGAAAGCATGGAGGAGCTTGAAGCAGAAGCCATGGAGTGGGAAGACGAGAAGGAAGTGCTGAGGCATCAGCCCAGCTCTGGGAGGCAGAGGTGGCCCAGCAGTCCCCCAGCCGGCTGTGGTCATCCACCCTTCGCTGCTGCCTTTCTCTGGGCAGTCTGTGCTTTAGCTGCCCTCTGACACCTGGCTTTTCTGGTCTGCCCTAGAGCCACACACCATGCAAGATTTCAAGGACCATTACAGAGAGCCCAAGGAGGCAGACAGGCCCCGTGAGGGATTTCCTCATGTTTACTTTCTGATCCTTCAGCTCAACAACTGCCAATGCCCTGATGACTTTATGATCTCTCCAGTGTCTATATATGTCTGTCTGTCTGTCTACCTATCATCCACCCATCCATCAATCATCTAGCCCCACAGGGGCTTCAAACAGTAACTGTATGGTTCATGAGTCTCAGAAGCACAAAAACTCACACATGATTGAGATCCCTCATACACACCTGTTACATGTCCTTCAAAGCCTATAATGTGGCAAGTTTGGAGGGGAAAATACCCTTATGGTGGTGTTGACTTTCTTTTTGTTTGTTTGGGTTCTTTTTGTTGTTGTTTGGTTGATTGGTTGGCTGGTTTTGGTTTTTCGAGACAGGATTTCTCTGTATAACAGCCCTGGATGTCCTGGAACTCACTTTGTAGAACAGACTGGGCTCAAACTCACAGAGATCCACCTGCCTCTGCTTCCCAGGTGCTTGAATTAAAGGCGTACACTGCCACACCCAGCAAGAGAGAGAGAGTCAGTAGGTGCTTAAAGTTGTTAATTGTATTATTTTTCTCCATGTACCACATTCACAGTCCACACTGAGAACTATTTACAAAAGTCCTTGACTACATTTGACATTTTTCAGTGATTTCACTGGGCATGAGCTTGTTCATGGAAACATTTCAGACCACTGGGTTTCATTTAGCCTCTTGCTAAAGGGAGTGGTACTTAGAACTTGCTCTCTTACTTTTTATTTCTGCCTAGGACTTGACTCAGCAGATTAACCTGAGCCCCAAACAGCATCACAGTGCTTTGGAATGTCTGCTTCAGAGGATCTCACAAAATGAGACTGCCAACAATGAACTGACTCGCTGGGGACTCAGTCTGCAGAATGATGTCCACAAGGTAAACCAGGGTGCATGTGCGGCAGACGGGGGCCTGGAGCTGTGTGAACGAGAGGATGGCCTCACTGTCTTTACTGTGGGCTTTGGGTTTGCACTTCTTCTCATTTTATTTTGGGTTTTGTTTCTGTGCACATTTTATCTGCATTTATGAATATTCGTTACATTCCTGCCTGGTGCTTGCAGAGGCCGACAGGAGTTACAGATGGTTGTGAGATGCCTTGTGAATGCTGAGAATTGATACCAGATCCTCTGAAGAGCAGCTACTGAGCCATCTCTCCAGCCCCTTGACTTTATTCTGCTTTTTTTTTCTGCTCATAGTTTTATTATGAATAAAAATCACTGTTAAAAGGTGCAGAGAACGCCGGGCGTGGTGGCGCATGCCTTTAATCCCAGCACTTGGGAGGCAGAGGCAGGCGGATCTCTGTGAGTTCGAGGCCAGCCTGGTCTACAAAGTGAGTCCAGGACAGCCAGGGTTACACAGAGAAACCCTGTCTTGAAAAACCAAAAAAAAAAAAAAAGGTGCAGAGAATGCTGGGCGGTAGTGGCGTATGCCTTTAATCCCAGCACTTGGGAGGCAGAGGCAGGCGGATCTCTGTGAGTTCGAGGCCAGCCTGGTCTACAAAGTGAGTCCAAAACAGCCAGAGCTGTTGCACAGAGAAACCCTGTCTGGAAAAACCATAAAAAAAAAAAAAAAAAAAAGTTCAGAGAACAAACCTGAGCTTGTGAGGAATGCAGCCCACATGTTCTTGACTTTATTCTTAAACTTGTTTTTTCATATTAGTCATGGTTTTTAAACTTTCCTTGATTTAATCTGCTAGCATCATTTGCAGACTTTTCTTCTGGATCAAAGATCAGAAGATTAGATCATAGTTATTAATTTCTGGTTAAATAGGAAGCAAGGAAAGTATTAACTTACAATTGTCCTCATTTTAATTTTCCAACCCAGAGTTGTTTATTTTGAGACAGGATCTCACTATGTAGCCCTGGCTGTCCTGGAGCTCGCTATGTAGGCCAGGCTGGCCCTCAGTTCACTGAGATCCACCTGCCTCTGCCTCCCGAGTGCTGGAATTAAAACCATGTACCACTCCCTACCCCAGCCTCCAGATTGTTTTTAACATTATTTTTATGTTCTTTTAATTAACATTTTGTCTTACATCTGTCTGTCTTTCTAGATTTGTTTTATCTTTCTATCATCTATCTATGTATTTATCTGTTGTGTGTGTATGGGATGTGCCATGGGGCTTTTGTGGAGGTCAGAGAGCATTACACAGGATCAGTTCCCTCTTCCTGCCTTGTAGGGTTTCAGGATCAAACTCAGTCAAGTGTCTTTTCCTGCTGAGCCTTTTTGCCAGCCCTGTTTTAATTTTTTAAAACATTTTTCTGTAATGGTAGAGATTGAACCTAAACTATATTGTCCTGAGAGTTCTGCGTCTTTCTTTTTTTCCTTCTTAAAAATATTTTATTTAAGCCGGGCGGTGGTGGCGCACGCCTTTAATCCCAGCACTTGGGAGGCAGAGGCAGGCGGATCTTTGTGAGTTCGAGGCCAGCCTGGTCTACAAAGCGAGTCTAGGACAGCCAGAGATATTCAGAGAAACCCTGTCTCAAAAAACCAAAAAAAAAAAAAAATTTTATTTTATGTATAAATGCTCTATCTGCATATACACCTGCATCCAAAAGAGAGCATCTGATCATATTGTGTGTGGTGGTGAGCCACCATGTGGTTGCTGGGAATTAAACTTAGGACCTCTGCAAGAGCACAGTGCTCTTAACCGCTGAGCCATCTTTCTATCCCCTGTGTCTTTTTCTTAAAAACATTTTGTGCCAAGTGGTGGTGGTGCACACCTTTAGTACCAGCACTTGGGAGGGAAAGACAGGCAGATCTCTGAGTTTGAGGCCAGCCTGGTCAGTTCCAGGACAGCCAAGGCTGCAGAAAGAAACCCTGTCTGTAAAAACAATTTCCTGTTAAATTATATTTCTTGTGTGTATGTGTGTACACAGGAGTATGACTTGGCATGCATGTGAAGGTCAGAAGACAACTTACGGAGTGAGTTTTCTCCTTCCACCACATGGGTACTGAGGCTAGAACTCAGGTTGTCCTGTCCTGAACCCTGAGAACCCTGAGTTCAGTTCCTCACCCTTAACATGAGAAGACGTGCCCGTGATATGTGTCTGTGCAGCTTCACACCATGTGGGGAAGGGTGCACAGACAGGCAAGTTCCCAGTGCTCACTGACTAGCCAGTCTAGACAGTCTGGGCTCGGGAGGTGACCTCGCTCAGAAATAAGGTAGAGACTAATAGAGAGGACACCTGATGGAAACTCTGCCTACCCACGGACATGCACACATGCCGCACATCCACACACATTACAACATACATACAAACGTTTTTTATTAGAAGATGATGCCAACAGGGAAAGACACTTGCTACCAAACCTGACACCTAAGTGTTGGCCAGGTGGTGTGGTGGTAAAGGCCCCAGGCTCTACTGATAGCTTTTCTGGCATTGACTGTCTGCTGACTAAGTTGCA
This sequence comes from Lophiomys imhausi, assembly GCA_907164525.1. Lineage (NCBI taxonomy): Eukaryota > Metazoa > Chordata > Mammalia > Rodentia > Muridae > Lophiomys > Lophiomys imhausi. The sequence goes on from CAJQZJ010034389.1 coordinate 3,391,457, forward strand.
AGTTGCAGGCCAGCAAGATTATCTATAAAAGAGAGAAAAGGGGGCTGGGATGTAAGAGGTCAAGTGCTGTGGACTGAGAAGGCTCCAGAGGCAACAGTGCCGTGTTTTCCCAAAGACTTTGCAGCCGGCTCTGTGTCAATGGTGCTTTGTTTTTTCTGCAGATCGAAGGTCGTCTGCTGCCAATGGAGAGGATTAACTTGAGGAACACTTCATTTGTCACGTCTGAGGATCTGAACTGGGTTAAGGAAGTGACCAGAGATGCTTCCATCCTGACTGTGAGTGATTTCTGAAGTGCTGGAGAAGCAGTATTCCCCGAAGTGTGGCAACAGGAGTGATCTGGTGTCTTCTTGGAGAGGAAGTGCTATCTGAATTCCACCCTGAGTGGCTTGCTAAGCAAGGCCCTTCTAGCAAAAGCAGTGTGAAGGGAAGCCCTCTGTCTCACCACAGCTGAAGAGAAGGAAATACGTTACCATGGTGATTTGTCTGCTGTCAGCCCATCACCTGCTCTTCTTTTTCTCTTCTCTCTTCCTCTTTGCCTCTGGGAATTCCCAGGGTAATTTTTATTGGTAAAAGAGGTCAAATTAAAACAGTGCTCCCTCAAGACATCTAAGTGTTAGTTATTTGTATCAAAGTATAAAATAGTAGACAGTATTTCTGAATGTTTCGACCAATTTGGTTTTTGTGGCCACATATAAAAGATAACAATTTTTGAAGTTTTATTGAAATTCAGCATAGTTAGAGAAAAAGCACACTTAGAAGTGTATAACTTAAGCCGGGCGGTGGTGGCGCACGCCTTTAATCCCAGCACTTGGGAGGCAGAGGCAGGTGGATCTTTGCGAGTTCGAGGCCAGCCTGGTCTACAAAGCGAGTCCAGGACAGCCAGAGCTGTTAAACAGAGAAACCCTGTCTCGAAAAACCAAAAAAAAAAAAAAAAAAAAAAAAAGAAGTGTATAACTTGATTTTTACAAATTAAGTAAACATATATAATGAACACCAAGGGTTAAGAAACAGAAATTTTCAGATGAATTCAACTCCCTCACCATATTTCATGGTTATTGTCACCCCCATTCCCTGGGAATAACAACTGTCCTTTATGTAGGTATGTGTGTGTGTGTGTGTGTGTGTGTGTTTGAGTGTGTGTGTGTATGTATGTGAGTGTGTGTAGTGTGTTTTGTGTGTGTGTGAGTCTGTGTGTGAGTGTGTGTTTGAGTGTATGTGTATGTCTGTGTGAGTGTGTGTGTAGTGTGTGTATGTCTGTGTGTGAGTGTGTGTGTGTATGTGTGTTTGAGTGTGTGCGTGTAGTGTGTTTTGTGTGTGAGTGTGTATGTCTGTGTGTGAGTGTGTGTGTGTATGTCTGTGTGTAAGTGTGTGTATGTCTGTGTGTGTGTATGTGTGTTTTGTGTGTGTGAGTGTGTATCAGAATTAGAGAGTAAATAGCCTTTATGTCTGACTTCTTTAACCTTGTGTTCATGAGTTTTATTCATATTGTTGGGTGTGGTTGTATATCTTCAGTTTTCATTGTTATATAGTATTCTATCATAAGACTGTCAACATTTATTTATAAATCTTTGAGAATTATAGGAATTATATAAGACAGAGGGACTCAAGCAGAAGGAGTGCAAAGTCTTTTATTCTCTATAGTAAACTCTCCCAAGTCTAAATACATCATGTGTTTGTTCCTAGATTCCCATGCATTTCTGGGCGCTTTTTTATCCTAAGAGGGCAATGGACCAAGCCAGAGAACTGGTTAATATGTTGGAGAAGATAGCTGGCCCCATTGGCATGCGCATAAGCCCCCCAGCCTGGGTTGAACTGAAGGATGACCGAATAGAGACCTATATCAGGACCATTCAGTCCTTACTGGGAGTTGAGGTAATTCACTTTATTGAGTAAACTTACAAGATCTCTGAAAGTACTTGGATGCTTAATCTTAAGTTATCTGGATTGTCAGTCTGTTAATGATTGTCTGTTAGTGATGCCCACAAGCCTGTGTCCTTCTCCTGTTCACATGACACTCTGAATTCTTCATGCCCTTTGGTTATTTTCATTTCTCATTTTGTGTTGGCTCATACACATCTGCTCTCTTTAGCCTTTTCCTTATGAAAATGGCTGAAAGAACACCTGACTTAGTTCATCATCTGTAGAACATATTGTGCTCAGGAACCAACTCCTTGGGCCAAGTGCTGTCTTTCTGGATTTAGTTCTGAGTTGTAACAGGATGGTCTGACCCAGGATGCACATTGCCCTGGTGATGAACTTGGCCATAGACACATTAACTGATCCTGATAACTCATCAGAATACTGGATCTGGACACTCCCATCTCAGCTTCCAGACTTTGCCTTCTTATCTCTTTGTAAATAAAAATATTTTAAATTTTTTATGTGTGTGAGTGTCTTGCCTGCATGTCTTTCCACAGTGTGTGTGTTTGGCACCTGAGAATGGTAAAACAGGGCTTATAACTCATGGAATAGGAGTTACAGACTGTTGTGAGCTGTCATGTGGGCCCTGGGACTTGAACCCAGGTCCTCTCCAGCAAGAGCAGCAAGTGCTCTTAATCACTGTGCCATCTCTCCAGCCCTTTGAAAGTAGAGGAGGAAGACAAAGGAGAGGATGGAGGTAGAAGAAAAGTCTTTGGAAATAATTTAGCACGTGAGCCCAAGAGGCTGGTGAATAGAATTGTTCTGGGAAGGTCAGTTCTAGAGTTGGAGTCTCTTAGCATTGGAGTAGTCTCTGTTTAGCGGTCCCCTCTTGGAAGGTCCTCTGTTTTGACATTGGCAAAGAGTCCTGGGAGATAGAGGCTCCTGCCAGGACTATTGTTGGCAGTGTCTGTTCTCCCTAGACAGAAAGTGAGGAATAGCTACTGTGGACTTGGCCTCGTCCCTTTTGCACTTGGCTCTGTACACTTCTGTGTAGTGCTGCATGCCACACTTCCTCAGCTGAAGTTCTGTGGTCTGACACGTTGCTTAATTGGCTGAAGAGCACGGGAAAGACATGGAGGGAAGTTAGAGTAGCAGTCATAGGATCCTTGCATACTTCCAAGCCTGGCCCTTCTCTAGAATCTGAAGACTCCTAGTAATTAAACATTAGTAGTCATGGACGTCTCTAGGCATTAGTAATGCACCACCTGTCCATGAACAGTGGCCCCGAGCCGAGTGATAGCTCAGATTGAAAGGATGTTTCTGGTCGGAATGTCCACCATCTGTTTTTTTCAGTTCCCTGTCTACCTTATCTGTGTCCCAAGAAAGTCCCCAGAGTGATCAGATCCTGACAGTGTCTGCTTTACTCCTCTAGGGGAAGATACAAATGGTGGTTTGCATCATCATGGGCACACGTGATGACCTCTATGGGGCCATCAAGAAGCTGTGCTGTGTGCAGTCCCCAGTGCCCTCACAGGTGAGGGGGTGGCACCTAGCTCAGTGTCTCTGAAACTCTGGAAGCTGAAATAGCCATTTCAGGCCTATATGGATAGAGCCTTGTGCTGAAAGGTTCTGATTAGAATGGGTCAGCAGCAGCAGGCTGCTCTTCTGCTCCCCACAATCCTGGGTGCCTCCCCATGACTAAAGCTGGACGTGTGTAGGCTTCACTCTGAGAAGGGAAAATATTTTTCCTAGAGAACTATAAAAATATCACTCTGAATAAGATAATTTTGAAAGCTTTTGTATGTTATGTGCACATTATGTGCATATATGCCTAGTGATCCAAGAATTAGAATTACTAATAACAGATTATGCTAATTCAAGTTTCTTAATATAGTTCACCCAGTCCATAATATTAGTGGTCTTTTGAGACAGTCTCATGTAGCCAACGCTAGTCTAATACTCCCTATGTACACAAAGGTGACCTTGAATTCCTAACCCTCTGCCTCTCTCCCCGCCTCCTCCTCATACACAAAGTGCATGCCACCATGCTTGCCCTATCTATGGATTCTCCATTAGCTGAATCACCAAACATGGTTTTAAAACATTCTGAAAGAAAATTACACCTCTATTGAGCTCATCAAACTCACAAGGGAAATCCTTGTGCTTAATCCCTAAACAATACAGGATAACAGATATTTACATAGTGATTACATTCAGTCCTAAAAATAACGAAAATCTGGGTGTATAGGAGAATATGGGGCCGCTCTACACAAATACTGTGCCATTGCATGGGAGGGAGTTGAGCATCGTCTGATTTTGGTTTTCTTGTTGAAAGGGACAGAGGAAGGGCATGGAGCCAAGAGATGTTGGTACTTTAGAACTGTTAACGTTTCCTAAGAGGTTAATGATGTTCTGGTCCTGTTACAATAGGTCATCAATGTCCGAACCATTGGTCAACCCACCAGGCTTCGGAGTGTGGCTCAGAAAATTTTACTTCAGATGAACTGTAAACTGGGTGGTGAGCTCTGGGGAGTGGATATCCCACTGGTGAGTGATGTTGAAGATCTGCTCAGTGCCTGGCTCCTTCCCATCCTCCCCTCCTGTCATCCTTCCTGTTCTCAGTGTGGATTCAGGAATCCAGCTGCTTGCTGCATGTTACTAGACAGACTGCAAGCTAAGCATGTACTTTACATTTTGAAATGGTGAAAAAAAAATGTCAATATTTCCTGACACATGAAGAGTATCTGAATTTCCATTCTCAGTATTTAAGTACACTTTCATTGGAACACAACAGTGTCGGTTGCATCCGTCTTTACTGTAGTTGTCAAAGGCAGAGTTCCTAGGGAGACTCAGCTCACAGAGCCTGCAGATTTATTCTTATATAGAAAATACTTGCTGATCCCTGGTCAAGATCTGACTTTGTTGTTTTTGTTTGGAAAGCATCAAGTTGATTGCAGTCTTTGCTTCTTTTTTTTTTTTTTTAATTCCAAACACAAATGTAATGCATGCACATAAAACTTGTATAATGGAGTATTTATACATGAGAATAAAATATAGGAGATACCATAATTTTTAAAAATGCAACTTGCTAGATAAATTGATGCATGATCAATGCCCTTTGAATCAGGAAAATGCACAGAGCTGATCAGTATATTTCATCTGTGTTTGCTTCTTTGCTGGAAATATATGGAGATTTTATTTTATTTTATTTTATTTTATTTATTTTTTTTTTTAAAAGAGATTTTTCTTTTTTTTTTTTTTTAATATTTTATTTATTATGTATACAGTGTTCTGCCTGCACACCAGAAGAGGGCACCAGATCTCAATGTAGATGGTCATGAGCCACCATGTGGTTGCTGGGAATTGAACTCAGGACCTCTGGAAGAGCAGTCAGTGCTCTTAACCTCTGAGCCATCTCTCCAGCCCTTATTTTATTTTTTTACCATTTCTGGAAATACGTGGGTATTTTAACATTCATTTTCAATAAGCATGTACAGTTTTGCTTGCTTAAGTTTTATATAAATGATACCACAGTGGTGTGACTCGCTATTCAACCTCCTTCTATTCCCTTATGATTTATTTGTTTTAACCTCTATGTAAAATTCCACTTAATTCCTGTAACTGTTTATTCCCTGTGATGGATATTTAGGTTCTGTCTGTGTCTTTTTTTTTTCTTTAATTTTGTTTCTTTTTCTTTTTTACTGGTGCTGAGGATCCAACCCAGGCTCTTCAGCATGCTAAGCACATGTTCTAGCATTGAGCAACACTCCCTGGACTTGCTTTCTATGTGCCAATGCTACAGTTCTTCAGTGAATTTTCTTGTGTGTCCTTGAGCACATAAAACACACTCAGGAAGTGAATCTGAGGAGCACACAAATACCCATCACCAGCTGGTGCCAGATTGGTCTCTGAGTAGCTTATATCAAATTATATTGCCACTAGAATTGGATAAATGTTGTTTGACATCTCCCCCAATGCCTGACAATAAGAGAACTTTACATTGTCCATTTGTAAAGTATGAATTCATATTTTATACATAATACCTACTTACAGTATAAGCACTGGCCATGGTGTTTATTTTATTTTTATTTTTTTTTAAATACTTTATTTTTTTTTCTTCAAGTTACATCTCAGTAACAAACCCCTCCCTATTCCCCCTTCCTATCCCGCCCTTCCACCCTCTTCCCCCCAGAAGTTTCCCCTTTCAGTCCAACAGATGGTTCCTTCTCTTATAACAGTAAGTATTATACAAAGCAATAGATATAAATATGCCACATTTATGAGAGTTAAATGGCCCAGTATACCTTCCCAATGTCCAGTTTATACATATTTGGCCCCTGACTTTAACATTCTACTATCTAACCAACTCCATGAGTTTAAAGGTCTATATGTGACTCAACATTCATACTATCTTGCAACACACTTTTAAGAGTATCTTCTTAGATCTATAACACCCTCTTGATTCCTAAACAGTTCAAAATTTAACTATGAGACTCTAGCTGTCTATTCTTCAACCACCTCAGAGACCTGAGAGGGATAAATATATTTGCTTATATAGGAAGTGCAGGGCCTGCAGCTTCCAAAACTAAGAACATACCAATGACTGCCTGGACAGTTCCCATTTTCTCTCCATACATTCCAGCATCAGTCTTCAGCCTTTGGGTCCTGTTTCTCTGACAGACATTTGTTGTAGAGCAGGGATTATGAAGGACTTACCTACCCTGTCTTGGCAGAGTTAGGCTGTCGACTTCCCTGCTACCAAGTTTTGTCCTTTTTGGACAGCAGTCTGTCTGCAGTTGGTGCAAGGGGTTTTTTGTGCAAAAATAAGATTGTATTGGATTACATCGGTATTGATCTTTGTATATTGATACAAAATTAAGATTATAGTTGGCCACAATGGTATTGACCCTTGCATATGGACGTAATATTAAGATTATATTGGGCTACATAGGCATTGATCTTGGTATATTGATACATAATTAAGAGTATATTTAACCACAATTGAATAGATCTTTGTATATTGATACAAATTTAAAGGTAACGCTTCCTAATGGTATCATACCTAGAGATACTTAAAAATAAAATGTGAAGCTCTGACCTCTTGATACCAACCGTCTAAAACGGTCTAGGATAGTTAAAACAAACTCCTAGTCATGCAAACATGTCACTTTGTTAGCTACTATGACAGTCTATCACAGATATTCTCTAAACTACCCAGTAATCAAGTTGCTAAGAGACAAGCAACATTTGCTTATCTAAATACAAGAGATGGATAGGGCATCTTCAAAAACCCCTAGAGATCTACAGAATATGGCATTCAAGTTATCTTAAATCAAGATTTTTTTTTGATATCGAGACATATCAGCGCCTGACAGCACCTCCTATTCTACTCCAAGTAGAAGATAAGCATCGAAGAACCTCCACTGTAAGATGGTTGAATTAGTGGCAAGCCTTTCTCTTGGCAGTCTTTGCTTCTTTTGCAGAACTGTTTTCTCATGTAAATTAAATGGGAGGTGGTTTGATGTTGGGATAATAAAGATGGAGCAGTGGATCTCTTGGGTTTGAGCTTTGCTTTTGTGTCTTTGTTTTTCACCATAGAAACAATTAATGGTGATTGGGATGGATGTGTACCACGACCCCAGCAGAGGCATGCGCTCTGTGGTCGGCTTCGTTGCCAGCATAAACCTGTAAGTAGTGATCATGGGCTTTATTACTGTTGGCTACCTCATTTTGATGCCTGATCTAATTATGAATCCATCAGATGAGTTTTGGGTATTCTGTATCATAGTATAAGAAGCAATAAGTTCCTTCCTCTGTCCTCTAATATCTGTTTGCAGTGTGATCACCACAGTCATCACAGGTGCAAATCTGCTCCCTGACTCTGCACCTCTTTGCAAGGACAGAGGCTGCCAGGGCCTTGTGGTCCTAGCCTTTTTAGAAATGGAGTTGACATTGGAATGTGTGTGTGTGCGTGCATGTGTGTGTGCGTGTGTGTGATTTGTCAGAAGGGCAGAGGATAACTTTGTGGAGTCAGTTATTCCTTCCTCCTCCATGTGAGCTTGGGGATTGAGCTCAGGTTGTTAGGCTTGTACTGACCCCAGAAATGCATTTGGCAGGTAGATGAGATACGTGTTAAGTTGATTCAAAAAAAGACAGTAGACCACAAGCCTACCTGTGGGAGTGGCTGCTCACTGTCCTCTCTCTGTGTTTCTCCTCTCTCCTTCCCACCTGCCTAGCACACTCACCAAATGGTATTCGAGGGTGGTGTTCCAGATACCACATCAGGAGATTGTGGACAGCCTGAAGCTCTGCCTGGTGGGCTCCTTGAAAAAGTATTATGAGGTGAGAAGACCAGAAATCCTAACATTTCTACATTTTCAGGGCTACCTATTTTAGTTTTGAGCAGAGATCTGAAATGGTGGGAGGACATCAAAGGTGAGTCTGAAAGAGCCATTGCTCAGGAGAGAACTCAGTGTCCCCTTTCAGGCTCTGCTCTGTATAGGGGCTTGCAAAAACCAACACTGCACCTCAGTTTGGTAAGTAATAAAGATTGGCCTGGTTGACCACCCTATGCCTGCAGACATAATTCCCATGCCCTTACTGACTGAGCTGGAAGTAAACTTCAGCAATTAAAACTTATTAATTTACTCAACTGTTTATGACTGTTATTAGCTGCTGACTGTTCATTTTGGCTTAGGACAAAAGCTTCACTGTAATTCACGTCTCGTAATTTCAAAGAATGCTACCCATGAGGAATTGCTGTCATTAAGCTGATAGGAGGTCTAGAAGAGTGAGCAAGCAAGGTTTTGATTTTTTTGCTGGCCAGGACATCAAAAGAGGCAGTGATAAGTGGCTTCCATTCTTAGGGCCAATGTAGCCTTCATAGCAGGTAGACCACAGGAAACTTATGATTCCATGTGACTGAAGTCAGTCTCTGAAACCCTCCCTACCTTGTCACTTATTAGTCTTACATGCATGTATTAGATACCATGGACTTTTGTTCTCAGAAGAGCCAAATGATGTGGTAACTTATCACTAAGCTGTTATTTCTTTTCTTATTGCTGTTTTCTTGCAAGCTGTGTCTGTCTTCTAGGACTTAAAAGAGGACTTCAGTAACACTTTCCTATTTTCCCCTCATTGTTCCCTCCCTTAGTTAAAATGATTGGTTTCTGTTCTTCTAGTGTTCTTCATTCTGTAGTGTTTACTGGTTATCACATCCAGCTAACTTACATTTGTTATTTGTATCATTATTCACCCTTCTATGTGTTGGTGGTGTTTGGGATCAGACTCAGGGCCTTGCATGTACTAGATAAATGCTTTACTACTAAGCTATACTCCCAGACTTCTCACTGGGTTTTTTTTTTTTTTTTTTTTTTGTTTTTCGAGACAGGGTTTCTCTGTTTAACAGCTCTGGCTGTCCTGGACTCGCTTTGTAGACCAGGCTGGCCTCGAACTCGCAAAGATCCGCCTGCCTCTGCCTCCCAAGTGCTGGGATTAAAGGCGTGTGCCACCACATCCGGCTTTTCCCCTATTCATTCCTTTGATGATTTCCTCTCATCTGTTTCTTGTTACTTTTTCTTGTCTTCTAGATTTATGTGTCCTAATTTTTTTGTCTACTATTTTTCATATATAATGCTGTTTTCTATCAAATGTTAACTTCAGAATGTCATTGTTGACACAGAAATCTAGGGCTGAACAATGAAACCCAGGCTTGCCCCACCTTGGAAGGCCCACCAGTTGGAAGTTTGGGTGGCTCCCCAAATCTCGCTCAGTTCACTGAAGGGACACAGAACTCACTAAAAGCTGCTATACCCATGTGTGGGGTTTGTTTTAGGAAAAGGATACAAATTAAAGTCAGCTAGGAGAAGGAATACCCTATGTGAGTCAGGAAGTACTACACAGGGAACTTCAGTACTTCTCTCTGGTGAAGGCAGAACACTTCGTTTCCTGACACCAAGATATGATAAGGCATGTGGAGAACTGCCAGCCATGGCTACTCACCTGAGCCTTGGTATCCAGAGGTTCACTGGGATGCTTACACGGGTGTGGTGGGTTGATTAATTGCCCCTGTGATTGATTGCACTCTATAATCTTTGTAGTCTGATTTATATGCAGCTCGTGGTGCCTCTGTTCAGATTTCTTAATAGCTAATGAATGGCAGAGTTGCTCCAAGGTTCATCCTAGCTTGAGTTCACCATACGGCCCAGCTTGTACTCTCTGTGATTGCCTTGCTTTAGCTGCCTGTGTGCTGGGATAATAAGGATGTACCACTAAACCCAACTGCAGGGATTTCTTCAGGTGTTGTGAGCCTCTTCTCCCCATCCCATGGTGCTGGCTGATTTTCAGTTACCATAGGAACAAAGCTGCAGGTGGTGCACAGGAAAGCAATAAAGCAAGTTGAACACTCCAGAGCAATCCCTGCACTCACAGGCATGGCAACTGCAGCAAGTTCAAGGCCAGCCAGAGTTGCCAGCTCCCTAGTGAGACTCTTCAAAACATAGAACCAAACAAAGCTGATTTTGATGATCTTACCCACTGTTCTTATTGTTTTCTTGGAGGACCTTATTCTGTAATGGAAGTACTTTCAAGGAGTGCTCTTGACAGTCCATCAGTATTGGGAGGGGGCAGCCATTATCAGATAGCACCCACTAAGGGCAGATGGTACTAGATCATTTAGTTTGGGGCCCTAAAGAACCATACTGTCAGAGGGTGGGTAAGTGAGAGAGGTGTCATAGTCCCTTCGAGTAAATTGTAATCCACCTTTGAATTATGTCTATTCCTCAGATTTTCTCTACTCTAAGATACTGGTGTTCTTCTGTATCTAAGCACCCAGGAAACCCCCAAATCTTTATAGGCAAATTACTTCGGAGCCCATATTATGTTTGCTTATTGTGAACATTATGTCTGACTTTTGGTTTTGAAAAAGGAACATATATGTGCACACTCTCATTTGTTGTGGTTTGTTTGTTTTGAGCTGAGGTCTTATATTGTAGCTCAGGCTCCCTAGAATCACTATTCATCTGGGCTAGGTTTATATATGTGAGTCATTATGTCCAGTCTGCTTCAGTTTAATTAAAGAGCTAATGAAATAAGCAAAATAAGAAAATGAAGATGAAAATAAAACAACAGAAATGCAAAGAAATGAAGATTGCTTTTGGATGCCTTTTCCCTAAGGACATGCAGCAAAGAGGTTGGAAAGTTACTCAGAATTAGAGAAAGTGTCCAAGGGCCAAAACTAACACCAAGGCCCGCTAATATGGCTGTCCTGAGTAAGTCAGAAAAGATTCAGTTAGTTGATCAGATACATTTAAAGATACACCTTGTGTGGTGACACACTTCTGTTATCCCAGCTTCTCCAGAGGCTGACTAGAGGATTGTAGTTTGAGGCTAGACCAGACAATATAGTGAGACCCTCATCTCAAAAAATAGATGCGGGCCAGCCAATGCTGAGTGGGTAAAGGCGCTTTAGCGAGCCTGACGGTATGAGTTTGATCACTGGGGCCAGCCTGGTGGAAGACAGCCTGTTCTGCAGCTTGCCTCCACAGAGTGCATGCATGCACATCACAGCACACTGGGACAGTGCTACCCCAAATAAACCAGTGTTTAAAAAAGAATAAAATGAGTGAATAAATAAAAACAACATATCTTCAAAGAGATAGGAAAAACAGCACTAAGATTTTGGACAATGAACTAAAAGCTTTGATATCTACAATTTTTAGAAGTGAAAACTGTAATAACTAAGATTGCACACTCCATAGTTGGGTGTATCAGTATGTTAAGGACACTGTAACAAAATACTGTGGGTGGAAGGTTTGAAGAGCAGACATGTATTTCCTCACAGTTCCTGAGGGAAGAACTTTGAGGTGAAGGTGCAGTGTGGTTGATTTCTTCTGTCATCTTTCTTTGTCCTGTTAATGGGGTTTCACACATCCTTACCTCTGTGTTTGTGTCATTATCTTTAAAAAAAAAAAAAAGTCACATTTGGAGAGGCTGTAGGGTAGGATGTTAGTTTAGAAATTTCCTCTGGGTGGACAGGGATGCTGCCATCCAAAATATTGGGTAACAGTGGTTTAATAGAACTGAAGAAAGGCAAGAAGAAAGTAATCAGACTGAAGCACAGAGGTGCAAAGGCTAAAATAACAAAAACAAAAACAGGGAAGCTAACAGATAATGGGGCGTATGGGGTTAAAATACAAAACACACATAGAAATGATTCAAAAGGCAGCCAAAACACGCAAGGACCAAAGCAGTATGTGAAACAGCGGCAGTGAAGAAGCAGTGTTCTATAACAGAGAGGATGTCAGATCATAAATTGAGACAGTCCATCAGACAGGCGGGTACAGTGATGGGCCTGTAATCCCAGCACTCTGGAGGCAGGTGCAGGAGGATCCTGAGCTCAAGCTAGCCTGTATATACTAGGTGCCTCGTGAGACCTGGTCTGTCTGTCTGTCTGTCTGTCTTTCTTTCTCTCTCTCTCTCTCTCTCTCTGTCTCTCTCTCTCTCTCTCACACACACACACACACACAGACACACAGTCCAACAGATCCAAAGAGATAAAATATGTGTGTGTGCATGTATGTGTATATTGCAAACATACAGTTAGATACATTATAAAAACTTGTTGGGAGCAAGTATAAAAATACACATAAATTGGGAGAGCAAAGCATATATCCTTAATGGATGAATAGGTAACTTGTAAACAGAAACAATGAAACCATAAGATATAAAAGAATGACTTCAGCTGGGCGGTGGTGGCGCACGCCTTTAATCCCAGCACTTGGGAGGCAGAGGCAGGCGGATCTCTGTGAGTTCGAGGCCAGCCTGGTCTACAAAGCAAGTCCAGGACAGCCAGGGCTACACAGAGAGACCCTGTCTCGAAAAACCAAAAAAAAAAAAAAAAAAAAAAAAAAAAAAAAAAAAAAAAAAAAAAAAGAATGACTTCAAAGTGATGAAGGACAGTGACCACCAACACTAGATCCAGCATCTACTGAGAGTGAAGGTGGGAGATGCACACAGAAATGAAGATGCCATCCTCATCAGATTTACACTGAAACAAATGACTAAAACTGACATTGTTCACAGAGAAAAAGATACTCTAGGTAGAAGACAGAAATGGTTAAAGGAATAAGCAACAGTAAAAGTAATAGATATGAGGGTAGCTTTAAATGAACACATAATATGTAAAATCATATGTCACATTGGATACATGCATGAGGAGTCTAAATTGGGATTCATGACATCAGCAGCATGTCATTAGGAAGAAGCAAACGACTACCCAATGTTTTTAACAAAATCTCAAATGTTGGATTTTACCAATAAAGACTTGGGAGCCAGATGCTGGGGGAAAAGCCTTCTAGCTTAGAGAGGCAGAGAAAGCATGCAGCTGCCCTTCCTTCTCAGCTGACATCCCAAAAGGAAGGATGCTCATTCCCCACACCATCTCAAAGAACCCCAAACTGAATCTCCTTCCCTTCTATTACCTATGGGTCTCTTTATCTGTCCTCCTGACTTCCTCTCTCTTATGTTTTTGTTTTTTCTGTGCCCACTCCCTATCAGGTGGTTGCTTGCTCTGCCTCTTGACCTACTGGTTGACTTTATTTAATCCTGTTTACGATACTCAAGCAGAAAGCTCTTGGATTAAAGGTGTATGATAGGGCTGAGCCACACCACAACTAGAAATGGAGTTTTTCAGTAAACAACACAATCTTGGGGTTCACAGTGTGACCAAATATCCTACAACATCCCAATGTTAAGTCCTTGAATTATGAGGGAAAAGTAAAGGATGTCTTTATATTACCTCTTGTTGTGGTAAAGATGTATGTTGAGCTAGACATGCCCATAATTCCAGCACTGGCAATGTTTAGCTGAGAGAATCTTGAGTTTGAGGCTAGCCTAGGGTATGTAGTGAGACTCTGTCTCAGAAAACTAAACAGGAACAGGACCAGGGACATAGTTCAGCCAGTAAAGTGAGGCTGGACTGGGTTAGTGAGTGTCTTGACTCAGTAGTTGCTGTTGTTCTTTTTGGGGATTGTGGAGTACAGAAACAGAGTCTCTGTGTGACTTAGACTATGTCAAGCTGTCCGCATGCATGCATGCTCAGCTGGCCTTGAATTGTCACCCTCTGTTCCCATCCACAAGTGCTGATGTGTCGCATCACATGCAGCATGTCTGCTAGTCTAAGAGGAAATGGGCAGGTGCAGAGAGAACACCATGCAAAAGTGCAGAGACGAAGATGGCCCACACCCCACACGAAACAATGCTGAAGACGGAGGTAGAAGTCCGAGTGTTACAGCTGGGAACTTGAGAGGTTGCAAACAGAAGTTTCTCTAGGGCCTTCAGAGGAAGCATGGCTCTGTTGACACTTCAAAAAAATTTTTTTTCTTTTTTTTTTTTTTTTTTGATTTTTTTGAGACAGGGTTTCTCTGTGTATCTCTGGCTGTCCTGGACTCGCTTTGTAGACCAGGCTGGCCTCGAACTCACAGAGATCCGCCTGCCTCTGCCTCCCGAGTGCTGGGTCAAAAAAATTTTTTAAAGGCAGTCTCATCCAGGCATGGTAACATACACCTTTAATCCCAGCCCATGGGAGGTATAGGCAGGCAGATCTCTGAATTTGAGGCCATCTGCCCTGTCTACAGACTGGATTCCAGGACAGCCTGGGCTACACAGAGAAACACTGTTTTTTATTTTTTACTGTTTATTACTTCAATTTACATCTCCACCACAGTCCACCCCCTCCACCCCTCCCCCTTCTCCCACCGATCCTACTCCGGTGTGGGGTTCCCTACCTATCAGCTCCCTTCAGTTCAGCAGCCATAAGAGGGCTTCCTCTTACACTGGGGGCCTACATGGCAGCTCTACTAGGGCAAAGTGTCCCACTAACAGGTAACAAAGTCTGTGTTTCTGTTCCTTTCAGTCTGTTGGTTGTAGGATAGTTATCCTGTACTATATGGCTAAAATCCAGTTATAAGTGAGTAGATGCCATGTGTATCCTTTTGGGACTGGGTTAGCTCACTCAGGATGAGCTTCTCTAGTTCCATCCATTTGGCAGCAAATTACATGATTTCCTTGTTTCTGATAGCTGAGTAATATTCCATTGTGTAAATGTACCACAGTTTTTTTTTTAATCCATTCTTTGGTTGAGGGACATCTGGGTTGTTTCCAGTTTCTAGCTATTACAAATAAAGCTGCTATGAACATAGTTGAGGAAATGTCCTTGTGGTTTGGTGAGGAATCACTTGGGTGTATACCCAGAAGTGGTATGGCTGGGTCCCGAGGCAGAGCTATTTCAAGTTTTCTAAGATATCACCAGACTGATTTCCATAGTGGCTGTACAACTTTTCACTCCCACCAACAATGGAGGAGTGTTCCCCTTTCTCCAAAACCTCACCAGCTTGTGCTGTCGTTTGAGTTGAAACCCTGTCTTAAAACAGCAACAACAAAAGCAATCTCATGTATTCCAGGCTGGCCTCAAACTCACTGTAGCCAAGGATGATGTTGAGTTTCTGATCATTTTGACTCTGCCTCCCAAACAGAGAGATTTCAGGAGTGCACCCCCACATATACATTGTGCAGCTCTGCGATCAGACCTGGGGTTTGTCCATGCTAGGTCAGCATTCTACTGACTGAGCTGCATCCTCAGCCCCACTAATTATATCTTGATTTCATCTTGCAACTTTCAGAACCATGAGATAGTGAATGCCTGTTGTTTGGAGCCACCCAGATTGTGGTTCTTGGTAATAACAGTCATGTGGAAACACAATACCCAATTCTTCATCTTAGTGGGGAAGCGGCTAGCTGAAGTTTCTCATGAATGTGATGCCACTAGATGTAGATTTTTTTCATGGAGGACCTGGGTAAGGAATTTTTTTATTACATAGATTGAAATCCCCTTCTGAATTAGCCTTGCATAGCTTTCATAAAGCCACCTGGTGGTTATACAGCAATGACCATGCTCACTGCAAACAAAGGTGGCTTCCTGTCCAGTTTCTGTTCATTGCAGCTTCATTTTAGAAGTCCCAACTAATACGATAAAGAAAAGAAACTGAAGTTTATTTCTCCTAAGTGTTACCCCTTTTAGTCTTGAATAGCAGTGATATGTGTGGTTTTGTTTGAAGTTCAATTCAGTTCTAAAAGAAAGGAAATTGTTGAGGATGGAGAGATGTCTTGGTGGTTAAGAGCACTTGTTGCTCCTGCAGAAGACCCAGGTTTATTTCTCAGCACCGACATGGTAATTTAGAATCACCCCTCTCCAGTTTCGGGGATCAGAGTTCTTCTGAACTCTGAGGGCACCAGGCAGCACACACATGCAGGCAAAACAGTCATACATATAAAATA
>CAJQZJ010034391.1:0-22604 GCA_907164525.1 Lophiomys imhausi
AGAAAGAAAGAAAGAAAGAAAGAAAGAAAGAAAGAAAGAAAGAAAGAAAAAGAAAGAAGGGATGGATTGTAAAGACACAAAAAGATGGTGAACATATGTAAGCCAAACGGAGAAATAAACATGGATCTTTCCTTTGCTGCTGTCAGAAGGTATCATCAATGGTACACTGGAAAGTTTATGCTACTTTGTTATGGCCATCCTAGAAAATTACTAGTACATCAGTGAAAACAGTAAGGGGAAGTTGTAAGTATTAAATTATTCCTCAAGAACAAAATGCACAAACCTCACAAAAAGCAAAATAGTTAATGGAAATTTCTGATGGTGTTTCATTGTTAGCAAAGAAATTCTGAGTTCCCTTCTCATTTTATTAATTTGCTATTTTAAGTGTGTGTATTGTATATAAGTATGAGTGTTTCTATGTTTGCATGTGTGGGTATGAATGCACAAGTATGCATATACATGTAGAGACTCGAATAAACATCGGGAATCCTCTTTGATCAATTTATGTATTAATTGAAGTGGAGTATGAGTAAAATCCAAAATTCTTGCTATGTCGATATTGGTCCTGAAGCCCTAGTTTCTGCTTTGCATGCTTAGAATTCACAGGAAGTCTCATACCCACCAAAGCATTATACAGTTTCTGTGGATGTAAACTCAGTCTCTATACTTGTCTGACAAAAATTATAATGGCTGGACTATCTCTCCCCATGCATAGATTAGTTTTTTGTTTATACTTCATCACACTGTCTGTAATGAGTATCAATATACTACATGTAAGTATAAGTACATGCTTTCCTAGTCTCTCAAAGAACTTCATACTCAAGGTGGAATCCCTTATATAAAATAAAATCAGAAATGACCAAAATGATTCTTGAGGGAAACAACACTCTTCCAAATAGAGCATTCCTCCTATACTTCATGTGGCTTCAGTGAACCTTGAATGTTCTTCTCCCAGCTATAATATCATCACTGGATTCAAATGACCAGGGAAAAAACAGAATGAATGTTTAATTTTTCCTCATTCAATGACCTAGAACAGAAGATAGATCCTATAATATATTTTGAGTACATCTCCATAAGGAATAGCAATGCTGTTTATCTGGAAATGTAACAATAGAGTTAACACACATGACTTACGGAGTTTAAGGACATGTGGATTTCAGGAGTATATATATATATATGTATATATATATATATATATATATATATATGAAAAAGCAACTTCATATTCTGGAAGGAAAAGGAATCAATGAGTAACCAATTATGCATAGGAAATAAAAGATCATTATGCCCAGTTTTCAGAAGCTGTGCAAGCCTATGGGTATCTCCCTATTTAAAATATCACTACTTTACAGTAGTGTAGGAAACCATGATGATGCCACAGATAGCATCAAATGGTACATTAAATACCAGATATTAAATGAACAAAATATCATGAAAGGAAAAACTGTGACTGTATGAAGAGAAAGTGCATGGGAAAAAAGAACTTTAAGGTTGCTGGATTGCTGGTGCTGAATACTTGGCACTCAAAGCTCATCGGGTAATAGAATATGTGGATGTTGAAGCAAATCCTTTTTGCGTTTAAGCTATCATTATTCTTGAGTGTGTGTTACATGAAACTTCTAGCTGACTAAATCAAAGAGCCATGTTGTCTATTTCATAATGACAAAGCAATGGTCATGTTTTAAACCTAATTATCATCCTCCCCTCATATCTCTCCAAGACACCTAGAACTGTAATTGAATAATAAAATGACATGCCTATAAAATTAGCAGGTTACGGATATCAAGGGGCTTGATATGGAAATTATAGAGAAGGAGGTCAACAAGCTTATTCACTCTAAATTAATATGCATTATTAAATAATATTAATCAGATAATTAAATAATGACACTGAAGCAAATTCTATTGCTTAGCCATTAACTCTCTATATTCCTTTCATCTAAAAGCTATTTTTTCTCTCTTTCGACATAGAGGTTTACCAAGAATTCAATTCAAATATGTCCTACCAAAGAATATCTCTGTTTTGAAGGCAAAGACCAAGTCTTACATATTTGCATACTATTTATATGTACACAATTTAGAATCAGTTTTATAAAGATATTTCTAAGAAAGGAAAACAAAATATCTATGCAGTATACATATGTGCCAATGAAGAAATCTTCAATATCATGCCTGCTACGAGACTGACAATCTTATTTGCAAAAGTAGAAAAGCAGGAAGTATAAACAAACTTGTGGATGAATATTAATTGCTGTTCAGAAACCTGAACAATGCCGTTTGCATTTCTCAATCCAGTTTCTTAGACAGCAAGTGCTATTTTCAGTATGTTACATTTGGTGCTCTTTGGGCAGAGGCTCAATAACACTGACCTTGGTTTATTTGTACCGTAACCACCATCCTGAGATTACTCATACAAAACAGTCTGTGCTGAGAAACTTGTAAAATGTCAGTAGAAAGGAAAAACAAAATGTATGAGAAGCTTAACATATATCCAATTGGAAATTAAAAAAATATATTGTTCAAGGATAAGTAGTCAGTACCCCATGTTCTTGGTATGCATTCTCAGCCCCCATTAAATACACTGAATTACATTTAATGCTAAAACATTAAATTTAATGCATTTTGTGGTTTTTATTTATTTGTTTGTTTGTTTATTAAAAAAGCACTATTCACCATGGATTTTTTTAAAGAAGATGTGCACAGAGAAGTTTTTATCAACTTGCATTTCTTCACAATTTCATGTGTAGATGATTCATTCTCCTATTCATTTCTGAGCACATTCAGCACACAATGTCATTTCTTTCCTCATTAAGTTCAGAAAAAAAATTAACTTAAGACAAATATGCAGTTTCTTCTTTGTATAGTCCAATGTCCAACATCACGAGCCTTGCTCTTGGAGTCATTACTAAGTAAAAATTACTCAAACACAAGCACCACAATACTGGGAAAGTTGATCTGAAATCCAAGAGGGTACCCTATATTCTATGGAATGTCAGACACCAAGATGATTTGTGGTTGTGACAAAATGAAGATTTTAGGGCAGTTTTCATTACACTAATTGCTTTCCTCTAGAATTTGCAACTTAATTTTTTTCAGAAGGAATTTGTCTACAAGCAACTGAAACTATACAAAATTTATCATGAAAAAGACAGTACCAATATATATTCAAATAACAGCCCAATGTTGTGGAGCTTTAATTGATGGATTATACAATCATATTTTACTCAACAAAACAAGAAGAATACATTTTCACTGTCCTAGAATCTTGTGTGGTCAGTCAGCTTTCATATTGGAGAATTTCTAATATCCCCTCCTTTTATATTTCCCTTCATTGTGGCTCAGTCTCTGAATTCCTATTTTCATGGCTGCTCCAATAAAGCATTGATATTCATATCAAAATTAAAATGAATTATCTGGTTCAAGAATGTGTATTGTAGGAGTGATGGTAGGATGACCAACACAAAAAAATTAGAAATTAAATGGCTTTGTCTGGCCTCAGTAGAAGAGGATGCTTTTAGTCCTTATGTAACTTAATTTGGTGGGGTGAGTTGATGGAGGCTCCCCTTATATGAGGAGAAGAGAAGAAGGGAAAGGGGGAAGAGTCTGGGAGGATGGGACAGGGTGGAGAGGAGGGAAGGAGCTACAATAAGGATGTAAAATGAATATTTTTTAATTTAGAAGTTAAGATATAATCATGAAATATATGTTAATAATAATAATTATAATTCTGAATTTGAGTTTTTATCCCTTTCTGAACTTTGGCTGCTCATGTGTTAAACAAGTCAGGTGAATAATATGAAAGGTTTTCTTCCCTTCCTAACATTACATGATGATAAACACCAACAAGCTCATGTTAAATCTTCTAAATGGACATGGAAAGTCACATATAATGGCTATTTATTATGCACTTCAATTCTACACTTGAAGTTTTAAATGAGTTAATTCATTTGGTTAATCCTTGACTATGCCATTCTTTCCCTGTTTACAAGTCTAACATCCACACTACATTTTGATCATTTCTCACAAACAATGTGAATTGATGTTTTGAATCGCTTTTTCTCTTTTTATGCATCCTCATCCTTTCTATGTGCTTTGTAGAATCATAAAACAGAATTCAAAACACATTTTCTAACTGCATAAATTAGTCCTTGTGCAACTCCTTCTATCAAGATAAAATTGACAGATAATAAGGGTATTTAACTGAGCCACAGAGGCTGCTAGTACAGTTGGAATTTGAAACGATAGCTTTGGAGGTCAAATTTCAGATTCTATCATTGAAATCATGGTAATTTTTTCAGTCTAAGAAAGATTTTTTTTACCTTTCATAATCTGGAAAATAACAAGTAGTTATATTTAGACAACTTAATCCAACATAGACTAGAAATCGTAGCCAGAGTAATTAGAGAAGAAAAAGAAATAAAGAGAAAGTGAAAGTGTGTTTACCAAAATTACATTATACATTAAAAATCATATATATTACACTATAAGCTGTTAGACTTGATAGATTCAGTGGGGTCTCAGTATTCAAAATCGCTGCATAAAAAGAGTAGAAAAATTTATATACTAAAACCAAATTGCTGAAAATGAAACAAAGTATTGAAAACAATTGATATACCTACAGTGCAAATAAACACACAAAAATATATACTACAGGAATATATTTAACAGGAGAGTGAGGGGCCTTACAATTAAACACTGAAGAGAGAACTTAATGAAATGACTGGTAAGATACAGTTAGATTGAAAAAATAAGTTCTTGTGAGGAATAAACAATATAAAGACTTTAGATAAGAAGTAGGTCTTATATGCTTCAAAAACTAGAAGAAAGGATCTTAAATGTCATTGTCACAAGGAAATAATTTATGTGGAGGGTATTTATGAAAAACTATCACATTATATCATTTATACCTAAATCAAGTCATCACATAATACTGCATGGATATTCATAATTTTTATTTTTGGAGTATCAAATAATTTAATCTAAATCTAAAAATAATACATGGTGAAGCTGTATAATGCAATGACATGCAATCATTTGTAAAAACTAGAATAAATTCAGTAATAAAACAAATTTAATTTTTATATGACTGTTAATAGTATAAATACACACACACACAATTGTTCCTAACTTACTGGGCCCATGCAACCACTCAATAATTTCATGTTAAAGCACTTGATTTTGTGGACTTCACTCATAGCCAAAGTTACCATTTATTTTATCTGTTATATTGTTGTGTTTAGAAAGATAACAAAATTATCAGGCCCACTTGATGAATCTATTTCAACAATGTTGTTCAGGTGTCTATAAAGGACCAAGGCATGAATTTCCCATTTTAAAACCAGTTACATGCAAGGAAACACTCAAACACACTAAGTGTCAATAATCAAAATTTCAAAATTGAGTCCAGGGATTTGAAGATCTGAAGCACAATCATGTAGCTACAAGCCCAATCATTGCTTTTTAAAAATACTTTTAAAAAAAGGAAATAATATTCTTACTTAACAATTTATATTGGTGTATAAAACTTTTCTGTGACAAATTCCATAGCAATATTTTGCTGTTACGTATGTTCTGTTCTGAACATTTCTACACCTATCACACAGTATGAAAAATATGTGAACATACTATAGCATGTTTCAATTTTGCTCATTCCTCTCCAAATCTACATTGCATTACTAATTTAAAGGTAATCATAGGATCCAACAGAAACTGGGGTAAATCTGTGTAAAGTAGGGCTTGATTTTTATTGTTTCTCTTCAGTGATAATCTTCAAAATAATATTTTATTCATTGAAATTTTCATATATTTATACAGCATACATTGATGATATATATCTAACACCTCCTTCATTCTGTAATGTGCTCCAACAAGCTCACTATCAAATTTATATCCTCTTTTTGAATATTATATAATCTTGTGAGTCTAGTTAGAGCTATTTTTATTTGCATGTTTGTATGGCATTCAATGGGGCATGATCAATCTACCAGGTCCCTTGTCCAAAGGAGGGCTAATTTCCCTCAGCATCCATCAACAGCCAATAAATAGGGGTGCTGCCTACCCCCTTATTCAAACTGTAATTTTGCCTGGCTTTGATTCTGATGGGTTGCTGTGAGTTGATGCATGTAATGGCCACATGTTGTCCATAACAAACATTTCTCACCCCTTCTATCCATGTGCTGTTCTTCCCTTCTTTCTTCCCTTTCTTGTACAAGTTCCCTGAGCTTTGAGTGGTGGAAAGTTGATAAAGAGAACCCATCCTCAGCTTAGCACACACAGGTTTTTAAACTCTGCTCTTTGACATGTTTTTTATTTTGGCATTCACCAACTATAAGATAAGTTTTACCCTGGGAAAGTTCTTTTAATCATCCATTTCTCTATTTTAGGTTTCCACATTGTTTTCTAGTAAGCTTGCCATTTATACACACACACACACACACACACACACACACACACACACACACGCACACTGTTACCTCATAAATTTATTCAGCAAACATGTATTCCTATTCTCTTGTCACAATTATATAAATACAACCTAAGAAATTCAATGGAGAATTTACCAATTTGGAGAAAAAGGGAAAACAGTAGAGAGAAAAGGGAGAAATATCATCTCTTCAGAAGTAAAGGAAATGGATGTAGAACAGGTAAGTTACTTGAGGTATTCTGACAGTGTTTAGAAGAACTGTAGAATCACAGGTGATGGGGAGGTCAATTAGGACACAGGGCAACAGCCAAAAGAAAAAATGTTAGTACAAGAATATGCTCCATCTTAAAATATCCGAGGTTAATCATTGGCCTATACTCAAGACCAGACATTTGTTTATTGTTTGTGAAAGAAGATAAAATTGGCATCTTACCTTTGAGATAATATACATTTTATACTGTTTTAAACCTTTTATTTACATCACAGAAGTAGTAGTTTAATATGTGCATTTGATGTAAAATTACACCATGAAATGTTATCACAGATATTTTCAGGATTTAATTTGTTATTTTTCTATTTTATTCAAAGACCAGAAGTGCTAAACCATGTCTGCTATCTCATTTGTGCCAGTGTTCTCATTCTGAGTATTTCTGTTGCCACTCAGATCTAGATAGACATCACCAAAGAAAATTTATGTCTCAAGGTCCCTGCCATCTTTTAAGAAATAAGTGTTTCACTTTCCTCTTCTCTTAAAAACTGAAAGATATTTTATTTGGTCCTACAAGTAAATGCAAACCTGTGTAATAATAATGATAAGTAATAACAAATCATTTGTTATTTTTGTTTTAGTTTTTCAGATATTTTGTGTCCATTGTAGAAAGAACAAGTAGGGCAAAGTCAGTTATGAGAAGAAAATCATAAATTATTGTTTCTTTCCAATTCTTACAAGCATCCTACAAATTTCTTAAGTAGAAATTACACTTATATCTATGGCTTATTATCTAGATGTTAACTACATACAGTCTTTCTTAAAAATAACAGTAAACCAGAAATTAACAGTTAAAGAAAAGTTCCTAGTCTGGCATATTTAATTTATAACAAGAAATGTTATGTTATTTCACACAAGTAATATTTGATGCTTTTTCTGACACATCTATCCTGTTGGGATATGTAATCTTGATTTTGGGAAGCATATGGGTCTTTCTTTCTTACCAACTTCTGTTTATTCTGAAGCTGGCAATATTTCCCTTACCAACTCTATAAACCTGGAGACAGTACGTAGAGAGAGACACCATCATTCACTGTTCTAAAATCATCTAGTCTGCAGTTTTAGAGACACTATCTGTTGATTGCTCCAACATTTATTACTATAAATCATGTGTGAAAATGGATTGTGTACATGTCTACACAGACTAACAGTCCAACTGATCTTCCTGTTGCTGTGCTGGCTGCAGATGGTAAATCTCTGTCACTGGGGTTGGTGTTTAAAGCACCAGACAGTTCTGGCTCTCTCTAGTATTGTAACACTACTGTAAAAAGTGAAAAGTTTAACCAGAACCAAAGATAAATCACAATAGGACAACTCACACAGAAGTTATATCCAGTTTTAGTGTTCAAAGTCAATGGCTAATTTCAAAAGAAAGTAATGAAAATATGAATTGTTATACTATAACTAACATGTAAAAGGCAGGTTGCAGCTTAGGGAGAACTCTTTTGAATGTAAGATTATTAAAGGTACACAGTTAAGAGTAAAACATGTCAAGGTGAAAAGTCATTTTGTGTCTCAACTTGTTAACTGTAATATCAAATGGGCTATGATATGTTGATGAACTCTATGAGACTCCATTTTCTAATTTGTACAAAAGAAAAGTAAATAAAACCCAAGAAGATTGGATTATGTGCTACCCTGAGATTAGTGGTAGGATTGGTATGCTGCCATTAAGATAATATTGACTGAGTTAAAATGATTTCCATTGTTAATACCAACCCTACAACAAAAATAGTCCCTTATTCTCATCTCAGTTCAAGTGGAAGAAGTAACTGGGATGAATGAGAGTTACAGTGATGTTCAACCACAAGAAATGCAAGTGTACAGTGAAAAGGAGTAACATTAGAGACAAACCAAGTTATGAGTGTGTTTCCCAACTTTACTTAATTGTGAATATGTCATTTGGCTTACATGACTCCCTTGCATGGAAACTTGAAATAAAAGTTTGATAGGCAACATGAAATTCTTCCATATTCTATTTAAAACACACCAGATAGTATTTAGCCCACAGAATAATTCTGTAAGAAAAATTCAGAAAAACTATTTTAGGGATAAAGAAAAGCTGCATTTCTGGATAATACTGACTGATATAACAAGTCTATTATTCTTATGACTTATCACTTCACTTTCTGAAATAGGCACCATCCTTACTCTAAAGATAGAAAATGTGAATTTCTCTCTCATTTAGTAATTTCTATAGGAATGTGTAGTATATGTGTATGGGAAAAAGACTTATTAGTGGATAATTATTATGTAATGAATTGGAAAAATCTCCACCTATTACATTGTCATTAGAGATAAAAAACGCTGAGAAGTGAAAAATGTTTTGAGTCCTTTCAGCCTTCAATGTGAGTGCTATATACTACTTCTTACATTTATGATTAAATCACTATTGTTTGATGAGCCATTTTATCCTAAGTGGCACTACTGAAGAGATTAATCAGCCAGTAGGCCTGGTGTGTTAAATTAATGTTTTTTAAAGTTAAAAATTAATCCAGATTAGTAATGATTAAAATCAAAGTCTACACTAGGGCAACCCCATGAAGATTAATCCTTGCTCACTGTAAAACTAATTCACTTTGTGTACTTGAATCACTCAAAAAAGATCTCTACCTTTGAATAACAATATTATAATTGTTTATCATTGTAATTATTGCTTCAGAAGTAAGAATTTAAAGATTCAATCAGAAAGGGATGCTAAATAACAAGCCTGTGACACTTACACGTAACAACTTAGTGTGCTGAATGAACAAAAAAATCAAGTCATATTTGAAACAGTCACAAATTCTTTTTTTTTTTTTTTGTTTAAGGTAGATCTTTCTCCCCCCCCCCCAACAGCTCCCCCTTTCAGACCAACAAATGGTTCTTTCTCTTATAACTGTCACAAATTCTTATACCTTTTACCATATTTAATTTACTATTCCAGAGACTACATAATTGGGCATATAGTGTTTGTCCTCCGCCTTATCAGCTCATGGAATATTTGTTTCACATGGACTCAAACTTGGTTCATGGCTTCATGAGCGCCTTTGGTATACTCCTCTTAAAATATACAATCCAACAATTTTTACAGTTTACTTTTTGCCATGACTACAAAAGTTTTCAAGATGGAAACTAATCAGTTCATTAAGGAAATTTTCTACTGTCTCCTCAATTAATCTCTCTCTTGCTTGTATTTCTTGCTTTGTTTGATTTTGGTATCACTGTATATTCCTGTCTCTGAACTGCCTCTCCAAATTATTTCATCATGGCCCATTGTTTCCATTTCTTAATTCTGTGTAAATCCCTAGCTTCAATAAGCATGAGTATTAAAATAAATATTTTTTTTCAAATCTGAATCATTGAAATACAAATAAGTAGCAAAGATGAATCATTTTCCAAAAGTTTTCTCCTTCAATGGAATAATTTTCTCCAGCATATCATTGTACCTCCTTAGCATAATAATACTAACTGAAGCAGATCTCCAATTAAAAGCTTATATTAAGGTTTTTCTTCAAAATCCTATAGCATGTTTTAATATTTATCCCCTGGGAAATTTTTTGACTAAACGCTAGAATATTCTCATTATTTATGAATTAATTACCACTCACCTACACCTTAGAGTAATTGTATATGAAATCATTGCATATCAGGAAATAAAAAAGAACACATTTTTGAAACAATATTTTTTCCACAAAACCCATTGTCAAGTTTTCTCCTACTATACCTAGTTGAATTTCAGTTTCAAATCTGATAGATACTCAATGATGCCTAGTGGCAGTACCATGCAAATAATTATTTAGGTTAGTGCATTAACCGAACCAATGAATAGTATGTGTTTATTTTATTTCTCTCCCCAAATTTCTTACTCCTTTTCAATGATAATATATGAAAAAGATAAAATAGGAAACTTTAGAAATGGAGATTATTCTATTGAGATATAAGGTAGAGTTGGAAGAAAGATTCTTCTGAGGGAAAGGGAAAATTTAGAATGAGAATAACTGCATTGAACTCTGAATCCTTTTTTTTTTATCAAATGTGTAGTTACATATGACACCATTCACTTGAAAAATTGAACAATATTTTCCTGATCTAACATTTATCAATTCAATGTGTTTCTGTAGAAGTGATGGGAGTTAGTTGAAGTCACAGATAATCTATATTAACTGGCCATATGCTTTTGTACAAGGTATTGAATTCTCCGATCCAGTAAACTAAGAAAATATATCTTCTTAATTTATTGGATAGTTCTAGCGTATCTAAAAACTCAGAGTCCATAAACATGCTATATGAGGTTCAGAAACTCAATACCTTGTTCAAAATGCTCTCTCTCTCTCTCCATGAATATGGTTTTAATATTCTGGGAGGAACCATGAATAATGAATAAATTCACAGGGATGTAAGCCCTTCAAACCCAGTCCACAAACATGGTCATATCTTACAAAGTAGAAAAGGAAATTATAAAATGGAATATAGTGGTAAAAGTTCAGGAATGGAAATTACTAAGTAAGTTTGCAGAGTGCTTCATATAATGCTTTCTCATCCCTAGGAAGCCTTATACACTATAATCCTGCTATGTTATCAAGAGTGTACTGAGAAGAGGGACACCAAATCCTAAGTTCTCTTCTGGGTTGACGTTCTTGGGAGGCAATATAGTGATGAGGGTGTGTACATCAGCCAACAAATATACCAAACCCAAGAAAATATTGAAATCTGGCACTTGGGAGATACATATGTTCATATGTGTTTATATGTGTTATATATGAGACATATGTATTATTTATATAATATATAATAATTTATATAAATATATATTTAATTTATATAAATACAATATTCTATTCATGGCTGTCCAGAAAATCCCTTGACTGATTGATATATTTTTTTAGTTTTGGAGTAAAGTGAATATCAATCAAACAGTACAGATTTTAGTTTAAAAAAGATAAAATGTTGAATCTTCAATGTTAAAACCTCTAATTTTTAGGGTTAATAATCTAATTTTCAACTAGAACAACTAAATCTTCTAAATGGTAACAGCATAAAGTGAACCTGTCATATTTTTCCTGGTTTGTATTTTGAGGACCCTTATTCCTATATTCAAATACAAATAATTTATGGTTGACTGAAGTCAAGAAGAATGTAAGGAAAGGGTAGGGTGGTAATTGACATTGAAAGCAAGTTGCTATATGCCATATATCTACCAGGCTGAGTACTTGTACATATCTTGCACTAAGTATTTAAGATCTAGGATGTAGTTTTGTTATATTTGATTATAAGTGAAGAAAGAATGCTTCATATGTATCAAGAAACTTTGAAATTCTAGATCTAGTGAAAGTGAATTGGATGTCATCTATCTTATTTTATAATGGGTACTTTTGTTTCCATTATGTTTCTGTTTTCAATAATGAATTGAAATCTGTACCTAATTGTGGGATGGCTCAGCCTTTAATCCAAGAGATTTCTATTTACTGTAAATGAATATTTGTGATGAGAATCTGCCATAGAACATATCTTTAATCCAGAACCTTTCTGTATACAAGATTAAATAAACTTACCCCTAGGTCAAGAGGCAGAGCAGGAAACCAACCGACAGGAATTAAACATAAAAGAGGGACATTGAAGTGAGGGGTATTTGAGATAGTGTGGATAAGGAATTGAGAGTTCTTCTTACTTTACTTTTTCTCCTTTATGACTTCTTCTGGACTTTTAATCTTGGGGCTTTTGACTGGGACCTTGTTAGAATAGGAACATCAGCTGGGTGCTTTCTCTGACTCCCTGAGCTAGCAAGTTCTCAAGCCGGCATCTGGCTCCCAAGTCTTCATTGGTAAAATCAAATAAATGGAATATTTAAGTTTTGTAAAACAACATGCTTCCTTTTATTAACCCAGTGTCTTGAATTTCCTGTAAGTGAATCAGTTAGATATTCCTGTAAGAGAAACACAACTACAGAGACTTCACCTTTAAATCAGCTAGTGTTCTTACTGACACTTCCAGGTCATCTTCAAGCCAATGACTCAACAAAGTGGGAATATCAAAACTACACCTTTTGTAGCCAATTCATACCCTCTTCTGGCAGGCCATGTCTATGCCATGCCTCACCATATGTCTTACTGTGGCTTTTTTAGTGTGACACTCTTTCTGAGAATCTTTCTTCTTTATAGTTATTCTTTGTCTTTCACCAACATCATATTCAGTTAGTAATTTGAATTTTTCTCTCATATACTTTACTCTTTCTTTTATCACTTATATATATTTTTTCCAGATACATGAAATTACATTTTGATCTTAGCTTCTGGAAAGACCAAAATTATATTCCTTGTACAAAGACTGATCTGAGAAAGCTGATAGGGAGATACAGTTTGAAGACCCCATCTTGATGCAGTGAGTGTGAAGGGATGTAGCATGGAATGGATCTGTATTAGTTATTTTTGTTGCTGTGATAAAACACTATACAAAATGATTTATAAAAGAACACATTTAATTAGGTTTATGGTTTCACATGGGATAATTTCCATCATGGCAAAGCAAAAGCATCATGGCAGGAGCAGCAGAGATGTCACATCTAACACTCACTAGCAGAATGCAGACTGTGTGCTGCAGATGGAAGGAGGATTTGAAGCCTCAAGCCTTCCCATGGAGACATACCTCCCCCATCAATACCACACTTCATCTTTTCTAACATTTCAACCAACTGGTGACCAAATATTCAAATGCCCAAAACTTACTGGAGAAAGGGCATCTCAGTCAAAGTACAAGAACATTGAGCAAGACAATGGGCCACCATTTTAAGTCCTCCATCATAGTTAACTATGAATAAACTGAAAAACCATCTACTGAAGAAT
Organism: Lophiomys imhausi; assembly: GCA_907164525.1. NCBI lineage: Eukaryota > Metazoa > Chordata > Mammalia > Rodentia > Muridae > Lophiomys > Lophiomys imhausi. Next base: position 13,516 of record CAJQZJ010034391.1, read on the forward strand.
GCAAGTGTGATGAGCCAGAAAAGAATGTATGAGAATAGTGATGACAAGAGTGACTTCAGATTCGATTGATTATTACTGATTTGTTTTGACAGTATAAAGAAGGATAATAAGAAAGTTTATTGGTAAGGAGAACATGCATTGACTGGAAGGGCAACTCCTTACAGCTCAAACCAAAAAGAAATGGTCATACACTGAATAATAGAAAAGGAATGGATAAGACACCATGTGTGGAAGAGAATGGAAAAATGGAATTCATTATATAAGTTTAAACAATGCTAAGAAAAACATTTTTATTTCTATGAAGCCACAAAGTGGTAATTCACTTTTGTCATGAAAATTGTACTGCAAATAGTACTAATAAAGTCCTAAGAATATCTCTACAAGGCTGGTCATGTTGATAGGCAATATATTGATGAGGTTCCTTATACCAGATAGCAAAGATGTCTGGTCCAATAATATATTTTACTCTGGCACCTGGTCCAATAATATATTTTACTCTGGCACCTGGAAAATAACCATGGAAATCTTGTGGATTTCTTAGTGTCTTATTTGGCACATTTTTAGTTTGTGTAGCCCCTTATCATAGTTTTTTATTCTTCTAGGATTACAGATATGTTCAATGTGCCAAATAAATGAGACATTCTTTTTCTGAGGACCACAGCAAGATGTCACTAAAACATCAGCCACCATCAAATACTTAGCTTCCTTAAGTGGTCAAGAATAATGGTTAGGTAGAGTTCATTTGTCCAAGTTGTCAAAATTAAGACTGTTGATAATATAATGCAAGAATAGAGTACTCTTCATGGCACCAACTGAGCATATGCTACAGATATAGACGAAAAGATTCTGATTTTTAGATATCTATAACACTCAGGAAAACAGCTTGGTCAGGCACCAACTCCTATCGCTAGGAAAAGTTTCAAGGAACAATAGAAGATAGAAGTTGTCATACTATTAGACTTAGGATTGCAACTGCAGAGAAAAGAACAGTCATATATTTTTTAATTCATTCAGAGTAATGGAGCTGTGCTGTTATGGGTGTTAAACTGAACATAGCTGCTACCATATCCACTACTCAGATCTAACTCCAGAGAAACACGTAGAGTTAATCATCAGCACAGTAAGCATGTCTAAGGCTGCAATTTTTGTATCTGCTGCTGATTTCACTCCCAAGTCACATGATCTCATGGATTTTTCCATCCAATGACTGTCCTTAAAGAGTTGCTTCACTGAAGAGAGTGAGAGAGGGGGTTTGTTCTGCCTAAAAGCATTCTCATTAATGTTTTCCAAGGTTCCATCTCCTTGGGCTGCTCCCAGGGCTGACAGGAGTTTTTATATCAGAACTGCAATGAGCATTCTTCCCTTCTCACTGGTCGGCTTTCACAGATGCCAAATCTGCTTTGTGGGCAAACAAATCTAGAATTTCCCTGTTTCCTTTCTTCATGACCCTTCAGGGCCTTTTTCCCTGGAGAAATTTCTTATAAATCTATTTTTTTCTTCACAGCCACTTTTTATATGTTTTGAACAGACACAACACCTTAAGGCAAAAACAGTTTCTCAACTCTCACAAAAATATGGTGTGTATGAAAGCCCCTTGCCTGGTAGTAAAACTTTTTTACCATAGAGGTAAAAGAAAACACAATCTCTATAAATTAATAAGTTTTGATTTTTCTAGTTATTCTGAAAAAATTTCATTCTTTAAAATATGTTCAATGAAATGTCAAGTACCTTCTAATTTTTTAGAGGAACATTGATAAGAAATTATTTGGCACATTTATATTAAATTATGTATATATATATATATATATATATATATATATATCCCCACCATGTATTAACTGTCTTCTCAATTTTAAATATGATTTTTCCTCTCATTTATGTCACATTGTTTTTCTAAGACACTTCAGATACCTGCATATTAGATATGTAATTTTTTTTCTCCTGGTGTCTTTTTTTTTCTTTTTTTAAAAATTTATTTAATTGTTGCTTCAGGTTACATCTCCATTATAGTGTCTTCTTTCCCCCCCTTCCCAGCCCCTCCCTCCCACCCTCTACCCCCTAACCCTTCCATCTCACTCCTCTGGAGTGGAGTGTCCCTATATAACAGTCCCCTGCCCTGGTTCAGAAGTCATGTGAGGGGCCAAAAGCCTCCTCATACACTGGGGGCCTGCAAGGCAGTACCACCAGTGATACTCTCCTATTTTTATTTTTTCTCACATATTTTTTTTAATTTTTCAGAAAACTGCAAAGACTCAAGTTTTCTATAAGATTTCTATACTCTCCCTAAATTCTCAAGACTTTGAATTTTTAAACATTTATTTATTAATTCAAGTTACATCTCAATCACAGCCCCCTTCCTTCTCCTGTCCCAGTCCCACCTCTCCCTCATCTCCTCCTCCTCCTATCAGCTCCATCAGTTACTTAGTCACATGAGGGCTAAGGGCTTCCACTAACACTGGGGCCAACATGGCAGCCCAGCAAGGTAAGGCGTTCCACTAACAAGCAAGAGTCCAAATGGACTTGCCTCCGACCTTAAACAACCACTTGCTAAGAGATCTGTATGAAGATCAAGTTGCCTATCTTCTATATATGTATGGGGAGGGGACAATATGGTTTAAATATCCTCTTTTTTTTTCTATATTTAGTTAATGTTTGAGCCTCTGTAAGCCTCTAGGGGCCAAGATTATCTGGTTGTGTTGATCTTCAGGTGGTGTCCTTGTGTCATCCTCCGTTCCTCCTACCCCCCAACTCCCGTCTCTCTGTTCCTCCCCCATCTCTTGTACAGCTCCCAGAGCTCCACCTAATATTGGCCGTATGTCTCAGCATCTATTTTGATCCACTTCTGGTTGGAGTTTTTGTAGGTTAGATCAGCTAGGTTACTGTTCCTTTGGGTCTGTGGACTGTAGGATAGTTATGCTGTAGAATATAGTTCAAATCCAGTTATCAAGACGACTCTGAGATTCCATCTCACACCTGTCAGAATGTCTAAGATCAAAAGCTCAAATAACAGCACATGCTGGTGAGGGTGTGGAGAAAGGGGTAACCTACTCCATTGCTGGTGGGAGTGCAGGCTTGTGCAACCACTATGGAGGTCAGTCTGGCGATATCTTAGAAAACTTGGAATAACTTTGCCTCAGGACCCAGCCATACCACTTCTGGGTATACACCCAAATGCCTCTTCACGGAATCATAAGGAAGTTTCCTCATCTATGTTTATAGCAGCCTTATTTGTAATAGCTAGAAACTGGAAACAACCCAGATGACCCTCAACCGAAAATGGGTTAAAAAACTTTGGTACATCTACACAATGGAATATTGTTTAGCTATCAGAAACAATGAAATTATGCAATTTGCAGCCAAATGGATGGAACTAGAAAAGCTCATCCTGAGTGAGCTAACCCACACTCAGAAGGACGCATATGGCTTCTATTCATTTATAGTAGGATTTTAGCTATATAGTAGAAGGTATCGATACTACAACTAACACACCAAAGGGAACTTGGACATAGACTTCTTATTTTTAACTTTTTTATGTTTTTTTATATTTTTTTCTATTTTTTAGTCTTCTTTATCTATCTATTTGTCTGCTTATTTGTTTGTTTGTTTTTAGTTCTTTCTCCCGGGCAATGAGACACTTTTCACTGATGGTACTTCCTCGTAGACCCCCAATGAATGAGGAGGCTCTTGGCCCTCATATGACCTCTCAATTGAGATGAGGGACTGTTATATAAGGACACCCCACCCAAGAGAAATGGGATGGAAGAGTTAGGAGGTAAGGAAAAAAAATGAAATGTGATGTTTTGGCTTTTACTACTAATTGTCATAAACTGTTTAGGATAATTAAGAAATGCAAACTAATGGTTATGAAAACCGGTCATTCTGTTAGGTACTATGACAGCCTGTTATAGTTATTTTGTAAGCTAATCAGAAATAAAGCTGCTAAGAGACAAGCAACATCTGTTTACCCTAATAGAAGAGATAGCTAGGGCCTCTTCAAAAACCTCAAGAGATCTGCAGAATATGGCATTCAAAGATGTTTTTGTAACTTTAGATTTTTTTATATCAAGACATATCAACTCCTGACAGCACCCCCTATTCTACCCCAAGTAGAAGATGAGCATTGAAGAATCTCCAGTGGGAGATGATTGAATTAGTCGCAAGCCTATCCTCCTCTTGGTAGGAAAAGCCCCTTGCTCCAACTGTAGACAGAATGCTGTCCAAAAGGACAAAACTTGGAAGCAGGTAAGTCAACAGCCTAGCTCTGCCAAGACAGGGTAGGCAAGTCCTTCATAATTCCTGCTCTAGAATCAATGTCTGTCAGAGAAATGGGGCCAAATGACTGAAGATCGATGCTGTAATGTATGGAGAGAAAATGGGAACTGTCAAAGCAGCCACTGGTATGTCATTTCTTAGTTTTGGAAGTTGCAGGCCCTGTGCTTCCTATAAAATCAGATATATTTATCCCTCTCAGGTCTCTGGGGTGGTTGAAGAACAGATAGCTAGAGTCTCATAATTAAATTTTGAGTTGTTTAGAAGTTAAGAGTGTGTTATAGAACTAAGAAGATACTTTTAAAATTGTGTTGCAAGTTAGTATGAATGTTGAGTTAGATATAGAACTTTAAACTCATGGAGATGGTTAGGTAGTAGAATGTTAAAGTCAGGTACCAAATACATATGAACTGGACATTGGGAATGTACGCTAAGCCATATAACCCTCATAACTGTGGTCTAATTACCTCTGTTGTTTTGTATTGTATTTATTATTATAAGAGAAAGAGCCATTTGTTGGACTGAAAGGGGAAACTGTAGGGGGAAATAAGATATACCTTAAACTTTTTTAAAAAAAAAGGGAAGAGTATGGGGGGTTGAGGGTGGGAGGGTGGGACTGGAGTGGGGAATAGGGAGGGGACTGCGATTGAGATGTAACTTGAAGAAATAAAAAATAAAGTAAAAAAATACTCTAAAAATAATCCAGTTATACAGTGAGTACATGCCATGTGTATCTTTCTGAGTCTGGGTTAGCTCACTCAGGATGAGATTTTCTATCCATCCATTGGTTGCAAATTGCATGATTTCCTTGTTTCTGTTCGCTGAACAGTATTCTATTGTGTATATGTACTACAGTTTTTTTTTTACTTGTTGGTTTGTGTTTTGTTGTTTTTTATCTGTTCTTCAGTTGAAGGACATCTGGGTTGTTTACAGTTTGTGGCTATTATGAAAGCTGCTATGAACACAGTGAGGCAATGTTCTTGTGGTTTGGTGAAGAATCTTTTGCACATATGCTTAGGAGTGGTATGGCTGTGTCTTTAGATAGAAATATTCCCAATTTTCTGAGATATTGCTAAATTGATTCCCAAAGTGATTGTAAGAGTTTGCACTCCCACTAGCAATGGAGAAATGTTCCCCTTTCTCCACAACATCTCTCCAGCATGTGTCATCACTTGATTTTTTGATCTTAGCCATTCTTACAGGTGTGAGATGGAATCTCAGACTCATTTTGAGTTGCTCTTCCCTAATGACTAAGGATGTTGAGGATTTTTTCAAGTGCCTCTTGATTATTAGAGAATCCTCTTTTGTGAATTCTGAGTTTAGCTCTGTACTACAGTTTTTGATTGGATTATTTGGTTTCTTGGTGTTTACTTCCTTGAGTTCTTTATATTAGCCCTTGGTCGGATGTGGGGTTGGTGAATATCCTTTCCCAATCTGTAGGCTGCACTTTTGTTCTAATGACAGTGTCCTTAGTCTTACAGAAGTTTGTTTTTTTTTTTTCCTTTTCAATTTCATCAGGTCCCAATTATTGAATTTTTGTCTTAGAGCCTGACCTATTATTGGTGTTCTGTTCAGGAAGTTGCCACCTGTGGCAATGAGTTCAAGGCTTTTTCCCACTTTCTCTTCTCTTAAATTTAGCATGTCTGGTTTTATGTTGAGGTCTTTGATACTCTTGGACTTAAGTTTTGTGCAGAGTGATAAACACGGGACTATTTGCATACTTATACATGTTGAGATCTAATTAGACCAGTACCATTTGTTGAAGATGATTTTCTTTTTCCATTATATAGTTTTGACTTATTTGTCAAAAATTAAATGACCATTGGTGGATGGGTTTATTTCTGGGTCTTCTATTCAATTCTGTTGATCAACTAACTGATCTGTTTCTATGTCAATACCATGCTGTTTTTATTAGTACAGCTTGAAATCAGGAATGGTGATACCTCCAGATATTCTTTTATTATGCAGGATTGTTTTAGGTATTTTGAATTTAAAGTATCCCTATTCGCAGATAACATTATAGTATACATAAGTGACCCAAAAAATTCCATTCGAGAGCTCCCAAAACTGATAAACATCTCCACAATGTGACTGGTAACAAAATTAACAAAAAAAAATATCAGTAACTTCTTCTTTACATGAAATATAAATGGAGCAAAAGGGAAATTAAGGAAAAAACACCCTAAAATATCCACAAATAATATAAAATAACTATGGTAACTCTAACTGAGCATATGAAATATCTGTATGAAAAAAATCAAAGCTGAAAAAAAGAAATCTAAGAAGATATCAGAAGATAGAAAGATCTCCCATGCTAATGGATAGGTAGGATCAACATAATAAAAATGGCCATCCTACTAAAAGCATTATACAGATTCAATTAAATTCTTATCAAACTACAAACACAATTCTTACAGACCTTGAAAGAACAATACTTTTTTGTTTGTTTGTTTTGTTTTGTTTTTCAAGACAGGGTTTCTCTGTTTGGCCTTGCTGACCTGGACTCACTTTGTAGACCAGATTGGTCTTGAACTCATAGAGATCCACCTGCCTCTACCTCCCTAGTGCTGGGATTAAAGGTTTGGGCCACCACGCCCTGTGAAAGAATAATTCTTATCTTCATATGGAAAACACTTTGAATTCTTTTTTTTTAATTGTTGTAATGTTTATTTATTATATCAAGTTACATCTTCTACAGAGTGCGTTCTTTCCATCCCTCTCATTTCCACCCTCCCACCCTCTCCTCCTCTCCCACCTATCCCACTCCTTCTATGTGGAATGCCCCTACATCTTAGCCCCTCTCAGTTCAACATATGAGGGCTAAGAGCATCTTTTTGCACTGGGGGCCTACATGGTAGCAACCCTAAGGCAAATTGTCCTCTGGACAGCTAACAAAGTCTATGTTCCTGATCTTTTTGGTGTGTTGGTTGTAGGATAGAATCCTGTACTATATGGCTAAAATCCTATTATAAATAAGTAGATGCCTTGTGCACTTTCTGAGTCTGGGATAGCTCACAAGCTTCTGTAAGGCAAAGGACACTATCATTCGAACACATTGAATTTTTTTAATGTAACAGAATATTTTTATTTATAATCACTTACATATTTTTTTCCTTTTTTTAATGTTTATGTATTACTTCAGGTTACATCTCCATCACAGTATTGTTTTTCCATCCCTCCCAGTCCTGTCCTCCAACACTGTACCCCCTATCCCTTCCATCACACTCCTCTGGAGTGGAGTATCCCTACATAACAGTCCTAATCCCCAGTTCAGCAGTCATATGAGGGCCAAGAGCCTCCTCATACACTGGGGGCCTATGAGGCAGCACCACTAGGGCAAAGTGTCTCATTGACAGGAAACAAAGTCTATGTTCATGTTCCCTTTGGTGCATTGGTTGTAGTATAGTTATCCTGTACTGTATGGCTAAATTCTGACTATAAGTGAATAGATGCCATGTGCATCCTTCTGAATCTGTGTTAGCTCACCCAGGATGAGCTTCTTTAGTTCCATCCATTTGGTTGCAAATTGCATGATTTCGTTTATTTCTGATGCCTGGGTAGTATTCCATTGTGTAGACTGGGAACAGAACTAAACAGAGAATTCACAAAGGAGGAATCCCCAATGGCTGAGAGATACTTGCAGAAATGCTCAGCATCCTTAATTATCAGAGAAATGCAACTCAAGATGACTCTGGGATTCCATCACTTAGTCAGAATGGCTAAGATCAAAAGCACAAATGACAGCACATGCTGGCAAAGTTGTAGAGAAAGGGGAACTCTCTTCCATTGCTGGTGGGAGTGCAGGCTTGTGCAACCACTATGGAGGTCAGTCTGGCAATATCTCAGAAAACTTGGAATAGCTCTGCCTCGTGACCCAGCCATACCACTTCTGGGTATACATCCGAATGATTCCTCACCAAATCACAAGGAAGTTTCCTCATCTATATTCATAGCAGCCTTATTTGTAATAGCTAGAAACTGGAAACAACCCAGATGTCCCTCAACCGAAGAATGGATTAAAAAACTGTGGTACATCTACATTTTGAATTCTTAAGTTTGTAAATATATATCTGATTTATTAGAAATTAAATAATCTGTAGCAGATAAATAGAGTATGTAACACAAATATAGATGGTAGAACAATCTTAAATGCATTATTAGAAATACATGAGATGGAGCTCTCTTGGGGCCTTATATAAGAGAGAGGTGGAATAGTGAGACCCGGATGGGACAAGAAGAATACATGAAGATCAGCAAACCAACCCACCTAGGACCCTAGTGGGTTACAGAGACTAAAACACTACAAAAAAAGAAAAAGAAGAAAAAGTAGAAGAAGAGAAGGAGGAGGAAGAGGAGGAGGAGGAGGAGGAGGAGGAGGAAGAAGAAGAAAAAGAAGAAGAAGAAGAAAGGAAAGAAAGAAAGAAGCTTAGACTAGACCTAGACCCCTCTATATGAATATGGAAGATAGGCAATTTGGTCTTCATACAGATCCCTTAGCAAGTGTGTGTGGGGATGTCTCAGTTATGGAATTTCTTACCTGTTAGTAGGACACTTTACCATACCTAAGCTGTCACATTTGGCCCCAGAGCAAAAAGAAACTCTTATCCCTTATGTGACTGATGAAGTGAAGGGGACTGACATGTGGGGGCTCCTCAAGCTGGAGGAGAAAGATAGGTGGGAGAAGGGGTAGAGGATGGGAAGGGCAGACTGAGCAGGGAAGAGGGAGGGGGCTGTGATTGAGATACAGCTTGAATTAATAAATAAATGTTAGAAAGAAAGAAAGAAAGAAAGAAAGAAAGAAAGAAAGAAAGAAAGAAAGA
>CAJQZJ010034396.1:0-29059 GCA_907164525.1 Lophiomys imhausi
ATACAAAATTAAGATTATATTTGGCCACAATGGTATTGACCCTTGTATATTAATGTAAAATTAAGATTGTATTGGGCTACATCGGTATTGATCTTTGTATATTGATACAAAATTAAGATTATATTTGGCCACATTGGTATTGATCTTTGTATATTGATACAAAATTAAGGGTAACGCTTCTTAAAGGTATTGTTCGTAGTAATACTTAAAAATGAAATGTCAAGTTTTGACCTCTCGCTACCAACCGACATAAACTGTTTAGGATAATTAAGAAACGGAAACTAATAGTCATGAAAACGTGTCATTTTGTTAGTTACTATGACAGTCTATCACAGTTATTTTCTAAGCTACTCAGAAATCAAGTTTTCACTTTCTTAAGACACTACTGAAACTCTCTGAAGTATAAGAAGGTTTACATGTAAAAGTGTGTTTTTCATTTAAACCCTGTTACATACCCTAAGAATAAATTGGTGAGGGAAGCACACGCATCCTTTAAGGTCCAAGTTGTTATTCTGTGAAGGCTATAAATTTCAGTGGGAGCTACAAACTGAACTGCATTTTTAAAAGCAGTGAAGCTAATTGGATGTCAGTGTGCTATGGATCAATTGGTAGTACTTACTTATAAAGGACAAGTAACATGTAGTTATCATAATGAACAGAAAAGTCAAAGCACTGAGGAATATGGCCTGGTTCATGGAGACCCATGACTCTTGCTAGTTGATCATGGTCCATAGGAGGGAAATAGTTCTGATTTAATCCGAATAAGTAGTCTAGTGAGAAGTAACATAACATGAATTACAAGAACAGAACCAAACTCCCTTTACAGATTCAAACCAAAAATAGGACTGACACTATCAACAATGAGGAGAAATTCCACCTAGGTTCTTTGATCTGAAGAGTGAGGGCTATTAGATGGGAAAGGCCAATAAGTACCACTAGAGTTGCCTCTACATACAAAGAGTGATAACAAAATAATATCATATTGCTACTGGGAGATCAGTAAGTTATACCATTGAAGATGGAAATGATGTAGAAGAGAAGATTTCTGGATCTATTTGCTGAATCATTTTGTGTGTTGAGTAGTCATTAAAACAAAGACAAAAAGACGGTGAAAGAGGTACAGTAAATGTGGACATGGAATAATTATTTAATGCTGTACAGCAAACTATTACCAATTTAGCAAAGTATAAAAAGCAAGTCTTTATTTTCTCATAGTTTTTCTGTATCAGAAATTGTTAACATATTTCCAAAAGGGTACTGTGCTCAAAGTCTTGAGATACTAAAATTCAAATGGATATTTTTATTTAATATGAGATTCAGAGTCCTTTATAAATGAAGGGTTATTTTTGTGTAGCATGTAGAATTGAAACTCTTGCAAAATTTCACCTGGTGGTGTTTGCAGTTGTTAGAGATCTCCAACTGCCTATCTTGACACTTATTGCTTCCCACATGTCATAGGGGGCTCCAGATCTTGTCTTGACATCTTAAAGGGGGTTATTGAGCCAAACTTTTGTTTCCTATCTGAAATTAAATTCATTTGAGATTCTAGTTACATCTACAAAAGCTGCCCATCATACAAGTGACATAATTATAGGTGAATATTACATCTAATTCACAAGTGTAGTTCATACCAGTGGCAAATAAGGGATTATATCGTGTGAAAAAATGGGGGGTTAGATTCTTAGGGTTCTTCTAGAGTTTTATTTGTCACAGAAGATTGGGGTGCAAAAATGAGTATTTAAAACATGAAACAACAAGCAAAATATATCTTTTCTTTTATAAGTAGAGTAAAAGTAAGTAGAAAGTGAAATCACAATGTCTGAAAACATGTTTGGAAATATTGGTAACTAGGATTTTGTGTCTTCTTGAATTTATTAGAATAACATTTTAAAGTATAAACATACTGAAAATGTAATAAAATTGACATGGATTAAAATTACTCAGATTGGGACTGCTATAGGATATCTAGTAGCATTGATAACTAGGCATGTGAATGAAGGGAAAAAAATAAATAGTACACTAGCTAAACATAGTGCTCACATAAAGAGAGTGCATTGAAGACTAAATTCCTATTTTGTGGAACTAAAAAGTAATATTTTTAAAATACGAATGTCTATGCATGAGATAAAAATTGTGATAGATATTAAAGATTAAAAAAACAAAATACAGGTTAATAATTTATATGTTTCTAAATAATACAATTTGTTCAATAGGCTAAGCCAACACATCAACAATAAATATTCCTTTTAAATATCTTGAGAGAATCTGTTTTCTTACCTTTTCCAAGTTTGAGTCCCTAGTTGTACAAATTAGAGTTATCTTCTTCCAAATGAGTAAAGAAGTTTGAGTTGTTTCATACTGTTTGTCTTCAATTCCTTTGCTACAGCCCTCTTCCAATTCAAAGGACCTTTAGGATGGAGTTTATTTTACCTTAATAAGTTAAAATTATATTTTTACCATAAGTTCAGTTGATAAGCCAACTTGATTTCATGAGTAACTTTAATTTTCTTCATTGTGGATTTTGATATGTTCAGAGATTAGGAGGCTTAGATTTTATATCTCTGTGTGCCATTACTCTGCCTTCCAAAACTGGAAGAAGAGATGCAACATAAAGCATTAGTGTCTTGGCTTATATTTTTAAAATGTCTTCATATTGTTTTATTCCTATATGATTATCATTTTTACATTAATATAAATTTTGTACTTGTCTGTCTCATGCAATTTGCTCTGTAAGATATATTTTATTTAATGTTTATAAGTTATTGTGTTACTCCTTTAACATAAAAATACTTCAAAATGAAACATGAAAAAAATTAGCTATTGAAAACCAAATAAAGGGCAAATGTATATGATATTTTTCAATATTCATAATTATATTTTCATCTTGTATTGATAAGAAAAAATGTTTTATCTGATGTATACTTATTTCATTCTTTTATTTTTGTAATAAGACATTCTAACATAATAATTTAATAATCTGAGAAAAATTTTATACATTATTGATTGCAAATCATTCATCAGTTAAAATTAAGGTCTGTAAGTAAAATGCTCATCAACAAGTGACTGTTTTATGTTTAATTTTGTATATATGTATTGTATACATAATAATACATGCCACGCCTAGTGTGGTGGTACACACATTTAATCCCAGCACTTGGGAGGCAGAGGCAGGCCGATCACTGTGAGTTCAAGGCCAGCCTGGTCTACAAAGCAAGTCCAGGACAGCCAGAGCTGTTACACAGAGAAATCCTGTCTCAAAAAACCAAAAAAAACCCCAAAAAACCAAAAAACAAAAAACAAATAATAATAATAAAAATAATAATAGTAATACATGCCTTGATAAAATTTGTTTTCATAGTCAAAAAACCACCTCAAGTCAAATTATGTCTATTAATGTAGACTACAATTAATCTATTATTAACTTTTATTTATCTTACCTCAAAATTCATTTAGAAATTTTAAATGTAAAAAATACACACTTATCCAGTCACCAAAGCTTCTGTCATAAGTTCAAAATGAATATAGATGCTATATAGTTTAAGAAGAAAGGCAAGTGCATCTTCATTCTTCATCAAAATAACTTTATTATCTTATATTTTATATTATTATTCAGCTAAAGAAATATTCTTTTGTAGATTTTTAGGTGTTCATTCTTTCTCCTTAAATATTTTTGGTGTCAAGGTGCAGAAATGTATTATGTAAATGCCTGAAAAAATACATGACTAAGTCCTACACTCAATTCAGATTCATCATAATGGATGTTTGCATATTCCATAGTATCCTGTAGTTACATAGCAATACAGTTATTCAGAGCACCCTGATTCATTCAATAATTCTACGTATCCATTATTTGTTAGTTGCTATTGAAGAGAATTTTTTTTTCATTGGTGAGGAAAATAATGGAGTCATTTTTCTACACATCTTGTATTTTAATAGAGAAAGACAGGTAATGGGTAATAGACAATAAATAGAAAGCTCTAAATTGTGTTAAGAAACTATGGTCCTTACTTTCAGAGGGATACTAAAGAAAGCAATGGTCAACAGACATGGATTTGGAAACAAAGTAAAAGTTCAAAAAATTGATTGATAAAAGTGCATGTGATTGTTAATATTTCTGCGATCTTGTTGCCTATAATTTCTTAAATTTTATAGTGTGATTTTACAACATCACGTTAAATATACCAATCCATTTGAGGGCACTGAGTAATTCATGTGGTGTTTCCTACATAACTCACCCATAGTCCATTTTCTGTAAATTATGGATTTATAAAATTGCTAACTCACATTTTTCTATTAAAATCATTCCTTAGAAAAGAACTCACCACTGCCACATGCCATGAGTAAACTTACAAAGAGCATATTTACAAGGGGATTACAGTCATATTGACTCATATATTTCCTCCTTTGAATCTTGTCCAGAATTAGAATTAATGAACACTAGACAGCTGTAGTTCATCACACATATATTGCAAATCCAATATACCTATCGGATCTCTCAGTATATACTGTTCCCAGATAAAATGAAAAAATTTCCTAATGGTATATATAACCTGAGAACCAGGAACAAATTAATCACTTGACAAAACTGAGCCAATAGGAAGCTTCATTTCACTTCTTTTGTTTATATTGACAGGAAACTTGAAAAGCTTAGAAACGTATTTCAATCTGCATGATACTGAGAAACTAATATGAAGGATACCTTTAACACAAAGCATTAATGAATGTTATATAAATGAGAAACGTGATACATCTTGTTTATCTTTGACTATATGAAATTATCAAGATAATGTTTCTTAAATGTATATAACAAAAATTAAAGGTAATAATAATAATAACCATGGGAGGGGTTTTAAGGGGGTAGCTGGAAGGGAGTGAAGTCAGGAAAGGAAAGGGGAAAGTGATATAATAGTATTTCAATCATAAGTAAGTTTTTTAAAAATAAAAAAAATATCTTCCCATAGAAGAAAATATACTCATGAATATCTCTTCTAGTTTCCATAATAAGGGCTTAACTGCTTGGTATATTATTTCCATCTATTTGACCTTCACCTTCCTTTACCTGAGCAGGCTGCCTGCTAATAAGGTGTAGTATTTACCTAGATTGATTATAATAACATGAAATCTCTTAACCATGGTCTTTCAATTTCTCTGCCCAGTTTACATTGAAATTGTTACCAGTTAGTATAATTGGATGCATAGAGCTAAGTTAGTTTTCATCTCAAGGAGCTTTAGGAATGAACACTGTGAACTGCAACAATTAACAAAGTGCGCAAATGTTAGTATTGTGTATGAACGCTGAACACATCGAGTTGTGTGTGGAAATATCATACATTCTTTAATTCACACATTTTGATCTGGGAAATATGTTCAAGACTGTGTTCTACTCATAACTACTTTTCTCTTTTTATGGACATATTTCATTAACTATACCCTTTACTTCACCTGTTTTAAGCCACAGGGAATTTATCGGTCTAAGAATGATAAAGGAAAAAGATTTATTTTCAATGTTGTCTTCTTGTTCATGTATGCACTTTTGTAACACTGAATGTGTATATTGGCAAGAAGAAACATATCCCAGGAGGAAAAACTTAATTGACAATTCCATTATAAACCTTAGCTTTTATCATGAGCTCTTGCTTCTGCTGCAAGATGAGTGACAACTAGAATATATTAAGGGTCAATCTCAGTTAATATCTACTTGTAGCCAGATGGGTCTTCCACTAATGGCCTGATGTAATCCATTTGCTAATGATACACTGCACTGAGTCCATGGGGAATTTTATCTCCTCCATTTTCAAATGATTCTTTTCCTCATAATATTGACTAAAATATTATTTATTCTGCTTAGTGCAAACAACATTACTAATCTTAGGATCAATAGCATGTACGCTAAAATCTTCACAGTCAATTATAAAAAAACTGAATCTACTCTACAAATATATTTATTCACTATAATACCACTGCACTCTCCAGCTGAGTATGAATATAAATTTTAGTATGTGTGCATGTGTTTGTGTGTGTGGGGGGGGGTTTGTTTGTGTGTGTATGTGGTGTGATGTTTGTGTGTATGAGTACTTGTGACTGCATTCCTACGAGAAAATATGAAGAGGATATCAGGTGTTTTGCTGTATTATTTTATGCCTTCCTCCCTTGAGATAGGGTGTTTCACTGAGTCTAGAGTGTGTAGGATATTTGTTATTTTCAGGCCTCCCAAGAACCTTCCTCATCTTTTTCTCTAAATGGCTAGAGAAATGTATAGACAAGTGTCCTCTATGAATTTTCTTTTGCATTACCATTGAGATGCAATTGTCTATTGGTAAAACAAACACATTAGCTACAGCCCATGATTTATACAAATAAAAATAGTTCTCTAAAGGGAGGAACTGCATTTATTTAGTCTTCTTACGATTTGTTTATGTGTCTTCCCACTGGATAAACTGCTTTTGACTTGTTCTATTAAGATTTTCCACACACAGGATGCAATAATTTCTAAAGGAAACCTCTTCTCAGATTAACCTCTTCTGTAAACTAAGGAGCTGATTTTTCCTTGAATGGGAAAGGGTAGAACTCAGAGCACACCATAATGGTAATACAGAGTTGTTCTAATAACTCTATGGTTGCTTCTATGGGTAATAAAGCTACTTTTTAAGGTACATAGAATACTACACCTGAAACTAATTTGTTAGCAAGTTCTTGAATATACAGCTTTCATAGGAATGATTTATCTGTGTTTCCCTCTGATGGTTACCTCTCAGTTAAAATATGATTGGTAATTCTGTCCTAAAATTATCTGATAGTCTACTTGGACAAAAAATTCTATATGAAGCTACAATTGTTTTAACTTTTTTCGGTTATTTTTATTCTTTTAAAAAGTACTTTTAAATTAGAATATAATTACATCATTTTCCCCTGATGTTTCCTCCCTTCAACCTCTCACATGTGGCCTCCATCTAACTCCTCTCATTTGACCTGACAATCATTTCAATTGAGAGCTTATGTTTCTTCAATTTATTATTGTTACAGGTAATACATGTAAAAAATATGCTGAATCCATTTTTGTTGCTTATTTGTAAATGATTTCAACAATAACACTTTGAACTGGATAACCAATTGGAGGGTTCAGTTTCCAAGTCCAAAAGTCAGATTTTCACTAATTTGCCAAGGGCTAGCCTATATGCATTATGAATATATTCTAAATATAGATAGTTTAAAATTGCCTGGGATTTTTGAATGGTAATTTTTAATGGCAAATGGCAAATGGCAAATGACTCAGCGTACCATAAGAACTGTTAATTACTTAGTGCTTGGTTCTGTTTTACCTCTAACTACTTTACTGGAACTTTGTGGATAAGATCTAACATGATTCCTGTACGAAGAAGATAATTTTCTCACAGCCAAGGAACTATTCTAATTATTTAGCTTTAGATAAATGTATATTTTTTCATAGACAGTATACTAAATACACATAAATATATTTATACTATCTTTATAATATATAATATATTTACATTCATTGCACTTACAGTATAGGCAGTATATATTTTTGCTATATATATATTACATATAATACATAAACATAATTATTACATTTTATATAAATAAATATATAACTACTTATATTATAAGCCATATATTTGTCATACATATATGCTACATAATATATAGATATAACATATAAATATAATATGTACTATAACTATAAATATATACATATTTATGTGTATAACAAATATATATACTGCCTATACTATAAATAGTAACTTATTGATAAGTTATAAGTGTCTATAAATAGTACCTTATTTTTCACTCAAGATCATGTGTGACTACTCACAAACAACTGTTCAGGCATTGAATATACTAGAATTTCGCCATAGGCCACAATAGCTAAAGTACATATCTTTTTCAAATGTCTATTTCTGAAAAAGCATGGTACGTGATATCATCTACATTGAACTCTTGTTTAAAGTAGCCATCATAAGGTCAGGTCTACCTTTCTAGAGTATAACAATACTTAAATATAAACAAGAACTGTATTAAGAACACTCATCACAAAATAATTTATATTCATGACAATGCAATCTTTGGTTTACTATATATTGAAACTGAAACAAAGGTAACATATAGAAGAATAAGATATTTAACAAATACCCAGGTAATAACTTTAGTATGCTTCCTGTTCATGAAAGAAAGAGTATATATTTAACAACATTTGATGAAAAGCGAGACCATGAATTGTAAAGAGAGCTAGGAAGGATGCATGTGAATATTTGGAGGGAGGAAAGGGAAGGGGATCATGTAGTTATGTTAATACATAGAAATTATTTTAAGAGTAGAGAAGAGTTTTCTGTTTAATAGCAGAACCACATTCTGACAAAACCACACTTAAGAAAATAGAGTCAAACAAATGTTCAAATACTAACAACAAAATTGTTATTATCCCCTAAAGGAGTAAACCAGAAAAAAATAACTTTCAAAAAACAAGTATCTTTTTTTTAATGTTTATTTATTACTTCAGGTTACATCTCCATCACAGTACACTCTTTCCACCCCTCCCAGTCCTTGCTTCCCATCCTCTACCCCCATCCCTTCCATCCCACTCCTCTGGTGTGGAGTGTTCCTACATATCAGACCCTTGCCCGATTGCAGCAGTCATATGAGGGCCAAGAGCCTCCTCATACACTGGGGGCTTACAAAGCAGCACCATTAGGGCAAAATGTCTAAATAACAGGTAACAAAGTCTATGTTCATGTTCCCTTCGGTGCATTGGTTGTAGTATAGTTATCCTGTACTATAAGGCTAAAATCCGATTACAAGTGAATAGATAGATAGCATGTGCATCCTTCTGAGTCTGTGTTAGCTCACTCAGGATGAGCTTCTCTATCTTTAATGACTAATTGAATGACTCAAGAACATTTGTAACCTAAAGTTTACTACCATCTCTGATCTATATAATCTATTTTTATTAGTTTAATTAATCTAATCACCTTATCAAATACATTTTGTAATTACCATGGATGCTGAGTTTCAGGAGAGATGCAGAAAGAAGACAAATACAGAAATCTCAGGCCAAGTCAAGACTTCATTTGGTAAAATATTTCTGTTCGGGCACTCAATTTCTCACAGATTCCTGGATATAGTTCCTTGTGAGCTGAGGAATAAGAGCAGTTGGTGTAGTAATAAAGATGTATTGAGCTACATAAAACTGAAGTTGAGTTGTCAAACTGAAGGGCACATTCCGACTGCTGTCTCCTGTATACTCAGGAGTTGAATTATATTCTGTCCAGAGAAAAACACTCTTCAAAAAGAATGTATTACAGTATACTAGAAGAAACATAACATTGCTGGCATATTAATGAATTTTATTATTATCACAGAAAGTCTTCTACATATTATTTTCTTCCCTCCTTTATTCTTGATGTTATTCTTCTTTCCTCTAAAAATAATGGAAGTAAAGACCATAATCTTTTAAGTATTTTATCTAATTTTACATCATTCATTTACAAATACTCTTAGGTTAATAATAAATTATATTACTTTATTAGCAAAATCCTGTAAATGATAACATTAGTCTTTTATTTAAACACATTATGGTTAAAATAAATGACTACATTAATATACATATATATTTTAAAACACAAGCATGGACATTGCACCAAAACATTGCACATTTATTCAGTTCAAACATAAGACACTACTTCTAAGACTTGTTTTTTTTTTTGAAGGTTATGAAAATCTTAGAATAAAGAATCAACATCTCTTTATCACAATAAATCTGTTTTAAATCTGATATAGCTTCATCAATAAGCAGAAACAGTCACTCACTGTGTGTTCTTTCACTTTGCTTTTTGCCTCCCAAAAGAGAAGGCTGAAACAGATTTTTCTGTGTGAGTACTGTGGAAAAGGGCTCACGTAAGATTTGAATAGTGAGAGCACAGGTCCGAAGAGGGAAGAAAAGTGAAGTTGTGCCAGTAGCTGAGGTCCAACTTTGCTAAGGAATGTTGATTAATATCAAGGCAGAAAAAAGAATGTTTTCTACTGAGGTAAAGAATATTTCCTTAGTGGCACTAATCAGTCACTGAAAATACACCCTCTGTTCCTAGAATGGGATCTCTGCCTAAGGAACTCTGCACTGCTCTGTTGCAGATAACTCAGGGAGCCTTTAGGGTAAAATCCCCGTGGCAAACTGTTTATGCATGGCATTCATGTCATAATTGACTTAGAAAGTGTTCAGTTTTTGGCACCATGAAGTTCTAGATAAAATCTGCATCTCATTTATATACTCCCATCAATTTGATTTCCATATTCCTCCCTTTCCCTTCCACTTGCTTCTCCTTTTCTTACACATCACCCTCTACTTCCACTCTAGTTTCTCTCCTCTCCTCAATATTCTCCTGTTCTTTCTTTGCTAAGCACCTCCTTACACACACACACACACACACACACACTCATACACACATATAGTGTGTGTGTGTTAAGGTTTATGGAACATCTGCATATTTCCATTCTTGGTTCCAGAGTTCCTTCATATTTTTCCAGTTTCTGTCATTTGGTGATAGCAATTACAAAAAAAAAAAATATGTGAGAGCTATGTGTTCTGAACTGACACTTGGGTGACATTACTGTCAAAGTCTTAAACTCAAAACAATTCATAAAAAATTTCATGGACTAGTTGAACTACATTTCAAACAACACTTGGTCTAGGCCTAATTTTCTGTATTTTGTATCAATAAACCCCTCATTCTGAAAAAAAGACTGCTTCTGAAAATGTGAACAAGTAAACTTTGCTACCCATTTAGCAATGTAATTGTGCGTTGTACACACATTGCACTCTGTTGCTGTTAGGCTTATTTGGGTCAGTGTGTTTTCGTTAAGATGTCAATACCATTTAAAACTGAAGGATGGAGGGATCCAAGATGGCAGCAGCTCACATGTATATAGGTTGAACATAGGGAAAACAGCTATAACACCACAGAATTATAAGATACTGAGCAATAATCTGAGTGGCACAAACTAGCTTCTAGGTTTCAACCAGTGACTCAGGGACTATTAAAAGTCCCTGGGCAAGACTCTCCTCTCACAGACACTCAGAAAAACAGACCAGCAGAAACCGCAGAAGCCACTGACTCTAGGAAGCAGGAGAATCGTCACCAGGAGAGGGACCAGGGTATGAGCCATTCAAATACCCACTGAGCAGCTCTGAACCCCAAACAGGGTTACTACTCATCAGCCTCCTGGGCTCCCAGATTCCACACAGGCATTCTGACACAAAGGGGAAGATCCGCAGAGCCATGGGACAGATATATTCTCGGTGGAAACATTGTGACTGCAGACCACAGCATGTTCTGAGCTGCAGGACAGCAGCAGGACCACAGCTGAGCAGAGGCCGGGGAGAGGCAAGCATATTTGGGCTTGCCCAAAGCCGAGGCAGGGGAGAGGCAAATATATTCGGGCTTGCCCAGAGGGGTGTTTGACATACAGGTCCCTCTATTGGATTTGCAATTACTGGGAAGAACACTACAGTTAGACAGAACAGCAGGATACATTTCCGGAACAGTGCAGTGTCCCAGGACTTGGAGGACATCAGCCCCAATTGCCAGTATCCACAGGACAGGTCCAGCACAGAACTAGGAGTAGTGAGATTAGAGAAAGCAGATAGGTAGGTGGCCAGGTTGGAAAGCTACTTGGATCTCCACTGGGTCCAAGCCCTAGACGGGTTTTGGGGTTAATATTGGACCCCTTTCCTAGAGCTGGCTCCTCCAGCTGGAAACCAGATCTTCAGCATATATAGTTCTACCCCTGGAGCAGTGAGTTCTTGGCCTGGGTGCACTGCTGAGTGAATCAGACTACAAGGACATAGTACTTAGGGCCAAGAGGCACAGAGGTGCCCTAGGGACCATGTAGACAGGTGCAAGCCCATCTGAGCCTGCCCAGCAGGGACAACAAAGAGTTCAGTACTGGAAATATAGACACTGAACGATTGAAGTCACCAGATACAAACACTGAGCACCTCCCAACAAGACCAGAAGGCACCAGGAACAAACAACTAAGAACAACCAGATGGCTAAAGGTCAGCAAAAGAACAGATCCAACAAAAGTCAGGGAAATATGATTCCAATAAAATGCAGCTATGCTAGTACAGCAAGTTCTAATCAATCCACCAAAACTGAAACACATGAAAATGATGACAAATCTATATTCTGGAAAGTGATAGAATCCTTTCAAGAAGAATTTAAATCTCTGAAGGAATTCAAAGATTCCACAATTTCACAAGCGAAAGCAACAGAGAATACTATTAGAGATATCCAAGCCAAAGTGCCTCAACTTGAACAGGAAAGAGACAAGGCAACAAGCAAATTGGAGCAGGAAATGGATAAAATGAATAAACTGTTTCAAGACTTGAAACTGGAAGTAGAAGTAATAAAAAAAAACACAAACAGAGTTAAGAGTGGAAGTGGGGATTCAAGGGAAGAGAACAGAAGCTACAGACATAATTATCAAAAACAGGATACAAGAGATGGAAGACAGGATCTCAGGCATGGAAGATTCGATGGAAGAAATCAGTACAACAACCAAAGAAAATAAGAAATCTAAAAAAAGTTCTCACCCATAACATCCAAGAAATCAAGGACTCAATGAAAAGATGGAACCTAAGAATTATAGACATAGAGGAAAGAGAAGAGACCCAACTCCAAGGTCCAGGAAGCTTCTTCAACAAAATCATAGAAGAAAACTTCCCAAACCTAAAGAATGAGATGCCAAGAGGCATACAGAACACCAAAGATTAGATCAGAAAAGAAACTTCTCTTGCCACATAGTAATTGAAACTCCAAATGTACAGAACAAAGAAAGAATACTAAAAACTGTAAGAGAAAAAGATCAAGTAAGGTGTAATGGCAGACCCATCAAATTACACCTGACTTCTCCTCAGAAACTCTAAAAGCTAGAAGGTCCTAGACAGATGTCCTACAAGCCCTGAGAGAACATAGGTACCCAGCCAGACTACTATACCCAGCAAAACTCTCTATTAACATAGATGGAGAAAACAAGATATTCCATGACAAAATCAAATTTAAACAGTATCTGCCCACAAATCCAGCCCTACAGAGATTTTATAAGGAAAGTTCCAACACAGAGAAGATAACTACACCCAAGAAAACAGAGGAAACATTAATATCCATCAACATCAATGGATTCAACTCATCAATAAAAAGACACAGGCTTACAGAATGGATCTGTAAACAAGACCCATCATTTTGCTGCATACAAGAAACACATCTCACTAACAAAGATAGATGCTACCTCAGAGTGAAGGGCTAGGAAAAGATTTTACAAGCAAATGGACCCAGGAAGCAAGCGGAGTATCCATGCTAATATCAAATAAAATGGACTTCAAACTGAAGTTAATCAAAAAAGATAGATAAGGGCACTACATACTTGTTAAAGGAAATATTCATCAAGATGAAATCTCAACATTGAATATTTATGCCCCAAATACAAGGCACCTACATTTGTAATAGAAACTCTTCTAAAGCTTAAATCACATAAATCGATCCCCACACATTAGTAGTGGGAGACTTCAACACCCCACTCACAACAATGCACAGGTCATCAAGACAGAAAACAGAGAAATAATGAGTCTAGCAGAGGTCATGAACCAAATGGACCTAATAGATATCTACAGATCATTTCGCCCAAACACAAAAGGTTCCCTGCACCGCATGGAACCTTCTCCAAAATCAACCATATATTTGGAACCAAAGCAAGCCTTTACAGATACAAGAAAATTCAAATAACCCCTTGTTTCTTATCAGACCACCATGGAATAAAGCTGTACTTCAACGACAGCAGAAATAACAGAAAATCTACACAATAATGAAAAATGAACAACTCTTTACTGGATGCCTATTGGATCAGGGAAGAAATAAAGAAGGAAATCAAACACTTCTTAAAATCCAATGAAAATGAAGACACAACATACCCAAACCTGTGGGAAACAATGAAAACTGTGCTATGAGGAAAGTTATAGCACTAAGTGCGTTCAAAAAGAAAATTGTGACAGCTAGCTCATATTAGCAAATTAACAACTGAACTGGAAGAATTGGGGATAAAAAAGAAGCAAACACTCTCAAGAGGAGCAGAAGGCAGAAAATCATCAAACTTAGGGCTGAAATCAACAATTTAGAAACAAACAAACAAAAAAAAAACAATACAAATTATCAATGAAACCAAGAGTTGGTTCTTTGAGAAAATCAACAAAATAGACAAACTCTTAACCAAACTATCTAAAAGGCAGAAGGAAAAAACCTAAATCAACAAAATCAGAAATGAAAATCAAGAAATAACAACAGATATTGAGGAAATCCAGAGAATCTTTAGACCCTACTTTAAAAATCTATACTCTACCAATTTTGAAAACCTAAGCAAAGTGGACAATTTTCTTGATATATTCCACCTACTGAAGCTAAATCAAGATCAGGTTAACAGATTAAACAGCCCTATATCCCTAAAGGAAATAGAAACAGTTATTAAAAATCTCCCAACCAAAAAAAAAAAAAAAAAAAGCTCAGGATCAGATGGTTTCAGCACAGAATTCTACCAGACCTTCAAAGAAGAGCTAATACCAATACTCTTCAAACTTTTACACAAAATAGAATCAGAAAGAACACTGCCAAGCTCATCCTATGATGCAACAGTCACCCTGATTCCTAAACCACACAAAGACTCAACAAAGAAAGAGAACTTCAGACCAATCTCCCTCATGAGCATAGATGCAAAAATACTTAATAAAATACTGACAAACCGAATCCAAGAACACATCAAAAGTATCATACACCATGATCAAGTGAGCTTCATCCCAGGAATGCAAGGATAGTTAAACATACAATAATCCATCAGTGTAATTCACCATATAAACAAGATGAAAGAAAAAAACCACATGAGCATCTTTCTAGATGTTGAAAAAGCATTTGAAAAAATCCAACACCCCTTCAGGCTAAAAGTCCTAGAGTTGGGCATACAAGGACCATACCTAGAAATAATAAAGGTGATATATAGCAAGCCAGAAGCAACAATGAAATTAAATGGAGAGAAACTTGAAGCATTTCCTCTAAACTCAGGGACAAGACAAGGATGTCCGTTCTGGCCATATCTCTTCAACATAGTGTTTGAAGTTATTGCTAGAGCAATAAGGCAGCTGGAGGAGATCAAGGGGATACAAATTGAAAATGAAGAAATCAAATTATCCCTATTTGTAGATGATATGATACTAAATATAAGTGTCCCCAAAAATTCCAGCAGAGAAATCTTACAGTTGATAAACATCTTCAGCAAGGTGTCTGGATACAAAATTACTTAAAAATAATCAGAAGCCCTTCTTTATAAAATAAATAAATGGGCTGAAAAAGAAATTAGGGAAGCAATACCCTTCACAATAGCCACAAACAATATAAAATAACTGGGGGTAACTCTAACCAAGCTAGTGAAAGACCTTTACAACAAGAACTTCAAGTCCTTGAAGAAAAAAAGTGAAGAGGCCATCAGAAGATGGAAAGATCTCCCATTCATGGATAGGTAGGATCAACATAATAAAAATGGCCATCCTACCAAAAGCAATATACAGATTCAAAGCAATTCCTATCAAAATACCAATACAATTCTTTATAGACCTGCAAAAACAACTCTCAACTTCATATGGAATAACAGAAAACGCAGAATAGCTAAATCAATCCTGTACAATAAAAAAACATCTGGAGGTATCACCATCCCAGTTTTCAAAATGTACTACAGAGAGATAGTAATAAAAACAGCATGGTACTGGTATAGAAACAGATCAGTGGATCAATGGAATTGAATTGAAGACCCAGAAATGAACCCACACATCTATGGTCACTTAATTTTTGACAAATAATCCAAAACCATACTATGGAAAAAAGGACACCATCTTCAACAAATGGCGCTGGTCCAACTAGATGTCAACATGTAAAAGATTGAAATTAGACCCATACTTATCACCTTGTACAAAACTTAAGTCCAAGTGGATCAAAGATCTTAACATAAGGCCAGTCACACTAAATCTACTAGAAGAGAAAGTGGTAAAAACCCTTGAATTCATTACAGGTGACTACTTCCTGAATAGAACACCAACAGGTCAGGTTCTATGACCAACAATCAATAAATGGGACGTCATGAAACAAAGTTTTTTAAGGCAAAAGACATTGTCATTAGAACAAAATAGCAGCCTAAAGATTGGGAAAAGTTCTTAACCAATCCCACATCTGACAGAGGGTTTATATCCAAAATTTACAAAGAACTCAAGAAATTAAATGCCAAGAAACCAAATAATCCAATCAAAAACTGGTCTAAAACTCAAATAACAACACATGGTGGCAAGATTGTGGAGAAAGGGAAATACTCCTCCATTGCTGATGAGAGTGCAAACTTGGAAATCAGTCTGGCGATATCTTAGAAAACTTGGAATAGCTCTATCTTGAGACTCAGCCATACTACTTCTGGGTATATATCCAATCTACAATGACACCTCCTTATCTATGTTCATAGCAGCTTTATTTGAAATAGAAACTAGAAACAACACAGATGTCCCTCAATTAAAGAATGGATAAAAAAGATGTGGTACATTTACACAATGGAATACTTCTCAGCTATCAGAAACAACGAAATCATCCAATTTGCAGCCAAATGGATAGAACTAGAAAAGCTCATCCTGAGTGAGCTAACCTGACTCAGAAAGACGTACATGGCATCTATTCACTTATAATTCACTTTTAGCATGTAGTACAGGATAACTATCCTACAACCAACACACGAAAAAGAACAGGAACATAGGCCTTGTTACCTGTTAGTGGGACACTTTGCCATAATAGAGTTGCCATATAGGCCCCAGTAAAACAGGAAGCTCTTAACACTCATGTGACTATTGAACTGAGGGGTCTGATATGTAGGGGCAGCCTACTCCAGAGGAGTAGGATAGGTGGGAGAGGAAGGGGAAAAGGGTAGGAGGGTGGGACCAGGATGGGTGGAGAGAGGGGACTGTGATGGAGATGTAACTTGAAGTACTAAATAAACAACAACAACAAAAAAGAATATTTCTTGTAAAAAAAAAAAAAGCAAAAGAGAAGAGTCTAGAAAAGAAGAAAGACAATCAATTTTCATTCTCCTTAAACAGTTTTTAAATTTTGTTATTGCTTTTCTGGGAAGCATTTTATAAACATGTGAAGACTGTGAGTTCTGTGGATGTGCCATAACTTTTTTTTTTATTTCCTGCATCTAGCCTAGTGTTAAATAAATAGGACATACTCAATAAAGTTTTATTGACCATGATGAAAACATTCATTACATTCTTACCTTACTTTTACATTCTAATTTTGGTTTACATGCTCCACTCACTATAATATTTTCTATGTTTTTGATAACTATTATATTAAGCAATATTGAACATCCTGGTAAAAAACTTACACTAATAAAATATTTATGAATTTATTCATTGTAAATTTTAAAAGTCTTTAAGAGAGTATTCTGTTGAAATGAAAACAGTTTTTATGAAGTTTTGGAGAACTATTACTGACACTGTTAGAATGCCTGTGATACTTCAAACCTACATTAAAATCCTAAAAATTTTGTGGAGTTACACATAACCATGTAAGTACAAAGAGAGATAAGAATGTACTTTGTTTTTCATATTTAAATAATTTTCACAAACTACTTTCAAAATACTTAAGCTTGTTTAACTTTATTTTATAAGCAAGTGTTTACAGTATTGGTGGAATAAAATGAGAAGAACCATGTCAGGAGTGTTTGTTTGTTTTTTCTATCAGAACAACCAAAGAAGACAGGACTTAGAAGAAAATTTTTAAAATTTGGAAATGGATGCCATCCATGATAAAATACTAATGAAACTTTCCACGTTTTGTATTCTAACTATATAAAAATATGTGCAATTTAATAGCAGATGACAAACAAATCATATTATTTAACAAAATAGTTTATCATAGTAACAGCATGTGATGGGTGTTGTTTTATCATCCATAAATCTGTCTTTGAAATACATTATTATTCATAAAGATTCTTCTATCTTGTCTCTTTTCCTTTGGTTTTTATGAAACCCTAAAATTTTGGTATACATTATGAACATTTCTTTAGTTACCAAAATTCAATAAATCTAAACAAATTTAATGCATTTCTACTCTTTCTCTAAAATTAACTGAGTTTTAGAAATATATGATTGTCATATAACTTAATAATATATACCATTTTTATAACTCAGTAACAATAGCTGATGTTTTTAGTAGGTGTCAAAATATAGGGGGTAAAAGATTTAAAAGTATCAGGAAAATTATTTCTTGAGTAAAATAAAAGTCTGACTATATATATTTCTCTCTCCTGTAAATTTGCTGGTGCAAATATAAAATGTGCATATACAAGTGATTTAAGGGCATAGAAAACTGCAAAACACATATTCCAAAATAGTTAAGTATATTTTGCACACACATACACACACACAAAAGCAGAATGCTTGACAAGGGTACTGGTCTCCTGAGTTCTGTATGGCAGAAGAGTTGATAGCAATTCCTATGACATCGCTGGTGATAGCAAAGATATTTTTTAAAATAATTTTAAACACTTAATGAAGTGGTGCCTATTAATGTTATCATATTTCCTAAATCATCCTACTCTGTCACTTCAGAGTCTAATTCTTATGAATATTCATATTTAGAACAAGATTTCTTAAGAAGATGGAGGCTCTTAAAGTGATGGCTTGTAGTCTGACAATTTCAAGCCACTAAATAATATGACACATTGTACATATCCAAGCATGATGTCTAAATTATTCAGTGGTATATGAAAAAATACTTTCTGATTAAAATTCAATCTCATATTACATGAGGGATATAGTCATCAATGTGTTTTTGCCAATGTGTTGCCACAGAGGCTTGGTGGAAATGAAAATTAACAAGGGTATGGTTACATTATTTTGCATGTTGAGTATCTATAATTGTTTTTAATGCTATCCTAAAATATTCTGCTACTAATTTAAATATCTCTAGATTAAGAACATGTATTAGTTTCTATTAGGTCTTTCCCACCTACAATGAATATATTCCAAATGAACTAGATTAAAACTTCCTGTAATGTAATTGTTGTTTTTCAAATGAAAATAATTCATCAGTTACAAATTAAATTAGAAGAAATTGGTGCAGTCATTTGAATTGTTTTCATCATGCTTAAATTGAAGGAAATTAAGCGTATTACAGTAGTACAGTAGGCATAAATCAATTAGATGTGCTATGTATCTGAACTCTCTGCCATCCATTTTCTAAGAATATAGGTGTTTTTATTCACTATCTTAGATTGAGTTACCAGAGACACATGTTAAGACAATAAATTAAGTAAACCTGTTTTATTATGGAGTTCTTCTATAGAAAACCTTGAAGAGTGTAAAATTGAGCTGAAAAGAAATGTAGACCAATAGCCATGTTCTTGCTTGGTGTCTGCTGTAATGATGAAACACCGAAGAGCAAAATTTATGGAGGAAAAAATTTATTTGGCTTACATATCCCTATCAGAGTCTACCATTAAGGGAAATAAGAGCAATAAATCAAGGCTGGTGTCCAAGGCAGGAGCCTGGAGGCAGGTACTAAAGCATAGAGCAGGCAAAGAAATGATGCTTTCTAGTCAGCTTCCTCTGGCTACATTTCTTATAGAGCCCGAGGGTTGTATAAACAATTATACATGTGCAGTGATTCCACTGTCGCAATTGTCTGGCTCTTTCATATCAAAAGAGTAATCAAAAAAAATGTGTCGTTGTCATGTCCACAGGACAGTCTGTTGGATGTGTTTTCTTAACTGAGATTCCCCTTTCCCAAATATGTCTAGGTTAGTTCAAGACAGGACCTAACCAGAACAGAAGAAATATTAGCAATATGTAAACAAAGTACCATGAAGCACTTAGGTTTCATTTCATCTGAAGAAGATATATTGAAAACCTTTGATTCACACATGAAGCTTAGTTAATTGGTAGAAGAGAATGCTGAAGTTGATAGAATCCTGTAAAGTTCTCATCCATTGTAAACATGACTGAAAGAAGCATCATCTCCCAGGCCCTCAGCCTCTTTGATGCAACCATAATAGACATTGGCATCCAGAGAGGAATTTCTCTGTGATATGCAGGGACACACTATTGGAAGGAGAATGGTGAATACATCAAATTTGGAGGAACTGACATGGACAGGAAAATAATGTCTGCAATGCAACGCACTATGATTTAGCTTTGGGGATCATATGTTAATGTCTTTATAGGCCATGGTTTTGTTGTTATTGTTTTGGTTTTTTGTTTGTTTGTTTTTTGTTTTTGTTTTTTTGAGACAGGGTTTCTCTGTGTATCTCTGGCTGTCCTGTAACTCACTCTACAGACCAGGCTGACCATGAGCTGACAGAGATCCACTCACTTCTGCCTCCCAAATGCTGGAATTAAAGGCATGCACCACCAAGCCTGGCAATTACCGACAGTTATGAACTGCCATGTGGGTGCTGGGATTTGAACCCAGGTCCTTTGGAAAAGCAGCCTGTGCTCTTAACCACTGAGCCATCTCTCCAGCTCCTATGGGCCATATTTTAAAGACCCTTAATTAATAATATTTCTGTTGATTGAGACTTTACTTGTAAAAACATGTTTTTTAACATGTATTTATTAATTCCAGTTACATCTCCATGACAGACCTGTCCCTCTACCCTTTCCAGTGCCTCACTCTCACCCTCTACCTTCTGTCTCACCTATACTTCTCCTCTGGTGTTGGGTTCTCCCACATATCAGCCCCCCTCATTTCATCAGTCACATGAGGACTAAGAGTTTCCTCTTGCACATGGCATGTATTCACTTAAAACTGCATTTTAGCCATATAGTGCAGGATAACCATCCTACAATCAACAGACTCAAAGGAACAGGAACATGTATTTTGTTACCTATTAGTGGGACACTTTATCCTATTGGAACTTCCATATAGGCTCCCAGTAAAAACATATTTTTAAGTAACAACAAATAATAGACTTTTGGAATGCTCTTATTTAGTCAACCCACTAAACACAATAAATTTAGCTGCATGTAGGGAATGCAGTTATTCATAATAATAAAAACACACTTTGAAGAACTTCATGTATTTAGTAGTTTGATATGCATAAACATGTCTATATAATATATAAATTTTAATAAAGTTCAGAAATATCTTCAAAGTCACTAATTAATTAAAATAATGGATAAAAGAGCAAATAAATTTTGTTAGAAGTATATCAGAATTTTTGGCTTTTTATAACCTGAAATTCAGTTATACATTTTACTACATTATTAAATTATCTAATATATAACCTAATACAATTTATGAGGTAAATTTTGTAAATTTTAATGAAAGTAAAAAGTATCATATTAAGTCAAACCTTTTAACAGAATTTGGGGTAAAATTATCAGCAAACCAACTAACAGACATGTTACTGTTTTCATACCTGCTCAGTGGAAAGGAAATCATATCAGTTACTGTAAAGTTAGAAAACTGCCTGTGGTTGATGAGGTCATAGACTCTACAGGAGAATCTGTTATAGTCATTTACTAAACTGGTATAATTCCTAACTACACTCTAAATAAATTTCTAAGATTTGCCATTTGTAAATTAATACTATAAAAAATGTACAACGTTTACGAGTATATCCTTCAATTTTTTTTCTTGAAAATATCCTATTGCTGGGACCAATGTCCTAGAATTTATCTCTGTTATACCAAAACCTGAAGAAATCTACTTAAACAATATTCATTAAAATACACTGTTTAAAATATTTTTATTATTTAAACATATTTTTAAAACTATATTTTTAATGTCTGATTCAGTCTTAAAATATCATATCTTGAACACTTGGTCTAATGGTTTATATGCTCCTGTCAACCTTTAATATCTGCATGTAGTTCCCTAAGAATTTGACTCTAAAATATCTGTTCTACAGAATACATTTCAGGCATAAAAGACTTGTGCATGTTTAAGTAAAATGTATTGCTGTAATGAAAATATGTAAAAAGCGATAAAAATAGAATCATACTGCCCAGGGCTGCTGTGACAGAAACAAGAGACAGAGTAACCACAAGGCAGAATCACCATGTAGGTTGCCCAAATCTGAAATGTGTTCTCTCTCAGAAGCAGGATAGATCACAATATTCCACTTGTAGTGACTGACAAAAGCCTATATAACTGTTGTAGCAGATGCCCCACGTATGTGTAACATTTATTTTCCTTTCTACATCCTTGATGCATGTCTCTATAGCATATTTTTAATTAGCTTTGAGAGACTAGAGTATCCCATTAGTTGTGGTTGGTGTGCCTGCTCCATTTTCTTGACCATGTAGCAGATGCTCTCATGTGCTGCTTTAAACGTGGTTGTCCCCCTGAGACCTGAGAATCTCCATATCGCAAATATCATCTTAACTTTGGAATCTTCTAGGGCCTGCTGCAGAGCATAACCATTGACTATGAGAATAGAGTCCATGTGATATTTTTATGGAAAATTATGACAAAATTTGAAAATTGATAATAACTATTTTCATTTTAAGCAAAAAGAAAGAGATAAAACCATACTATGCATATATATATATGAGTAAGGTATATATTTGTCCATATGTATCTACTCATTAATATGTATATATTATATATGTGCATATATATACATATATGTATACATAAACATACATATATACTTAACACCCACAAGGTTTCCCAAATTAACCTGTCATTGGTTATCTACAGGGTATCTGAACTTTTAAGCATGTCCTAGTTCTCAAGGATTTCCTTTGAAATATTGAGTGCTGACATATATGAATTTGCATAAATAATTTGCTTGGCAACTTTCAAAATTTACATAATCCTGAAACTGTTTAAAGTGAGTTTTTATTAGGAAGTTTACAGTTATACCTTGGAGACTGTGATAGATCTGTTTTGGCCAATCTCTGAGATGCTCTCTAAGTATATTTCTTATCCTCTATGAAAATTTTTAGATTTTTTTCCCCACAGTTACCATCTATATATCATTCACTGCCTCCTTATCTATAACTTCAATGTGCTCCTTTCTGTCCAAAGTACATGGTTTTAAGTAGTTTCAGCTGTAGTGGTGCCTGCATACTATGCTGTTTATAAAGTTGTTCTACAAAATCAATTGGCACATATCATTTAAATAAAGATTCAGTCACAGTCACAATGCATTGCAAAAATGTAGATGAATACATCACAAATGGCTTTAGTTCAATTACCAACTGAGCTTTAGTTTTAGACTGAAACATGAGCATCATTACCCAAGAGCATTCTTCTCTGAGCTCCAAAAGCAGTCACACATTAAACTTTAACCTGATGTGTTCTACAGCTTCTTTAACATTCTTTTCCAAACTACTCCTAATTTCTTCTAAAATGGCACAATTCATTTCCCCATTTTTTGGTATTTGTTTAACTTCTTATCATTGTAACAGATCATGACAAAACAACCTGAAGGAGACAGAAAGTATTTAGATTCATTCTTTTAGAGATTTACTACATAATCCTTTGTTCTTCTGATTCTGTCCATTTGGTGATACACAGCATCATCTCCATATTAGTATATGACAGGACAGAGACTACTCACCTGATCACAGGAAGTGAGCAAACTGGAATCAAAAAGAAGCAAAAAGGATGCAACTGATAATGGGGATTATCTTCAAAAACACACTCTCTGGCGTCTACATACTCAACTGCCTGAATATTTTAGAATTGCCCAAAATTATTCTACCAGCTGATTGTCAAGCATTTCATGTATGAACCTATATGAGATGCTTCATACTCAAATCACAATAAACTATATAAATAATGTTAGAAGTTTTTTAGTTCTACACCATATAAGCATTACTTTTAACAGTTAATAACATACTTACCATATAACACTATTCCCAAGAAATTTGGTAGGCTCATAATTAGTAGAAGAAATACTTTTCTGTATTTCTGTATTTAATACTGAAGCAATAATAGTTAAGCATTCCATGAGGTAGGACTAGAGGAAGAGAGTTAGGAAAGGAGGGAGAGAGGGGGACTTAATTACTCCCCTGGAGAAAAGTCTAGAATATTTTACATTTCCTATTTCCATTTTATTTGAAATAAATGACAATTTTATGCACTTGAATATCAACAGGATTTAATATATGTAACATCCATGCTTTATTTAAGGTGAAAGAACAGCCAAGTCTCAAAGAACCCTGGTTTCTGTAGAATATGTTTCAGATTCACCTGTGGGACTTATTAAAGGCAATGGTGCCTAGAAGCCCTCATTTTTGATCCAACATAATTTCTGAGAGGTCTGAGAATTTGAATTTTCTCAGGTATCCAGACGATGCTGATAAGATGGACCAGAAACTATCTTTTTAAAACATTTTCTCTATTACTGCACTATTGTAAGAAAATGATCTTTCCCCATGTAAATTCAGTGATTAGTTCTTTAGATGGCATGTTTCTGCACTCATTTTCTATTGAAGTAAATGTGCATATTTGTTTCCTTGATTACTAGTTGGGCAAATTATCTCAACAAATGTTAACAAGAGCTAAAACATTTTAATCAGTTATTTCATTTATTTTAAAATTTCTCCACTTTCACCTACTTCAAATTGTATCTGTTATAGAAAACCCTTAAATATACATACACATGTGAAAGCCAATATTATAATGTCACTGATTTGAGTAGAATGGTGGAGATTGTTTTATAAACAATTAAAACATTTTTTTCTTAGGTATTTCTCTTTCTCTATGTTCATTTATTACTTCAGGCTACATCTCTATCACAGTGCCCTCTTTCCACCCCTGCCAGTCCCTCCCTCCCACCCTCTACCCCCTATCCCTTCCACCCCAGTCCTCTGGAGTGGAGTGTCCCTATAACAGTCCCCTGCCCCAGTTCAGCAGTCATATGAGGGCCAAGAGCCTCTTCATACACTGAGGGCCTCACAAGTCAGCACCACTCAGGCAAAGTGTTTCATTGACAGGAAACAAAGTCTATGTTCCTGTTCCCTTTGATGAATTGGCTATAGTATAGTTATCCTGTACTATATGGTTAAAAGGTATTTCTTTTTTATTCCACTTTTTTTTCACTTCAAATATACAGACAGCTATCAAGAGAAAAAAATTGAATATAGCTGGCATGAGAAGAAGTTACAGAGAAAAATGACAGACAAATACCGAAAATCTAATTGAGGTCATAGTAAGTTTCCTGCCATAAAAACAGCATTGTTATAAATATAAAACAACTGGGTTAAGATAGTCTTTATAGTGGACTTCACACTTCAAAATGTGATGCCCTTAATCAATTTATTCTTTCCAAGATTCTTTGAAAGGATAAAGTCTCAGAAGGTGTTCATTCAAGTGCATCAGGGTATTTTGTCAATTTTCTTTTAAATCAGGTATTGTAAATTTATGAGACTATATTAACATCACTCAATTTTGTTCTTCCTTCCCTTTTTATTTATTGCAGTATCTCGTATAGTCTAGATTTAATACAGCTACACTATGTAGTCCAGATTTACCTTGAACTCCCGATACTTCTGTCTTTACTTCACTAGCACTTGACCTACAATGCCACAGTGTCTGATTAAACCTGAATGCTTACACACATCACACATGTCTTAGTTTTCTTGGAAGCCAAGTTCACTTTACCATAATGAAATTTAAGGAGTTTTTGTTTTGCTATGTTTTTTCCTTTGCTTTACTCTGTTCTCCAATCCATAAGTTAGAGATATATTTCACAAGTATAACTAAGGTTAAATTATTTTCTCTATTTTCAAAATTAAGTATATCCAAATACATGGTTGAAAAATGACTTAAAAGTTATTTGTAGTAGTTTGCTTTTTGTTGTTGCAATAATAACATGACCAAAAACAACTTGGGGAGGAAAGACTTTATTTCATCTTATTTGTTGTAGTCTATCACTGAGGAAGTCGAAGCAGAAACTCAACTGGACAAGGACTTGATTCAGAATCATAGAAGAGCTCTGCTTACTGACTTCCCTCATGTCTTACATTCAGCCACAGTTTTTATACAGTCCAGACCCACATATGTAAGAATGTTATTGCCCGCAGCTAGCTGGGCCCTACTACATAAATTAGGAAATTAATTTAGAATTTTTCCAGTTTATGTTCTGTCTTCTGAGATATTTTTAAGTTTGGGTCAAGTTGACCCACGCAACTAGCTATGACAATTTGTCCAAATACCAGCAGCAGAAGAATAAAATCTGTACTTTCTGAGTGTTCATAATAGAAATATTATTTTTTTCAGAGTCCATAGTCCTTTCCATAAATTCTTTTTTATATGATGTAGTGTTCTCGGGACCCAAACCCATGACTCTTGGGGGCGCAGAATCAACGACCCAGATTGTGGGAGTCTGGCAAGAGACAAAAGCAGACGCATTTATTTAAAAAAGAGTGGGTTCCCCTTATAACTTCCACCCAAGGTCCCATTGGTGGGAACTGCAGGCTGCCGCTGCTCTTCCTCATTGGCTCATGTCTCACTACCCAGTGTGGAGTCATCAATCTCCAGGCAGGTCCCAGGCCAGGCATGTTCGGGCATACCCAGACAGATCTCTCAGGTCAGCTCCGCTTGGAAGTCCAGCCATGCATGTGCTATTTAACAGCAGGCCTTGTTTCTGCTCAATGGCAGGCCTTACTCCTCCTACAATGCAGTAAATTTTCTAAATATTCGCAGTTCTGTCCATTTTCTTGTCACATATCTGTTCTCTCCAAACTCCTCATTTTGTATTGCTAGGTTATTGCAATTTCTGACAAGGAAAGATATCTCATAGGAAAGGGCAGTGTTGTTAAGTTTTTTTGATGGTGAAGAAGTTGAGAATACTAATATTTCTGTAACGTATGTAGATTATAACTTTATATTAAAACATAATATATAGAATGAAACATTTTGAGGAAATTTAATCATGGAAAAGTTTGAACAATAAGAGTCGGAGAATGTTTAAACAACTAATCATTTTTATTCTTGTAAAGATTAAAGTTCATGTACTCATTTTAAACTTGATTATTTTTTGAGAGTGGTTCAGTGTCAGAATCTCTCAATAATTTCCTCGAGGAATAAATGATCTACTAAATGAGGAGCTAAAATTCCTATATTATATTAAAAATCATGATATAATTATATATAATTAGATATATGCATGTGTATCTAGTATATCTATGTATGTATATAAGTGTTTAGATATTTTCACAGTCCTTTTAACAGTGTAGCTGAAATTAAAGTGTAAGACTGTAAAAATTAATGAATACAAGTCCACTGCAGCCCCGTTCCAGGCCCCTTCAAGCCCAGCATCTCTTTGAGAACTGGGCAATCCGCCTCGCTGTGGGGCCATTGTGCTGCTCTCGGTACTCTGCAACCGGCTGGTGCCGCTGACAGTCATCGCCGGTGGGCCCAGCCCTCTGTCCCTGGTCAAGCTGGTTGTGGGTACAATCACAGGCACCAACGCCTTGACAGGCATTTCCTGGGGCCTCCTGGCCTAGGTGGATGCCTTGACCTTCGGCCAGTTCGCTGAGGATGGAGCTCGCTGGGAGACCAGGCTGGGCTGCCAGGCAATGAGCTTTCTGGCTGTCCTGGGGTCGGAGGTGTCCATGCTGCTGCTCACACTGGTGGTGGTGCAGGGCAGCATCTCCGTGACCTGTGTCCAGGCCTACTGAAAGGGCCAGTCAGTGGGCAGCGTCCGCGCAGGCCTACTGGGGTGCCTGGCGTTGGCCGGGCTGGCCTCCACGCTGCTGCTGGCTTGGTCAGGTACAAAGCCTCCCCACTCTGCCTGCCCTATGCCCTGCCTGAGGACCGACTGGCTGCCCTGTGTTTTGCCGTGGCCCTGGTGATGATAAACTCCCTCTGCTTCCTGGTTGTGGCAGCTGCCTACATCAAGCTGTACTGTGACCTGCCTCGGGGTGACTTTAAGGCTGTGTGGGACTGTGCCATGGAGCTGCCTGAGTGTCTCCAAATCAGTCTGCCTCTTATTTGCCCCTGGGTCCTTCTTCCTGCTGGCTCTGGAAGGCAGGAGTCCATTCCCCAAATGTGGTGGCTGGTGTGATCTCCACCCCCCAAAATGGGCAAAGGAGTAGCCACTCTGGGTCAGTTGGTCTCTTGTACTGAAGTGAAGTGTTCCTTCCCTGCTGGGGTGGTACTGCCAGGTATGTGAGCAGATAGCCAGAGACCACTTCCTAAGTCCCAGGTCTGAGTCCTCTTGTTTTTTTTTTTTTTTTTTTAATAATTTATTTTTTATTTCTTCAAGTTACATCTCAATCACAATCCCCTCCCTACTCCCCCCTCCAGTCCCACCCTTCCACCCTCCTCCCCCTCAACCCCCCCATCCTCTTCCCTTCCTTTTTTTTTTTTTTTTTTTAGTTTAAGGTATTTCTTTTTCCCCCCCAACAGCTCTCCCTTTCAGTCCAAAAAATGGTTCTTTTTCTTATAACTATAAATACAATACAAAACAACAGAAATAAATAGGCCACAATTATAAGAGTTATATGGCTTAGCATACATTCCCAATGTCCAGTCCATATGTATTTGGCACCTGACTTTAACATTCTACTATCTAACCATCTCCATGAGTTAGATAACTCAGCTTTCATACTAACTTGCCTCATAATTTTAAAAATATCTTCTTACATCCAGAACACCCTCTTGATTCCTAAACAACTCAAAATTTAACTGTGAGACTCTAGCTATCTATTCTTCAACCACCTCAGAGACCTGAGAGGGATAAATATATCTGATTATATAGGAAGTGCAGGGCCTGCAGCTTCCAAAACTAAAAAACGACATACCAGTGGCTGCCTGGACAGTTCCCATTTTCTCTCCATACATTACAGCATCAATCTTCAGCCATTTGGCCCCATTTCTCTGACAGACATATTGATCATTGTATATTAGTGCAAAATTAAGATTGTATAGGGCTACATCAGTATTGATCTTTATATATTGATACAAAATTAAGATTATATTTGGCCACAATGGTATTGACCCTTGTA
>CAJQZJ010034397.1:0-11632 GCA_907164525.1 Lophiomys imhausi
GGGCTGATCCAGGGCACCCACCTTGTCAAT
This sequence comes from Lophiomys imhausi, assembly GCA_907164525.1. Classification (NCBI taxonomy): domain Eukaryota; kingdom Metazoa; phylum Chordata; class Mammalia; order Rodentia; family Muridae; genus Lophiomys; species Lophiomys imhausi. Next base: position 31 of record CAJQZJ010034397.1, read on the forward strand.
GAAGGCCGCGAACCTGCTGTTGAGGCACTTGATCTGCTCCTTCTCCTCGTGCTTCACGCACTGAGCGTTGGGGTCGATCTCCAGGTTGAGGGGCGTGAGCAGGCTCTCATTGACGGAGACTGAGGTGATGCAGGGGGGGCTGGGCCCGCAGACGCCCCCGGAGCGGTAGCCGAAGCTGCGTCCACAGGAGCCAGAGCGGAAGGCCCCGCAGACGCTGCGGCTGCCGAAGCCCCCCGAGAGTCCGCGGTAGCAGGAGATGCCCCTGTAGGGAGCTGCGGAGATGCAGCAGCGGCCGGGCCGGGGCCCGCAGGCCGAGGCGCAGCTGAAGGCGCGGACCCCGCAGGAGGCGCCGAGACGGGAGGTGAAGCAGGACATGGTGTGTCGAGGCGAAACAGGGCCAGGCTAGACCCAGGGCCCGCGCCGAGCCTTATATCGAGCAAGAGAGCGCGCGCCCGCCCCACTGGCGTTTACAAGCTTGCTGGTCGGAATCAAAGCAGCCCCGACCGCCTGGCGGGCCCCCATAAAACGGCGTTCTTCTCCCGCCCCGTCAGGCTTTATGGTGCCATGAAGTGCCTGGTCAGCTCGGGGGGCCGGCATGTGGGCATCGGGCGGGACCCGGGACCCGGGACCGTCCCCTCCCCACCCGCCTCGATTCTGGGACCCACCTGGTCCCCCACCCCCAAGTCTAGGAAGCCCCGGCCTTGGGTGTCTGGTGACCCTCGAGTTCATGGTGTGAGGGGCGTCCGCGCATGTATGGTGAGGGACGAAGCTTTTGAAGTGATGGGCAGATTTATGTAACGACTTTGGGCAGGTGAATGACGTTCCTGAGGCTTAGATGTCCTGTGGGGAGTAGGGATAAAGGGATAATAATAATAATAACATCCCAAGAGCTTCTGGGTGGACCTAATGGGATAATGGACCCAAAAGCCTCCAGGGCAGGATGTAGCACTTACTAAGAGCTCCAGAACTGTTTGCTTCTTTCTTTACCTATTCGTTGCACTGTTGTTAATTTGTTATTTTTCCTGTGTCCCTTTAGGCAGAAACTTTCTCTCTCTCTCTCTCTCTCTCTCTCTCTCTCTCTCTCTCTCTCTCTGTCTCTGTGTCTGTCTCTCTCACTCCCCTGTGTTGTGTCCTCTCACCCTTCTACCTTTCTCTATACAACTTGGAAAGTCACTAATAGTGATGGGATACCAACAACCTACCTAGCTCACCGTAGAGGAATTTTCGCTGTTTTTGGACACAGGGTTTCACGTAGTCCAGGCTGACCTCGAATCACCACGTAGCTACCACTAGGCTTGAGGTCCTGATGCTCTTGCCTCCACCCCCCAAATGCTGGCACAGCAGGTGTGATCCAGTGCACCCAGTGTAGAGGGCTCTTTAACTCATTTTTTTTTTTTAAATTCCCACTCCTAAGCTTTCTTTAGAGGTTGGTAACATTATTCCCTTTCTCCTGCTTAGAGAGAGGAGCTCATACTGGTACAGAGACTTATGTGGAAGGCTCCAAGGAATGGTGTGGGAATCTGAGGGTCCATGGCTACTCCAAGCTGCTGAATGGGGCTGGGTTCTTGGAGGTAGGAGAACGGGCAGCTCCAGGTGGTGTAGACACTGACTCCAGGTGGCTAGAGCCACCACAAAGAAGTTTAATTGTGTGTCTCATTCCTAGCAGCGGGAAACCAGCTCAGCAGCCAGCATTAAAGAGTCACCTGCACTTCCTTTGTTTTAATGCTGTGCTCTTGTTGTACATCCAGTAATTAGATCTGGGGACTCTGAGATCATCATAGGCAGCCCTGACATCTCACTTCCACAGAGTGTCCTGCTGTCACGGCTCCTGTCTTTTACAAGTGTCTCTCTTGGGTTGGGTTGTTTTGGTCCAGCCTGGGTTTATATCATATCATTTTAGCCCAACCGTGGTTCTGTGCATCAGATGGATCCCCAACTCTAGTGTCTTGTCTGTAAGAGTCTCTTTTTGACGAGGTCTTACTCTGTAGCTCAGGCTGGCTTTGAAATCTCTAACCTCCTCCTGAAGGCATGTGCTACCATATCTGACTCAAGATTGTATATTTTTATTCCTTTCTTTCCCTATTTGTGTTAGGGACTAAAAACCAGGACCTTGTGCATGCTGATAGCTTGATCCTCCAGGGAGCCCTCATTCCAGTTTTATTTTGGGAGTACTAGAAGCATTGAGAAGTCCTCCCTTGGATCCCCCTTCACTAAGGGGTCAGACTTCTTCTGAAATATGAGAATTTAAATCGGATGTGTGGTAGTGTTTGTACAGTTCTGGCTCAGACCCTTTCTGGGTTTTGAGCAGTCTGTACAAGCACAATCAGCCAGGGGGTAAGCACTCAGTCTCTCTGCACAGCCTGCCCTATCCTGTGCATGTGGAATCCAGAAACTGTAGAGCTGCAGGCTGATTTGAGACTGCTAAATACACAACCTGAAATGGGTAGCTTGACATGTAGGTCTCAGTAGTCCCCCCAAATGTTCATACTAATACCCTATCTGGTCTTAGGGGAGCATGCTTCTTGGCGGTCCCTTTACTATCCCTGCAACTTGGGAGAGAAGTTGGCTGAACCGTGAGAAATATCGGATTCTACCCAGGACTGACATCTCCTCAGAGGGTTATTGATGACTGGTGTTGGGAGGGGAAGGCTTCCATAACCTCAGCCCTGGAAAACTCTGGAATTCATCTCTGGCATGGGTTTGGGTGGAGTTGCTGTCTTGTCTTGGCTGTCATGCCCACCAGGAACCAGGCTCAGAGAGTGAACAAGGAGCTTCAGCTGGGGCAGGGCGGGCATACATACAGAGATTCTGCATGGGAAGCAGTAGGGGGTCTGACCATGGAACCCCAAGACATATGGACTTTTGACTGGGTGGGCCTCAAATTGGGATTTTGGGCCACGTTAGGGCAGGTGCTTGGAGGAGATGGTTCTTCAGCTGGATCTGGAGAATGAGAGGAGTTAGAAACCACTAAGATTAGAGAGGAGAGCAGGGAGGGGGAGAGCAGGGAGGGTAGAGTGTGTGAGGGTGTGTGTGTGAGGGTGTGTGTGTGTGTGTGTGTGTGTGTGTGTGTGTGTGTGTGAGGGTGTGTGTGTGAGGGTGTGTGTGTGTGTGTGTGTGTGTGTGTGTGTGTGTGTGTGAGGGTGTGTGTGTGTGTGTGTGGGTGTGTGTGTGTGTGTGTGTGTGTGTGTGTGTGTGTGTGTGTGTGTGTGTGTGTGTGTGTGTGTGTGTGTGTGTGTGTGTGTGTGTGTGTGTGTGTGTGTGTGTGTGTGTGTGTGTGTGTGTGTTTGTGTGTATGTTTGTGTGTGAGGGTGTGTGTGTGTGTGTGTTTGTGTGTGTGTGTTTGTGTGTGTGTTTGTGTGTGTGTGTTTGTGTGTGTGTTTGTGTGTGTGTGTGAGGGTGTGTGTGTGTGTGTTTGTGTGTGTGTGTGTACACAAGCATGAATGCATTACTTCTGATAAATTCAATTTGAAACATCTTGAACATCGATGGGCCCACCTCAGAATTAATATTTCTTTCTTCTCCATGGCACCTTTGTCAAGTCTCTGAAATCAAACACACCTCAGTTCCTTCATTACCACCTGAGAGAAATTGTACATAGTATTCGAGTCTCTGTTTCCTTTGTGGCTGGCACTGGTATAATCAAACTTGTCCAGGACACCAAGAGGATAAAGTGAGGGGTGTCCGTCCAGGGTCAGCACAATGCTCGGTGAACAGTAAACTGTCAATATAGTGTAGCTGCTCTTCTTTCTTCTTATTTGCTGGTCACTCCAGTTGTTTGCCCTGGTCATCGCCCAGAGTGCCCCTGAGCCACCTGCTCTTCCAGCCTGGGGAGCCCCCAGCCTCACCTTTCAGGTCAGGATCTGGTGGGCCTGACTCAGAGCTTGTGAGACAAGCTCTCCAGAAGGGAGCCCAGGGAAACAGAACCAACCTGAGAGCAGCCCTGGGATTTTGTTCACATTGAGGGAGAGGCATGGAGTGGGGTTGAGAAATCTTGACGGAACATAGGAAAGATGGCGGGTGGGCCAGGTGGGGTACTTAAGGACACAGATGTTTGGAACTCTCAAATCACATGCTTACACAGTGTCACTAAGCTCATGGTTCCTCAGGAAAGAAGAACTGAATGAAGAACAATTTTGGCTACATGTGGGACTGTCGTATTCTGGTACGGGTTGGCACACTCCCTCAGGCCATGCCAGGGTCCAAGTGTCCCAGGTTACCTTGAGGTCGTGACCCTTGGCACTCAGCCTGGGGAGCCCCTGAAAAGCTCTTTGTCTCAAAGCTGCAGAGCAAGGATGGCCTATCCTTTGTTCTTGGCTGTAGCTCATCCTGTGGCCCAACTGAAAAGCCAAGGTTCTGAATCTGGCTAGTAATCCAAAGGAAACAGCCTGGTGGGGCCTCCATCTCCCCCTTGGTCCTTTCACAGAGTGCAATGTGAACGCGCCCTGATGGAACTTGACAGCTTAGGCACCCTCAGCTAAGGAAGAAGCCTGCTAAGATTTCAGAACTACTAGAGCATAGGATCTGCCAGAGCTCCATCTTCATGGTGTAACCCCAGGGGAAAGGAGAGATGGCCAACATCTTCCAAGCCTGTAAGTGGCAAAAAGGCTACAAGACCTAGTGAGGCAAAGAACCCTCCTGTCTGGGTTTATAGATGGCTGACAATGAGGGAGATGTCGAATGATGATGCTCTTCCTCCCCTGGCTCCTTCCTTTCTGGCCTAGAGTCACCACCACAGGTGGGTGGTTTTGTCTACATTCTGGCAGTGGAACCCACTAGACTGGGCTCCACTGCCAGATAGATTCTCCACACCCATCTCAGCATCTCTTGCCACCCATGGCCTCTCTGGGGGGGGGATTTTCAAGCAGAACATCTGTGGGGCCTTTGATCTGGGCTCCTATGGACATAGCTTTAGATACCGCTGGCAGCATTGGAGGGCCCAACCATCAGCACCTTGTCTGCTGGCAGCATTCATTAACAATGCGGGTGTCCTGGAGCACTGTGGGGTGTAGCTTCTAGGTTGGTCATTTGCAGGGCTCTAGGTTCAGTCTCCAATAATGAAAACATAAGGGGCAAACCAATTTTCCTGGGTCGAATCTTTTCCCAGCCTTCATCTCCATGGAAGGAGGACTGAGAGATAGGATGTAGACTCAAGAGCACCCCCAGTCTACACCCCAGTAGACAGATGTCCAGGAGACATAAGGATGAGGCTAGAGCACTGGGTGCTTAAGAATGTATGAGTTTTGTCCTTGTTTCTTGAGACAGAGTCTGTGTAGCCCTGGCTGTCCTGGACTCACTTTGTAGACCAGGCTGGCCTGAACTCACAGAGATCCTCCTGTCTCTGCCTCCTGAGTGCTGGGATTAAAACAGTGTACCACTATGTCAAGTAGAGCAGTGGATTTTTTTTTTATACAACCTCTATAGAGACGCAGAAAGCAAGCAAAGAAGCCAATGAGCAAGCGAGCAAGGGGCCCTTATTTTCTCTTTGCTCTTGACTGTGATTAGCTACTCAATTTTCTGCCTTGAGTGTCTCAGAAATGACTGACTATAATTTGATACTGTAAGCCAAATAAATTGTTTTCTGACCTCAGTTGCTTTTTGTCGGGAAATTTGTCCCAGCAGCAGAAATGAATCAGGACACCGGCTGTCTGTCCATCCGTCCAGCCTTCTGTACACCTCTTCTGAGTACAGACTGCAGCCTGATCGCACTAAGTACTGGGAACACAGAGACAAAAGGCACCATGTCAGCTCCATGGATCATGTGATCCCCTTTCCCCTAGATCTAAGCTCAGGAAAGCTTTTAAAATTTATTTTTATATTTTTATTTTTTATTTTCTGACCCCCTGAGGAGGTGATGTTATGCATTCTAAATGTTAATTAATTGGTCCTGTTTGCTGTCTGTTACTTACATTGTCTCTGATTGGTTGAATAGAATGCTGAGGCCTGAGATTGAGCCAAGACAGAGGTAGCCAGGATTAAGGTACGCGGTCTTCTAAAGCAGAGAGGTTGATGGAAAGGGGTTACAGAAAGAACATCATTCCATGTGGTCTGGAACATCAGCATAGCGTGGAGAATAGCAGTCCAACGGGGCGTATGTATATACGGGGTTATAGTTGAGAAATAGAATTAAGAGCTAGCTTACATGGGGCTAAGATTGCACAATTCAGGCGAAGGCTCGTTAAAATCCATGTGGTGTCTGTGTGCTCATTTATAATGTCAGGTTAAGGATTAACCCCACCAACCAATTAATGATAATATAAATACTAATAATTTAATTAGCCTTTTTTCAGCAATCCCCAGTCTGGGAAACATTTTTATTTTCCCCAACATTTATTTATTTCTTCAAGTTACATCTCAATAACAGTATCCTCCCTCCTCCCCCTTCTGGTTCTACACCCCTACCCTCTTCCCCCTCTCCCTCCTATCCACTTAAAAGAAATTTAAGGTGCATCTTTTTCCCCTCAACAGCTCCCCCTTTAGTTCAATGAAAGGCTCTTTTTCTTATAACAATATGGATACAATACAAAACAATAAGAACAGAACAATTAGGCGCCGAGCATGGTGGTGCACACCTTTAATCCCAGCACTCGGGAGGCAGAGGCAGGTGGATCTCTGAGTTCAACGCCAGTCTGGTCTACAAAGTGAGTCCAAGACAGCTAGGGCTACATAGAGAAACCAAAAAAAAAAAAAAAAAGAACAATTAGGCAACAATTATGAAAATTATAAGGTATAACACACATTCCCAATGTCCATGCATATATGGCAACTGATAATAATATTCTATTATCTATGTATCTCAATGAGTTTAAAGTTCTATACCTAACTCAGTTTCCATCCTAACTTGCATTACCAACTTAAAGACATATTCTTAGACCTAGAACATTCTTTTAATTCCTAAACAACTTAAAATTTAACGGTGAGACCATAACTCTCTTGTCTTCAACCACATCATAGAACTGAGAAGGATAAATATATCTGAATAAACAGGAAGTACAGAGTCAGCAACTTCCAAAATTAAGAAATGACAGACAACTGGCTGCCTGGACAGTTCCCAATTTCTCTCAATGCAGTGGAGCATCTATCTTCAACCTTTTGGCCCTGTTTCTCTGACAGACATTAATTGTAAAGCAGTAATTGTGAAGGAGTTGCCCACTCTGTCTTGGCAGAGCTAGGCTTTCAACTTCCCTGTTTCCAAGTTTTGTCCTTTTTGGACAGCATTCTGTCTACAGTTGAAGCAAGGGCTTTCTCTTGCCCAGTGACAAGCTTGCCACTAATGCAGCCATCTCCAAAAGGAGATTATTTGATGCTCATCATCTATTCTGTTAAAATAACAAGATTGAAATCTTTAAGATGAATAATATCTGTTGTTAAGAGAACATAAAAATGCTGTTGGGGATAAATAATTTCCCTTGTTCTCATCTCTTTTCTTCTGCAGGTCAGAATTAAGGTGAGAGGTATACCCAGCAGGTCTCAGTAGGACCACAGGTTCTTTGTTGTTGTTTAAATGTTTCTTTATTACTTCAGGTTACATCTCCATAACAGTGCCCTCTTTCCAACCCTCCCAGTCCCGCCCTCCCACCCTCTACCCCCATCCCTTCCATTCCACTCCTCTGGAGTGGCGTGTCCCTACATATTTGTCCCCCACCCCCATTCAGCAGTCATATGAGGGCCAAGAGCCTCCTCATACACTGGGGGCCTACAAGGCAGCACCACTAGGGCAAAGTGTCTCATTGGCAGGTAACAAAGTCTATGTTCCTGTTCTCTTTGGTGCATTGGTTGTAGTATAGTTACAGTATATACTATATATAGTTATCCTATACTATATGGCTAAAATCCAATTATAAGTGAATAGATGCCATGTGCATCCTTCTGAGCCTGGGTTAGCTCGCTCAGAATGAGCTTCTCTAGTTCCATCCATTTGGCTGCAAATTGCATGATTTTTCTGTTTCTAGTGGCTGAGTAGTACCCATTGTATAGCTGTACCACAGTTTTTTTTTAAATCCATTCCTCGGTTGAGGGACATCTGGGTTGTTTCCAGTTTCTAGCTATTACAAATAAAGCTGCTATGAACATAGATGAGGAAATGTCCTTGTAGTTTGGTGAGGAATCATTTGATGTATACCTAGACCCATACTTATCACCCTGCACAAAACTTAAGTCCAAGTGGATCAAAGACCTTAACATAAGGCCTGACACACTAAATCTATTAGAAGAGAAAGTGGGGAAAAACCCTTGAAATCATTGATACAGGTGACAACTTCCTGAACAGAACACCAACAGCTCAGGATCTAAGACCAACAATCAATAAATGGGATCCCATGAAACTGAAAAGCTTCTGTAAGGCAAAAGACACTGTCATTAGAACAAAATGGCAACCTACAGATTGGAAAAGATCTTCACCAACCCCACATCTGACAGAGGGCTAATATCCAAAATTTACAAAGAACTCAAGAAATTAAATGCCAAGAAACCAAATAATCCAATCAAAAAATGGGGAACAGAGCTAAACCGAGACTTCACAAAGGAGGAATCCTTAATGGCTGAGAGACACTTGAAGAAATGCTCAGCATCCTTAATCATCAGAGAAATGCAACTCAGGACAACTCTGAAATTCCATCTCACACCTGTCAGAATGGCTAAGATCAAAAACTCAAATGACAGCACATGCTGGCGAGGTTGTGGAGAAAGGGGAACTCTCCTCCATTGCTGGTGGGAGTGCAGGCTTGTACAACCATTGTGGAAATCAGTCTGGCGATATCTTAGAAAATTTGGCATAACTCTACCTCAAGACCCAGATACAGGTTCTTTGTATTTTCCTTTTCTGAGGCCCAGAGAGGTGGACCTCAGGATGGCCAAGATGATGCATTTAGTAAGTGAAGAGTTTAAGGAAACTGATGCAAATATGTTCAAAGCACTTGTTTAATCTCGAGTAAAAGGAATGAAAACAGAACAGAATAAAGTGGAAAATTTTAGAATTGGAAACTATAATCACTGAAATAAAAAAATTCAAGAAATAGGGCTGAAGAGATGGCTCAGCGGTTAAGAGCACTGGCTGCTCTTCCAGAGGTCATGAGTTCGATTCCCAGCAACCACATGGTGGCTCAAAACCATCCATAATGAAATCTGGTGCCCTCTTCTGGCCTGCAGATATACCTGCAGACAGAACACTGTATACATAATAAATAAATCTTTAAAAAAAAATTCAAGAAATAGACCCAACCAACAGATTGCGGATATCAGAGATAGGTACATGAAGAGCCCACTGGGCTGGAGAGATGGCTTAGCAGTTAACAGTGTTTGCTGCTCTTTCAGAGGACCAGGGTTCCATGCCCAGCACTCACTGTGAGCATCACACAGTCTCTTCAAACTACAGTTTCAGAGGATCTGTCACACTCTTCTGGCCTCTGCAGTCATCCTAAATGTATGGGGCTCTCAAGTGTGGACAGAGACACACACTCACACACAGACAGACAGACACACATATACTCCCACTCACACAGAGACACAGACACATAGACACACATAAACAATAAAATAAATCTTAATAATCGAGCCCTAGAAAAATTAGGCTTCCAGTATCAGAACAAATAGCAATTCTGCCCTAAAAGAGAATGGAGGGGAGCTGAGTGTGCCTCCTGCAATGTGACTCTTACAGGATTCTCCTTTAACTGGCAGATGCTCCTGGGGGATCTTTTCTGATCTGTGTACAGTTTATGTGTGTCTCAACATTGCTCTGGGCTAAAAGTCTGATGTCTCCCCTCCCTGGTTTCTAGGAAAATCTTGGCTGGGGGCAACCCTTGATTCTTTTGGTTCTTCCAATGGAACATGCAAATTAAACGTATCACCACAAGGACGTATGATCAAAGATTAACTACTTGCAGACTTGGGCAGGGAGGGCGCCAACATGGTGGTCCCATGCCTGGGTCCTGTCAAGTATGTGTGTGGTGGGGGGTTAGTGAAAGAGAGAGGCTGCAACTAGTATATGTCAGGGAACAGGATGTGTATCACCTTTTTATGGTTAAATGGCTTAAAGTGACGGGAGAAGTGGGACATCCAGTCCTCTCTAAGACAGAGATGGCCTGGGCCACCAAGGTGTGGCATTCTACTTTTGATGTCCAGGCAGCGTCCTTTCTCTGTGTTGCTCATATTGCAATAGAGTCAGTGATCCTGGAGACAGATCGTAGAAATGTTCTAACCCAAAGAATAGAGAAAAAATACTGAAGGAAAAAAAATGACAAAGCCTCAGGTACCCAGAGGACAATAAATAACTGAGCATACTTGTAATAGGCTACTTAGAAGGCAAGGGGAGTGAGAATGAGGCAGAAAAAGAAATATTTTTGAGTACTTGAATGTTTGAAAAGACATCACTTTCAGGATCCTCAGGGTCTCCGAACACAATCCAAAGACCACACAGAAAACTGTATTGTTCTCTGTGTTACTGGGGTTACTCAGGGTCAGCCCCAATGGGTCAGGTTCAGCCAGTCGTTGTCAATAAGCCCATCAAGCAAACAAATAGTTGTGAAAACAGGAAAGGAGATTTATTCTGTGTGATCATATTAGGAAGAGGGACAAAGAGATCTAGGATTTTTTTTTAAAAGGCACAGGAGATGAACAAAAGAAAATATTGATATTAAATTAAACACTAAAACTAAGGACTCCATTTATCAAAATAAGCCATAGAGAGAAGAAAAGCAAGCTAAAAACTTGAAGAGGGTGTCTGTGGTACTTGCTGAAAGTGGTACTACCCAGAATTTAAAGAACACTCACCATCTCATCAGAGAAAAACAATCCAATGGAGTAACAGGCAGGAGACACTCATAGCCACTGGTTGAAGAGCTACCACACTGCACTAGTGATCATGAAAATTCAGACCCGTACAAAGACTCATTATTGTGATGGTTAATTTTGATTGTCATCAATTTGACAGAATTTAGACTCACCATGGAAACGAATCTTTAAGGGAGTTTCTGGATTAGATTAACTGAGTTGAGAAAATCACCCTAAAAGTAGGCAGCCCCGTGCCATGGGCTGAGGTCTTGGATTGAACAAAAAGGAGAAAGTGAGCCTGGCAAGGGCATTTATCTCTCTCTGCTTCCTGACTGCAGCTTCAAGTCCCTGCTGCCATGCCTTCCCTGGTGTGATGGTTGGTGCCCTGGACCTGTGAACCAAAACTAACCCTTCTTTTCTCAGGTCAAATATTTGTCCCAGCAACAAGGAAAGTAACTAATACAATTATATATTTTTAATTGCTAAAAATTATACTGGAAAGGATATTTTTTAAACATTACCAGTGAAAGTGTAACAGATTTGGAAAATAATTTTCTATTATCATGTGAAATTGAGTATCTACCCATATTGTGACTCTACTCCTGGCTGTACACATGTGCACCATGGCCTGTGTACCATCTTAAATTTATTTTTTTAGATTTACTTATGTGTATATTTTGCCTGCATGTATATCTGTGTACCACCCATGTGTCCTGTACCCATAGACATGAGGTTGTCAGATCCTCTGGAACTGGAGTTACTGATGGTTGTGAACCACTATGTGGGTGCTAGGAACTGAACCCAGGTCCTCTGCAAGAACATCCAATGCTTTTAATCA
>CAJQZJ010034397.1:11642-24373 GCA_907164525.1 Lophiomys imhausi
TAAGGGAGGAAGCCTCCTCTCTCCAGCCTTCTTCCCACCTGGACTCACAGAACTGTCTCCTTCTATCCCCTGTGTTTGAAAACCCCAATTAGAACCTTGTAACTGTAACCGAGTGAGATCACAAAGCTCCTCAGAGATGAGGATTTTGTGAGCTCCCTAGGCTGGAGCTAGGTTGTAGTATCGAGAGGTCTGGGGGCATCAGAAGGTCCTTTACCATGGTGAGACTTGTTCATGGTTTATTAGTCACATGTGTTGAGCATCTTGGACTCCACCAGGTGTTCTAAGTGCTGCCAGCCATAAGTTGTCTGCTGTACCCCACTTACCCTAGACACATGTGACAATGGGTAACAAGAGACATTTGTGGGAAGTGTTTTACAACCTGGCCCTGTCTGTCCCCCATATTCTGCCTGTGAAATGTGTGTTGTGCTGGTGTGAACAGTTCCTCATAAGGATGGCGGCATGTGTTGGCTTCATCTGTCCCTCAGAATGTAGAGCAAAAGACTTGGGCTTAAAATGAAGTCTGGGGCTGGGCGGTGGCGGTACACGCCTTTAATCCCAGCACTCGGTAGGCAGAGGTAGGCGGATCTCTGTGAGTTCAAGGCCAGCCTGGTCTACAAAGCGAGTCCAGGACAGACAGAGCTGTTACACTGAGAAACCCTGTCTCGAAAAAAAACAAACAAGCAAACAAACAAACAAATGAAGTCTGGGAAGCTGGGGGAGATATCTCAGTCCATAAAGCCATGCTTGCCACTCAAGCTTGAGGGTCCAAGTTCAATCCCTAGAACCCAGTTCAAAATCTGGGTGTGGTGGTATGTGCTCAGAATCCCAGAGCTGGGGATGCAGAGACGGGGGATCCTTGAGGCTCTCGGGCCAGCCAGCTTCACCTAATTGACAAGACTCTAGTAAGACACCCCATCTCAAAGAACAAGGTGAAACACACACCCAGCTAAGGTAGACAGCTGTCCTAGGGAACAATGTTTCTACATAGACTTTCACACAAGTGCGCACGCGTGCACACACATATACAGACACACATACACACACAGACACACATACACATACACACGTAAACATACAGACACACAGACACATACACACACATACAGATACACATACACATACACACACATACAGACACACAGACACATACAGACACACATACAGATACACAGACACATACACACAGACACACATACACATACATACAGACGCACACAAATAGACACACATACACATACACATACACATACATACAGACAAACATACAGATACACAGGCACACAGACACACATACATATACACAGACACACACATACACACACATGCACACACATGCACACACGCATACACACACACACCCCTGAAACTCAGGCTGATCCAGGCTGACCCGGTATCCCTTCCTCCCCTATGGGTCCCTATTTCCTTCAGGTGGTAGGGGAAAGAGCCCCAGCCTGTCCAGGGAGAGATCACACAGGAAGGTATAACACTTGCCCTGCTCCACAGGAGGTGGGGTCCCGGTTGAGGATGGCTGTTTAGTGCCAGTGTCTCCATTCACAGAGTCTTTATGGATCCCAGGTGACCAGACACTGACCCCTTCCCTCCGTTATAGACAACACTTCTCAGAGTGTAATACAATAGCCTTGGGCTTGAGAAAGGAGCTGGCAACGAACTAAATCATTGAGTTCTGATCACTAGTACTCATTGAGTTATGGAGATTTATTCATATTTCTAGCGATTGTTTTGCTTTGGTACAAAAGTCAGCTGTGTGTGGTCTGTAACCCTCTATCCTGAGATGTTTACACCCCAGATCCCTGTGCCTGGGTTTGAAGTCCTTTTCAGCGAGATGTTGTGGGACATTCCTGCAGTCCCCATACTCATGAAACTGAGGTGAGGGGATCTTGAGTTTGAGGTCAATGTTGGTTACATATTTAGACTCTGTATTTAAAAATGGCTGGGGAGCCGGATATGCCTTTAAACCCGGAACTCGGGAGACAGAGGCCGGCAGCTTGAGTTGATAACTCTGTGAGTTCAAGGCTGGTTTGGTATACAAAGAGAGTTCTAGGATGGACAGGGATACACAGAGAAATCCAAAACAAACAAACAAACAAAAACAAAAAGGGGCTGTTGAGATGCCTCAGCAGGTTAGAGGCACTTGCTGCCAAGCCTCACAAGCTGAGTTTGATCCCCAGGACTTATTAGGGAAGAACTGTCCTCCTACAAGTTGTTCTCTGTCTACCACATGCTCACCATGGCATGCTTGTTACCCCCCCCCACACGCATGCATACCACATATATAATAAAAATGTAAAGTGTTTTTAACATTAAGAATTACCGCTGGGTTTCCTAAATGAGGGTCATATGTGGTATGTTTCACTGCTCGACTCCACAGAACTAACCTCTCCCTGTTCCTGGGATGAATGTCCAGTCCTTTTTTAAAAGCCCCTGGGCAGATTCTCATCCCAGGAGTGTGCACTGGGCTCTCTCTGCCATCTGAATGGAACGGAATACACTGGCTTCTCCCAGTGACACGGATGGAGAACCGGTTGCTCTCATGAGGAGAGCACTGGTGGGACACCAGGTGTCTGGATGGGGTTCTTTTATCCTTGTCTTCTCTTCCCTGACCTCTGCTCTATCTACTCTGCTGCCCCATCCCAGTGTGAAGAGATGAAAGCCACTGTGCAGACTCCCAGGCACAGCAAGGAGGCCCTGAACAGGCTGAACCAGGCTATCCAGCAGCTGAAGACAGAGGTGGGTGGTGCTCAGAGTCAGGTGAGGCATTGGGGCTGGGTGGTAGGGTGGAGGTGGCAGAGCGGGGGGCGGGGTACCATTACCATCACCTATGACACCTGCTCTAGATCTCCTCATATGAGGAGATGTGCATGCATGGGTGCATGTATAGTTCATGCTTCCCTTTCCCTCATGGCCTTTGGTGACAAACCAAATATAAAATAGATCCCTAATCCCAAAACTTTTGTGGCTGAAACAGAAGAATTTCTAGTTGAGGCCAGTCTGGGCTGTACAATGAGGTCCAGGCAGGTCTTAGAATAAAGAGTGGGACACTGTCCCAAAACAAACAAGCAAAACAACAAAACAATACAGAGAAACAACCTACCCCCCCAAAAAACCCCAAAACCATGAAGAGATGGCAGTGGCTAATGGTGATTCCCCATGGTGACATCTGACTCCTCACAGGGCACAAACTCCCTGGTGGGCCACCACCTGTGCCACTCTCGACTGTCTTTTGGCCCTTGGATCCAACTGAATTGCTCTGACAGCATTTTATTGTCCTATAGAAGAAAGGCTCTTTCTCCATGCTTCTAGAGGAGTGGCTCTCAACCTCCCCAATGCTTCAACCCTTAATACAGCTCCTCATGTTGTGGTGACTCCCAGCCTTTAAAGTATTTCATTGCTACTTCACAAGTGTGAAGTAGCATTTGCTGTTATGAACAGTAATGTAAATATCTGATACGCAGGATTTCTGATATGCGATTCCCAAAAGGGGTCACGACCCACAGGTTGAAGACTGCCAGTCTAGACGAATATTCCTCAGAGAAAGAAACAGTGAAAGCATATAAGGAAAGACCTGGCCATTCCAGGAGGATGGCAGAGGCCAGGTCCCTCTGGGAACAGGATGTTGTATGTTTGGCACTGAGCCTTCATCTTTTTTTTACTTCCTTCAGGCAGGCCCTGAAGGAGTTTGTGACTCAGGCACAGGCATATGAGGAGAGTATGCTTGTGGATACCTTCTTTCTCCCAGTCTCTTGCCCTCCAGCCTCCTCTGTTACATCTGCCTGGCTCTACCCAGGGCCTCAGTTCTGGGTCTTGGCTTACTTTCTGCAAATGCAAGTGTCTTAGGCTTGACACTTGTCACTGGGTATTTATTGTTCCTTGTCCAGGAACTGAGGACTTTTAGGCAAACAGGCTG
The DNA here is from genome assembly GCA_907164525.1 of Lophiomys imhausi. Lineage (NCBI taxonomy): Eukaryota > Metazoa > Chordata > Mammalia > Rodentia > Muridae > Lophiomys > Lophiomys imhausi. The sequence continues at coordinate 15,568 of CAJQZJ010034397.1, forward strand.
GTTGAGGTTCCAGTGGTGAAGGCCCATGGTGGCGAGTCTCCTACTAACCCCAACAGCCTTGATTACCCAAGCAGCAGGTGCCCTCACCAAGATGACATTATGAATAGCATTTCCAGAGATGTGCACTCTAGATCTGATGGGAGAGGAGTCTCTTTCCACTTCGTTTTTGCTTCTCATGTGTGGGCGCACTCACACAGTAGGTTAGCCCTTTGCTACTCTGGAGCTTTTGATTCCCCTGCCTCCGCCTCCTGAGTAGCTGGGATTGCAGACTTGTACCTTCAGATCCTGCTCACTCCTTATGAAACACTAACCCCAGTTTTCTTGACAAAGCATTCACTACATCCTTAATCTTCCCTCCCACGAGGAGTGCTGCCATTGAGACACCGTTCTTAGCCATTCTAGTGGGTGGTGGCCTCCGCTATCAATCTTGAGTGTAGTGGGTGGGCGGGCTTTGTTTTTTTTGTTTTGTTTTTTTTTTTTTTTTTTTTTGGTTTTTTCGAGACAGGGTTTCTCTGTGTAGCCCTGGCTGTCCTGGACTCACTTTTGTAGACCAGGCTGGCCTCGAACTCACAAAGATCCACCTGCCTCTGCCTCCCCGAGTGCTGGGATTAAAGGCGTGCGCCACCACCGCCCGGCCTTTTGTTTTGTTTTTTTAATATTATGGTCTAGACCAGTGGTTCTCAACCCGTGGGACGTGACCCCTTTGGGTGTCACATATTAGCTATCCTGCAAATCAGATATTTACCTTGTAATTCATAACAGCAAAATTACAGTTATGAAATAGCAACAAAACAATGTTATGGTTCAAACCACAACCTAAGGAACTATGTTAAAGGGTCGCAGCATTGGGAAGGCTGGGAACCACTGGTCTAGACATACTCAAATAAGTGGAAAAATTTCAGAGCAGGCTCCCACTTCCTCTTAACTATGGATCATCTTCCCACTGGAATTGGCCCCAGGCCTAGAGTAGAGAGCGTCTGGATCCCTGAGGCAGGAGGGTGAGGCTGAGGATATCTGTCTGTCTATGCTCTTTGCTTCAATCCCAGCCTTGTGAACCAGAGAAATCCAAAGACTTGGAGGCTCTGCAGGATGCGGTCTCAGGCAGTGCTAAGGGCAAACTGGCCTGGCTGGAAGCTGCCCTGCAGCGAGCCAAGCAGGACATGGCTCGGCAGCTACGTGAGTACCAGGAGCTCATGATTGTCAAGCTGGGCCTGGACTTCGAGATAGCCACCTACCGCAGGCTGCTGGAGGGCGAGGAGCGGAGGTGAGGGATGGGTGTTGGGCCTTGGCTGTCTGGGGCCGGTCTTCCCATACCTTTGTTCAACAAAAAGGCCCACACTGAGTGTGGACGGAGTGTCAGACAGCTGAGCCCTTTGTGCTTCAAGACGCAGAGACAGTGGCAGGAGTGAAGGCCAGACCCAAGCAGCCTGCAGCTGGAAGGCTCTATTTGGTCTGGGAGTGTGGGAGTCAGAGGTGTCTATCTTGGGGAACCTGGAAGGTGGATTGACTCAGCTCTTCTTTTTGCCACAGGCTTGGTCTGGGACTCGGGGCAGAGAACGTGGGTAAGTGACTCAGGTAAAACGTGAGATCTTGTGTCATCCCTGCCCCATTCCCTCAGTCCCCTGAGAAGGCAGAAGAGGATTATATGTCTCTCTGTAGACTGTGGTTGTGGGGGACGGTTTCTTCTCAAGGAGTGATTCTCTGTGTGCTTTGGGAGAGGGCTATGCATCCACTCCTTTTGGGGAGCCCAACCTCCTGTCGGGTGGTGAGGAGGGTCTACCTTCATCAGAGAAGTCTGTGGGCCTCTCAAGTGGTGCGGGGCGGAAAGGCTTCCCTGAGTCCTTCCTTTGGTCTCACCTCTCACATTGTTGTCCATGCAGCTCCCAGCGGAGGCAGCAGCGATGTCACTGGAGACCCAGGTTTGAACTCAGCCCTACAGCAGCCACCAGGAGTCGGTTCCCATGGCCTGGGTGTGAGTGCCCCTGGTGGTGGCTGCGCTCTCTGCAGCTCTGCAGGCTGTGTCGGGGGCTCCAGCTGCCTTGGCTCCCATGAATGCTGAACCCTTCCTTCCTGAGAAGACTAGAAACTTCTGCCCAAAGACTTGGGCACCTTGTCTCAGATTCCCTTGCCCACAGAGCTGGTCCCAACTTCATCTCTCCCTTTTGCACCTCACCTAGAACTAGATGGGACGCTGGTGTCATCCCGTAGACATGGCCTGTGGCTTACCTGAACCTTGCACCCTTCCCCACTGACTTGCCCTATCCCCTTTTCCCAGGCTTGACCCTTTAATAAAAACGTTCTGCAGTGGCTAAGCAGCCAGCCTGTCTGAACCTGACTTCCAGGCCACCCCACAGCTCCAACCGTGAAGGAGCATGATGGTCTGTGGTGTAAGGTCACTTAGCTTTCGGTGACTTGTTATTGTGCCACCTGGTCTTTATGGCAGGCAGGGAATTATAGGATGGAGAAAGTGAGAGACAGGCTGTGTGCCTGGGTCCACAGTCAACTATCCAGGCAGAGGGACAGGAGAAGCCTTTGTCCACTCCTCCACTCCTCCACTCTCTCGGTCCCTGTTTTGGAGCTGAGAATGGAACCCAGTAACTTGTACGTGCTAGGGGGGTGCTCTACTGCTGGACTACACCCCAGGCCCCTTCTCCCTTCTTAGAAACAGTGTCTCACTATGCCACTCAGACTGGCATGGAACTTCCTGTGTAGCCCAGGACTGAACTCAAATTCTCCTGCCTCAGCCCCTCAAGCATTGGGGTTTCAAGCCTGCACCACAACACCAAGCTCTACTTCTTGAATGGCTGTGCAAGGTCCCACACAGCTCTTAGCCCTGGGTACTTGATAGTACGTAAAGTCAAGTCTGGGGGCAGGACACAGGCACAGAAACAAACAGGAATAATGAGGACTGGATGGGGGAAGGAAGCCCACCTCTGTTGCCTTGATACACACTCAAAGCAGGGTCAGGTTGAGACTGGGCCAGGACAGACATAGCTGGGTCTAATTTGGGAAGTAATGATGGTGGGGCAGTAGGGACACATTGAGCCACAGGGAAGCACCCTCACATCTACTTCCAGAGCTGAGGGATAGTTTGGTCTGTGTTTTCACAAGGTGGCCACACTTGGACAGGGACAGTTTTCTGAAGGGGGGTGGGGCATGGCCAGAGCAAGGCTGGCTTTGTAGGGCTGGAGAGCAGAGTCTGTTTGGAGAATTCACATTCTTTCCGTTGCGAAAATGATTATGTCATTACTGTGTCTTGGGAACAATAGTTCCTGCTCTCCACACCTCTGGGTGGGGCGCAGGTGTGTCATTAGCCAGAGACCCGCATCAGCATTGCCTTTTAAGGTGGTTAAGTGTGAGAGAGTCGGCTGTTTTCCTGCTTCAGCACCTGATGAACAGATATCCAAAAGGCTCCTTTCTTGGGTAAACATGACAGTCTCATGGAAAAGGAACGGATGGCTGGCTGGTGGCTACATACATTTCATCAGCCCCAGTGGGTCATCTCTGGCCTTCTCTAATCAAATACTCATTTTTACCAACTCATCCAGTGTGAGGAGCCCTGGGAGTGCGACCTGGTCTGTGAGCTTCCAGAGTCCAGCTCCGTGTCCCTTGCGTTTTACTGGGAGGTAGTGAGTTTGATTTTCAAGGCCAGTTTTTCTAGTTCCAGTTTCAGTGTGTGTGTCAGGGAGCGGGCTTTGAGGGAAATGAAGGCAGAGATATCTCAGGACTAGAGGCAGGATTTTTTGGCAGGCATCCTGTGTCCTGGCTTCCTGGAGTCTGGCTGTTCACATTTTCCCTTTCCAACCCCCAAGCTTCAACTTGCCTGATGTCTGTCCAGAGATCCTGGGGGCCTGGGGTCAGGTTGGAGCATTTTTCTGGGCTACAGTCATTTGAGTCATCAGAATATCTGTGGTTTGGGACCCATTCTCTGAGAGGTTCCCCAAGCCATGGGGCACATTCCAGCATGGGATGAAGGACACTCACCTGGTGGCTTTATGGGGAGTCATTTGTTCTGAGTTGAGGTGACTTCTGAAGGGAGCAGGGCTGTCTCCAGCTCAGTCATTGCTTCTCATTACAAGGGTGAGTCAGGGGAGGAAGAGGTAGGGGGGAAATTAAGGGTCATCAGAAGGGGACAAACTGACTGACTGAGTTGAACACACTGCCCGAATCAGTGTGTTGAAGACAACCTAAAGAGAAAAAGAACCCTTTCTGAGAGGTTGATCTGAAATGAGTGTTAGAGTGTTAGAGCAACAGATCGGTCGTATCTGTTAAGGAACAAGCATACGACTTTGAACCTAGCTTACAGGTATTCATCTCTTAATCCAAATGTGAGCAACATCTTACAACCGACCTTACAATTTCATTTACATTTTTCAGTTTTATGTGTATGCATGTATGTCTGTGAAAATGTTTGCAATGTGCATGCAGGCTCCTGAAGAGGCCACTGAAGAGGGCACTGGATCCCCTAGAACTGGAGTTACAGGCACTTATGAGCCCCTGACATGGGTGCTGTGAACTGAACCCGGGTCCTGTGGAAGAACAAGAAGTATTTTTAGTTGCTGGGCCATTTTTTCAGCTCCCACAAGAGGGAATTGTGTAAGATTAAGAGAAGCAAACCAGTGTATATGTTTTTTCTTAACATTTACTTATTTTTACACTAATTTTTGAGCCTGGTTGTAAATTATATCCTTTGAACAATGCAAGCTTTAAAGTCACACACACACACACACACACACACACACACACACACAAGTGCTTAGGCCCCCCCCTTCTCTCTCTTAATAAACTGTACCCTGCGCACATAGAATTGTCAGGCTCTCACCTGAGTGAAGGTCACTAAGAGGAAGACTTCATGGGAACTCCCACTCCCACAACCAAGAGGTCCATTCATAAAGATGGCCTTCTGTTGGCTTCACACACCCATTACACTCCTGCCTCACACTGTATAGCACTCCGACTTGCCAGATGCTGAGCTGGGTTCTTATCTCTATTTGAGCTTCCTGAGGACAGTGACTGTCTCATTTACCTGTCCTTAGGGCCCACCACATAAGTAACCTTCTCCAGACTGAGACCTTATTGTCTAAGTTGATCTATCCAGGAATATTTTGTGTCCCCCCCCTTACACCACTATTAGTACCTCCCATCATACATGATCCCTCAAAGTCACTTATAAGTGTCTGTTGCAGAGTGTTGGAGATGGAACCCAGGGCCTTGTGTATGCAAGGTTGTGGTGTACTCTATCCCAATCTGAATGCCCAGCCCTTTGGGAGTGTTTAGAATACCTTTAAAGAAAGCTGTACAAAGTCTAACAGTGGCTGATCTCTCTCAGCTGCAGTTAGAGCAACAGCAGGCAGGTACAACAGGCAGACAAGCCCAGCGGTTGGAACGACAAAGACAACCCTATCCAGAGGATCCCTTCCCAGAATGTGCTGTGCGAGCCTATGGCTGATCCTATTTGACTCCCAGTGCCCTCCTGTGACACCTACTTAACCAGCACACCTAGTACATTAATCAGGGGTTTCGAGAGGAACAGAACCCATAGAGTGCATACACATTACACAGGGGGCTGGTCTGGGAAGCCCAACAGTGGCTTGGCTGTACACTAGAGGAGCTTAGAACCAAGTAGCTGCTGAGTCCACGAGGTTTCTTTACAGTTCAGCTGTCCCAGTCTGGAATCGAGGTCTCAGAGAACCGTTGGTCTTCAACCCAGGATGTGAGGCTAAAGAAAGGACACTTAGCTGTGCTGCAAACCATGGAGTGGACCCACTCGACAACAAGTGGCAGAGGCAGCCAGGTGAAGGCAGCATCACCTTTCTCCCAGACCCTCTATAGCTGGGCCACTGCCAGAAAGTACTGCCTGCCACTCTGGGGGAGGATCTTCTCCATCTTTCCAGGAAACGTCCTCACAGATCTGCTCAGAAACAGGTTTCTTAGTTGATCCCAGAGCCGATGACGTTGACAATGTAGATTAACCGTCCTTGTAGAGTCTGTTCACATCCCTACACTGCACTCACCATGTGTTCACAAATCCCCGAAGCTTGGAGGATGTGGTGTAGCTGGGACTGGAGAGGAGAAAGGTGATGATCAGAGCCCAGCAAGACAGCGGAGCAGCCTGGTACCCTGTCAAGGCCGGCTTGGCTTGTGAGAGCAGTGAGGTTGACAGAGAGGTGACAGAAAAGACTGGAGCTTGGTAAGAGGTTCTGAAAGGGTCCTTGAGAGCTAGAGGTTCAGGACTATCTAGATATAGGCCCTGCTTCTTAGCTTTGTGATGTGCTGGTGTGAAGGCTGACAAGAAGAATTGTACCTTCTGGAACCCTCTGAGGCTCTGTCAGGGATGGTGGGCACTGGCTTGACTCCACCTCTGACAAGAGCCTTTGTTCAGGCCATTCTGCCCAGTTCTCTCAATGGTCTTCATTGTGGGGGCTTCCACCCTCTGCTACGTCTTCTGAGACTAGGAGTGGAAGTTTAGAGAGACACTCTGCTGTAAAAGAGTATGTTCAGGGATGAGCCTCAAGGCCATAGGGAAGCTGTGCTATTCCAGCCCTTGCTACAGGATCCTCTTCTACGAAGAGGTTTCATGGCCCTGGAAACAGGAACATTTCCTCTCTCTGCTTGTGACCTCTGTCCATGAACACGTGTGTAATAAGAGGGAGTCTGTTGGTGGTCCTGATCTCTGGAGACATTTTAAAAAATAATTTATATTTATTTTATGTACTTTGGGTTTTGACCACATGTATGTTTGTGTGAGGGTGCCGGATCCCCTGGAACAGGAGTTACGAACAGTCGTGAGCTGCCATGTGGGTCCTGGGATTTATTTGAACCCAGGTCCTCTGGAAGAACGGTCAGTGCTCTAACCATTGAGCAATCTTTCCAGCCCTTCTCCCCTTGAGACATTTTACTTTGTAGACTACAAAAGAACAACAACTAAGAAACACAGACAGTGGTTGCTTGTGACAGGTCCTGCCTCGCTATTGTATGTATGTGAGATTGCTTTTCTCTCCCCGGAACCTGAGATGGGGGTCCACTTCCGTCATCCCTGAATTATAGCTGTGCAAACAGCTAGAGAGAGCAAGCACACAGTCTGCGTTTACTCAGCTGGGAAGAGACTGAGCAGATCTCGTGTGCTGTGCTTGAGGCAAGGCAGCAGCTATGGCAGGGCTCCAGTCCCCAAAGGGACTCCGTGAAGGAAAGGAAGCCATGCCAAAGGCTTTTTGAAGTTTTCTGTCATGTTTGTGTATTCATGACTTTAGGATTCCAGTAAATTGCTCAGGTATGAGTCTTCCCCACCTGACATTAGAGTGACACATTCCCTCAAGCTTCACAGAACGGGATGTGTATTGCCCAGCATTTACAAAAGTGCTCTGGCTTGTTTGTTTGTTTCCAGAAAAACCCAAAAACTTTTGTTTCCATAAAACAAAAGTTTTCTGGAAGGCAGGTGGCGGCTCAGTGAAATGACCACAAGAGACAAACACACAGGGCTCACACCGCAGTTGCACCCTCAGCTGAGAGACAGGCCCTCTGTTTTCCTCTGTCTCAGGAGATGTACTTAAAGGTAGTGAGGGAAGAACTGCACCATGTGAGGGCCCAGTATGGGATCTAAGACTGATGTGAGCCCAGGGACAGATACCATCTTGGAAGCCCTGCATTCCGTTCCATGTGATGCAGAATCCTTAAAGGCTGATAGAAAGACAGACAAGGCTCGAGTTGACTACATTAATTTATTGGAAACAGATCAAGACAGAGATTAGAGAGGAAGGAGGGGGGGTGGGCTGTGGCTTTAGCTATTGGTTCCAGCTAAGGCAGGATAAATGCTGTCTTAGCCCCACCCCGAGACTCCTCACCCTGCTGCTCCAAAGGGATTTCTAGAAGCCAGGTTTCGCTTCTGAGAGCAGGGATAGTCCAGGGAGATCAGAGGGGCTGAGAGCGAGAGAGGAGTCACTTCAAAATGAGCAAGCGGCTGAGCCCCTTGTTCCAGGTCCCAATGATGGACAGCCACAGATGAACTCAGGGCAAAATGCTAAGCTGGGTCCTGGGTGGACGCAGCTCCTAACATCTACGGCCATAGGACACAGTGGAGCCACACGGCGCGCACAGGCCTGTGCTCACTGCCAAGTTCCCGCTGCAGGGGGCGCTGCAGACGCTGCCGGTCACTGGCCTTGAACCTGAAACGCACAGATCCCCACACAGGACCCCACCGCGGGAGCTGCTGACACCTGCGGATCCGGAAGAATGAGTCAGAGTGTGGTGGACAGGCAGTAGCCAGGAAAGCCTCCTGATTTCCTAAGGACCCTGTCCCTGGTCCTGAACTCCTGGTATTAAAAGCCAGACCCCTTCCTGAAAAGCATCTGGTTCCATCTACCCAGAGGTCTAGATGGCCTTTCTGTCTGACCCCAAATCCCTCTTGTTACAACTGTGCCAGTTTCTACTTTGCATTTAACTCTTGTGTAAACTCCTATCTCACTCTACCTGCTGTCACAAACAATAAATTTGTCCACACCAAAGTTCCTGTACTTACAGACATTCACAGCTCCTACACCTTCACAGAGTCTGGGGAAAGACAAGAAAGAACTTAGGCACCCCAACATAGTAGCAAATACCCCTACCCCCAATCACGTTCCACATGTCAGATTTTGTTCTCAAAAATCATTTAGAACATGGCCCATTTTAAACATAGTCTTAAAGGGACCAATGAAAGATATCATCACCCCAGAGATTGGCTATTGGCCAGCCAAGGGCAACATGGGGTTTAGAAAGGACCAACCTCTGCTCCTCGCCCTCCAGCAGGCGCCTGTAGGTGGCGATCTCA
>CAJQZJ010034397.1:59373-89237 GCA_907164525.1 Lophiomys imhausi
CGCAGCTGAAGTTTCCGGTTCGGAAGCCGCAGGTCATGGTGGAGGAAAGGACAAGTGCGAAGACAAGAGGAGAGAAGTTGACAGCGTTTGGAGCTGAGGCCGTGTGTTCACTGGGTCATTGAAGGCCTTTTTATATGCCTGCAGCAGCTGGCACTAAAAGGGGCCAAAAAGAGACAATAGCCGTGTTTTATTGGCCTCTTATGCTCCGACTCAGCTGGCTTGCCTCCTAGTAGGGCTGTGTCAACAATCCTTGGCCACAGGCCTGTTTCATCTTCAAAGCCCTTTATAGGCTTCCTCCTGCTTTCAGCCCCTCCCTTGGTCTCTGGTAGAGAACGGCAGGGGCATTCCTTGGAGCATGCTCTATGAACCCTTTTCTGGAAGGGGCCTGCCTGGGTTATGGATCCTGGAGATCTGACCTGGCTATGGGCAGAATGTCTCTTCCTGTGAGGGAGTATGTCCCTAACACCTCCTCCTTGTCTCTCTCCATCTAAAAGGAAGGTATATAAGGTCCTGTCTTCATTGTTAAGGTCAACCTTTCCCAGCCCCTTCTTTCACAGAGTCTGGCCAGGGAAGGGTATGGGGCTGGGGTGGTGGGCCTTAAGAGACTGGAGTGGGGGCAGGGCTTGACCTCTCCATTTTGGGTCTTACCAGTGCAGGGTGAGCAGCAGGCCTGTGGGAGAAGGCAAGTTGGAACACTCAACAAATCTCTAGAGCAGTGGTCTTCAACCTTCCTAATGCTGCGACCCTTCAGCACAGTTCCTCATGTTGTGGTGACCCCAACCATAACTACTTCATAACCGTAATTTTGCTACTGTTATGAATCATAATGCAAATATCTGATATCCAGAATATCTGATATATGACCCTGAAGGGGTCGCAACCCACAGGCTGAGAACTGCTGCTCTAGAGGCAGGGTTGCTCTGAGTTCTGGAGGTTGGCCCCTGGTAGTATCTGGAGCTTGGCTTGAGAATAGGCTCTCCAGACTCCAGGAGGGTGTCTATGGTGGATGTGAGAAGGACTGGGAGGGGAAGAACTGAGAGGAGTCCTGACACCATAGCCCAGCTCTGATCTGGGGACTGTTTGCTCATTCCCTCATCATCCAGGAAATGCACACTGGTGGTCACAATGCAGCTACTTCCTGGGGTTTCAGTCAGACACGGGTTTTGGAGGTAGGTGGTGGGAAACCAGTTTTTGGCCAGTGGGTGATTGAGAAGCTGAAATTGGGAGGGATATTTTTCAATGTCCAGGCTCAGAAACTGGGGTCTGACAAGGCACAAGTGGCAAGCTCAGTGACTGTCTCAGTGTGAATGAACCTACTGGGAAACAGGAGAGATACTGTATGGGGTCTATGGGTCCCGAATGGGATTAATTCCTTCACTAGGACTGAGTGGGAAAAGGCTGAGTATCAAGGGACTGTCCTTCAAGCCAGGCTTTCTTAATTTGGCCTTAAGTTTAGGTCACGTGATGGTTGATCCAGGAGAATTCCCCTACCTGGGTGTCTGAGCTCATAAACCCTCCCAGGCACACGTCTCTTGATGGTCTTTGAGAATGACTCCTTTGATGGCACCATTCCTGAGTAAGCTATAGTTGAGCTAAAAATAACCCTCTGCGCATCTGGCCAGCACCTCACCTTTTGCCCTCCCCTCCTTGTTGAGGTGTGTGGGGTGTGGGCCAGGCACATCCCACAGGGAGCTTTTGGAATGAAGAGGAGCCTGTCTATTGTGGGGAACTTGTCAAGAAGCAGGACCACACCTGCCAGGGGTGCAGAGGGAAGGGTTCTTCTGGTCCCCACACTCAGGTCTCCACAGTTTTGGGCTGAGATGTGGGTGGTGGGATAAGGGGTTCTGGTGTGAGAGATCCACCACGGGATTGACCTTGAGGCATGGGGCTGGTGGGATCTCTGCAGCTGCTGGAGGGAGGGCTGCTTCTGTCATACTGAGGCCTTTGCACCTTCATAGCTGCCAGACACCCAGGAAAGACCCAGCTCCTTTTCCCCCTGTGCAGAAGAGGAGCCTCAGGAATGGCTTGGCTCAGTGGCCACAAACGGACTGGGTACTTAAAGTACTGAGGGGTATAAGCTGGTGAGTCTTTCCTGAAGATCTTCTTTCTCACTGGCCTGTAACTGTACCACTGTTCCCTGGCTAACTCAACTGTCAGAGTCCTGGGGCTGAATCAGGTGGGTTCTTCCTCTGAGGGACTCTGTGTAGACACATACACCTCCTCAGCTTGAGGAGCCACAGTGAAGCTCACTCCTACTTGGCTTTGTGGCACAGACTCCCTACATTCAAGGGATCGTTGGCAACTCAGGGCCTCTTATCAGCTCTGCATAAGGCCCAGGCTGCTCTGGGTCTCTTATATGTAAAATTAGAATGGCAGCGGGCATGTGTTTTGATGGGGCAGGATTCAATGGTCCCGGCCCAAGCCATGGGAAGGGCCACCCCACCCCAACTGCATGCTTCCGGGGTGACTGGGTCTTGGTTGCAGGCAGCCAACAAGGCCTTGCAAGGGACAATATCACTGTCAGTGAGGTGCCAAGTACCTTGGCTCAGCAGAAACAGCCATGGTTTTATGAGGCGGCCATTGCCACCTCAAAAAGCCTAAATTAGACCTCACATGTCTAAGTGCCAAAGAACAAAGACGCTGGGACCAGGGAGCCCCTGAAAACAGACACAGTCAGGAAATTGTCAAAGGGTGCTAGACAGGTCTCTCCCTTCAAGTCTGGCTCTGCCCAGCTGTGGTTGCTTCTGGCCTTGACCAAGGCCTTATAAATGCTCTGGCTGAGACTATGGTTCACTCGTAAGACCCGTGCTCTGAGCCTGCCCTGGGCTGCTGCTTGATGCCTGGGTCTCCTAGGGACTGAGCTGTCCTGGCTGCCTGCTGGCCCTGCTCAGCCAGCCTCTAAGTCCTGTTGTTCTGGGCCGGTGGCTCCCATCTGGCTGTCCGAACTGAAGGCTTCTTTTTTTTTTGGTTTTTCGAGACAGGGTTTCTCTGTGTAACAGCTCTGGCTGTCCTGGTCTCACTTTTGTAGACCAGGCTGGCCTCGAACTCACAGAGATCCGCCTGCCTCTGCCTCCCAAGTGCTGGGATTAAAGGCGTGCGCCACCACCGCCCGGCAAAGGCTTCTTAATTATCATGCTCTGGCTTTGCTATTTCTTCTTATCTTTGTGTCTCAATATCCATGGGACTTTGCTTTTATTTTCCGTCCTTTCTTAATTCAATTTTGAAAAACACACCTGTGACTGACATTAGTCAGTAAGTCCCTGCACATGTCCTTCAGTTTCCTTAACACAAATCGCTCAGCACTGGCTCGTGGGAGTCAGGGGCCTGCCTGGGCTGGGGGTCCTACCCAGTCTGCTGCCTGACTGGTTGTAGAAATGATATTTCTTTGGGGGAAGCTGTTGCCGGGAAGTCATAGAGCCTGGGAATCAGGAAATGCAGATAGGGAGTTCTGAGTTGGACATGATGGTGTAAGGGTAGCTAATCTCTGTAAGGTTTCTTTCTTCAGCTGTAAAATGCTGTGGTGGCTGCCTGAGCTCTACGATGAGCTAGCCAGCTGGTGTATGTGAAGCACACAGATGCACCCCACCAGAGGGCTCTGTTCCAGGCCCTTATGCCCTCTCTTCTTTCAACCTTGGTGACTCCAGTTTTGCCTTCTTCCTGTGAACTTCACAGTGCAGGAAGGCCAGTGGACCCCACCACATATTAGACAATTGCATATTGTGAAAGTTCTATACTCCACACAGGAGAGAGAGGAACTTACTACAAGCTGTTTGCGCCCCAGGGGCCAGCTGGTCATCTGGGGCAATATGCAGATGTGCCCCAGTTAAATGGTTACTAGCAAAGCAGATCTTCAAGGCAAGTGTGGTAGGTGCTCCTGTCTCAGCAGCTTGGAGGAGAGGCAGCAGCCCGAGGCTTGGAAGGATGGAAGATGTGTGTCTCAGAAAAGCGCAGGAGTGCTACAGGTGAGTAGCTGGGTGGAGCTCAGAGGGTGTCACGTGGGAAGGATGAACCTGGGGTCCATGCCAACTGAAAGATGCTCATTGGATTAGTTACTTTTCTTGTCAATGTGACAGAGTATCAAAACAGTCCAAAGGGGGAGGGGTTTGTTTTGGTCACTGCTCTGGGGGAAGAGTCCACCATGGGGTGGTGTGGCACTGGAGCCACTTATGGCAATGGGAGCTTGGGGCTCTGCTTGTTCACATCTCAGCAGTCGAGGTAGCACAGAGATCAGGAGAGAAACAGGCATGCTGTATCCAGAAATCTTTGTCCCTAGAGTCCTACACTGGACAGCTAGATCCCATGCCCACAGTGATATCTCCAGCTAGGGGATGAACATTCTAAACACCAGCATGTGGGGGCCATTTCACACTCAAACCATAACACCCATTTTCAAGGTTGTGCTGCAATGTACTAGAATTCCTACCCCTCTCCAAAAAAAAAAAAAAAAAAAAATTAGGGTGTGGGAAATAACTGGACAGGTTAAGAATGTTTGGTGTGCAAGCATGAGGGTCCGAGTTTGAAATTCCCAGCATCCATGTAAAACGCTGAGCATGGCTGTGCCTCCTGCACCCCAGCATTGGACGGGGGTGATGGCCATTCTGGGAACTTGCTGGCCAGCCAGCCTGTGTGAACTGATCTCCACTGCAGGTTCTTCCCATGATGCTCTACCCTATGGTGAGGCAGCCTTAGGACCTAATCAGACTTTACCATGCTCTTTGGACCTTCCAACTCCAGAATAATGTGCAGAAACCCTTGTTTTCTTATATTTTTGGTTGTGAGCCTAGCCTTTAACGGCTGAGCCATCTCTCCAGCCCTCCTTGTTTTCTTTTATTCCTACTTAGCCTTAGGCATTTTGTTGTAGTGACGAAGTAACGTAATGTGGGTTGACACACCCAGCAATCCCACTCTTGAGTGGACCTCTACCTCAAATCTGAGAGTAGCGCTCTTACAAGGACAAGGTCGTTGTTGGGAACTGGAGACCAGGCCGGAGCTGGGGACCCAGGCGGGAGCTGGGGATCAGGCGGGAGCTGGGGACCATGCGGGAGCTGGGGACCAGACTATTTACGTGGATGCACACATCACTTGTTTCACCGTGATGACTGCATCCTACATGTTGCAGAGGGTCCCCTGGGGCTGAGGAGAGAGAGAGGAAGAAAGAAGGAAGGCAACATAGGAAGCCCTAGGCAGAGGATGAGCAGAGAGCCCTCTTGGCTCTCTGCCACATCCAAAGGAAACCTGGAAACCAGGTGGGAGGAGCCGCGGAGGCCAGTTAAGAGGGGCTGGGGGCCAGCCTGGGGGCTAGACCTTCATGTGTCTTCCCCTTGGCCCTGGAGAAGGGCAGCTTGGGAGGAGACTTTGGGGTAGCTAAGACTTTCATAGGCTGGAGGAGGGACGCCTGAGATCCGTTTTGGAGTTTGGTGTGTTGGGCATGGCTGGTGGCTTCTTGGTTCCCATGACGTCAGCACATGAAGAGATACCGCTGGGGGAGAGAATCGCATAGGAAAGAGCCGGAGAAGCTACTTCCCTTGTTCTTCAACCTGGGAAGACTTCTTATAGGAAAAGGGCCTTCCCGATGGTGTCCTTGGGAACTGGCTCTGCGAACTGGCTCCGGGTGAGGGTGCCCCCTAGTGGCAACATTGAAGCAGTCCGGTTGCTCCTTTTCCACAGATGTGAGGTGGTTGGCCGCTCTCTCAACTGTCCTGCCCTCTCCCTCTCTAAAGATGTTGGCGCGGGGTGGGGGTGGTGAAGGAAGGGGTTGTAGCCTGGATGTGAGTGTGGGCGGCTGTTGGATCTGTTGAGTAGAGGTAGCTGGAGAACTGGAGGGAGGGAGAGAAAGGGTCATGTAAAGTGTTTTTGTCGCCTGATAGGACTCTATCCTGTCCCTAATCCTCCTCTGTGCTGTAGGATCTGAGATAGGATGGTTCTGGTCGTGGGGGCAGCCTCAGGAATAGCCCAAAACTCAATCCCCGTTTTTCCTCTATCAGTTGTTCTCCATATCTTTAGGGACTCATCTTGACCCTTGTCACTGTTCCCCAGGGGCCTTCACTCAGTTCCTTTTGCTTTTCTCAGGACCTAGAGGCACCGGTGGGTCTTAGCACCTCACATGCACCTGAGGCCCCCACCCACCTGGTGCTGTCCAGGCCAGCCAGTGTTTTCAGGGAGCAGTGTATGGGGGGGGGGAGTGGTGGTGGTGAGATAGTTTGATCTTCCTTTCCTGTGGCCCGAGGAGCAGAGGGCTATTTGGTTTCTGCTCTGGACACAGGCCTCTCTGGATGCCTCCTGTTATAGGCTGAAGGTGAAATGTCCCCTACTGGTTTATGTTTTTGAACACTTGGTCCAAAGCTAGTGGCACTGGGACCTTTTGGATATGGGGCTAGCTGGAGGAAATGGAGGATGGATCTTGATGGTTGTAGGCTCACCCAGGATCTAGCCCATTCTTCCTGCCTCCTATCACCTGCGACCTCCTGCTGGCTTCAGAAGCCACAGACAAACCACTTACCCACCAGGCCTTTCCCCAACATGATGCTCCGTGGTCCCTGAGCCCTGAGTGGAAACGAGCCTCTCCTTTCTGGATTCTGTTGGGTGCTCTGTTCCAGTCACCAGAAGAACAGCTAGCACACGGCCTGAGAGTTCAGAACTGAGTGCAGTGTCACAAGCTGACCTTGGGTACATCACAGAGTCACCCCGAAGACTGACACTGGATGTTAACACCACTAAGGCTGAGCCTTAGTGGAGTCTGTGTCCTTGCAGCCATTCTTACTTAGCAGTATGACACTCCTACAGAAGCCAGAGGCAAACTTTCAGCTGGAGGGGCCACTCAAACCCTTCCTTCTCCTGCACTAGCCACTTCTGCGGTATCACTGCCTGCTCATCACTCCCAGGGCTTGGTGGAGGGGACTTTTCATCGCTGCCGGCCTCCCCTCCAAGACTTTCAGCCTGTATTGAGTCTGGGGTGGGAGTGTGGAGCAGGGCTATGCTGTTGAGGAGGACAACAGCCTCTTGATTATGACTAGCCTGTCATTCTGGGGTCCATACTCAATGGTACTGTCCCCAGTGTTGGGTCACCTGTCAGCACCCATACTGCTGAGTGTCAGCAAGATCTGCTTTCAGTCCCCATTGTCCGAGATCTCCTGGCCTGGAGCGTATGCCCGATGCACAGCTCTTAAAGCAGCCACGTGCTCTGTGTCAGGTCTTGGCTGCAAGCTTGGGGTCACATGGAGCACCCATTCCTTCTCCCAGCCTCAGCCAGTCCCACAGTCAAGATTCGTGATTACTCTGTAGATGTCCCAGGGTCTTCATAAGTCTACTTCATTCTAGAAATCACAAGCCTGTGGCTCGGCCCACCAGACACAGGGACTTAGAGGTGCCCCCCTAAGCCCCCTTCTTTCAGAGGTGGTTCCTCTTTTCTGGCGGCCCTCAACTCCAGAGACTAGCTGACTGGGAGATGGCTCAGATAGTTATGTCCGTTACAGAAGTCAGCTTCAGGTTGAGATGGAGCCAGCTCTCCTCTCAAGACCTCACACAGGACAGGTCCTTTGGCCCCAGGTATATATGACACCCCCTGGGTGCTGTCTAGACTCAATGCAAAGCAGCCCAAGCTGCAAAGTCACAACCCTGTGGCAGCACCTCACGGGCTAGGACATTCTGCCTCTGACTTGCCCATGTGTGCACTGCCCCATAGAGATAACAGAGCAGGTGGAACCATTCATTCCTGCCCTAGAGGACGCTGTGCTCAGAGTACCTTCCAGTATACTGTCTCAGTTACTGTTCTATTACTGGGATGAAACCCCATGGCCAAGACAGCTCATAAGAGAAGGAGTTTAATTGGGGGCTTGCTTAATTTCAGAGAGTAGTCCATGGCCATCATGGTGGGGAGGATGGTACCAGGCAGGCAAACATGATGCTGGAGCAGTATCTGAGAGCTTCCATACTGACCCACAGGCATGAGATAGAAGGAGAGCCAGACTGGACTTGGCATGGTCTTTTGAAGTCTCAAAGCCCAACCCTAGTGACATACCTCCATCAAAAGACCACACCTCTTAATCCTTCCCTAACAGTTCCACCAACTGGGGGCCAAGCATTCAAATATATGAGCTTATGGGGGCCCTTCCCACTCAAACCCCCACACTTTCTAAATGGACATTTCCCAGATCTTTTTCTGGTACTTCAGCTACCTCATCATCTTCATTTCCCACTATCTGGAGGCTTTCTGCTTTTGAGGGTGTTGCAGTAGAGTGTTGTCTCTGGATTCTTGAAGGGGACGTGTGTGTATGTGACTAATATTTTGGAATTTGTGTATGTCCATCCTGGCTTGTAATTTAAGCCTTCCCTTTCTTGGTTTGAATTCCTGGAAAGAAGTTATCTGCACAGGCTGATAGGCTGATAAAAACTCCAGTGACTATTTGGGAGTTTGAAATGTTGCTTGCCTGATAGCCTAATTATAAATTCTTTTGGGCTATCTTTAGTCGCTAAAGACACATTCCTTGCCCACCTTGGTATCAGACCTAACATCCTGATGAACAGAGGAAAAAAAAAAAAACCCTTTGGATACATTAACTTAACAAAACACGATTCTCCACCAATGGAAGGGCTGAGAACGCTATCAGATAGCATCTGAGAACTATAATTGAGATTCCTCTTGCTATAGCTGACCAATTAACATTTTCACCAATGTATTTTTAACAATGCCTTGATTTATAGCTTCCTTTGTTCTGTTACTACAAAAACTCCTTGAAACTGCTTCCACATTGGAAGATAGAACCCAGGGGAGACAAACTCTGTGTTTTCAGGGCATGGTTGCTCAAATTTGGTCCTAGGATAGACAGTCTCTTATTTTCTTTGAGGTGAGAGCTGTGTGGCTTGTGTTGACTTATTTTACATTACGTGGGTGCTCCTGGTGTATTATCTTCAAGGAAGCATATGTTCAGAGGAATTGCCAACTGTAGGGACAGAAGACCCAGTGTTGCCTGCAGGGGAGAATATGCACTTGACTTGTACGGTTTGATAGGAGTTCTACGGCCACGCCTGGGTGAGGAAGACATACATGTAAGTAGTGAAGTGAAGGGGAAGGAATTGGGAGTAAGTGTGACTTGACTAGAACAGAATGAAGAAGGACAGTGCCTGGGTTAGAGGTGTGAAAAGCAGTGGGGAAAATGTAAATATTAGGCTTGGAGGATATGTGGATAGCCAGCCGTGAGAGCTTTATCCAACAGGATACAAGTCACAAACTACCAGCTGAACACTTCAAGTACCAAAGTGTTCATATTCTAGGAACAAAAGTTAAAAAGAGAAAGGAGTTAAAAGCTTTAAAAACTGACAAAATATATGTATATAAAGAACAGGCAATGTAAATAAAAGATATATATATATCTTTTATATAAGCATACATAAGCAATGACATGACGTGGGTGGGAAGGGTCAAGTTCTCAATCGCTGCTTCTTCTGGTTCAGGGAGAGCCCAGCCCATTAGGTTTACCGGAGATCTGACCTTCAGACCTTGAACTCCCTGAGAGCTGAAGCTCCCCCTGGTGGAAGCTGAGACCCACTGCAATCTCTTGCTGCACTTCTGCAGGAGGGGCCACCTGGTGGGCTCTGTGGCTCCAGTCCACGTGTCTGACCCAGTGCCATGCTCTGCAGACATTCTTCCTGGGGATTTGGTGTCTCTCTTGCTGTGGTATTGATGGGGGACAGTTCAGAAGACAGCTCACCATGCAGGAATAGACTCCAGGCACGGAACGGCCAGTTCCTTGAAGTCTCCCGGGCTCCTGCTTCTTAGAGTGTGCATTAGCCTATTTGGCGTCTAGACTCCGCGCTGCGTGGGGTCCCCTCGCCCCTCACTTGTTCGCCCACATGGTATATCCTGGACTCCGTCTCTGGCCTGACATCTCCTTCTCCATATCTGCGGGCTCACCTTCCCAGCTCTGTCGGGTATCTATCTGCCTAGTCTGTGTCCTGCATCTCTTCTGTGTCTGAGGGACTCCGCCTCCTGCTTGTCACACTCATCTGTTGCCCCGTTGCTCCAGGGGTAGCCTGAGGGTATTTTCCTACCATGGGGGGGCAGCTTCTGGGGCCCCTCACCCCATCCGGATGGAAGTGGAGTGCGGGGAGGTGGGAGACCAGGCAGTTTAGTGCTCCCCTTACTACTTTGCAGTCCACGTTTTCTCTTTTACATTTCCAAAGCTTTTCCTCTGTTTCTTTCTTTGAGATAAAGTCTGTTTATTTTTCTTACTTTGGGACTCGCCTTTGATGACTCTCACCGAACCCGACACTGAATGGTTTTGTGTTTTAATATTTGGGTTATCATGTTCAAGATGCAAACATGGCATTCAACACAAATCATAATTTACTTTTTCGCAAAAGGGAAAAGTGACTTCATATTCAAGGAGATGCCCTTCCCCCCAAGACGGTCAGTGGATTTCTCAGCAGGAACTCTGCAAGTGATAAACAGTGGCGTGATATCTCTGAAGTGTGGGAAGGAAAAATACCGCCGGTCATGATCGCTGACAGCAAATTACCCTTTAAAGATGGAGGAAATAGGACTGGACAGATGGCTCAGATGCTCTTTCAGAGGACCTGAGTTTGCCTGACAAGCCCTGTAACTCTAGCTCCAAGGAACCTGATAGACATGAGAGGTGAATATGTGGACAGATGTAAGAGCTTCATCCAACAGCATGCAAAGCCACAGCCTACCAACTGAGCACTTCAAGTACCAAAGTGTTCATATACAGGACACAAAAGTAAAAAAAAAAAAAAAAAAAATTGAAGGTAGTTTGAAACAAACAAACAAACAAACCTACTTTGTTAGTCTTTTTTTTTTTAAATCAAGGTGACAAAATATTTGAGAAAAATAATTTAAAAGAAGAAAATTTTATTTTGGCTTGTGGTTTGAGATGTTACACTCTGGGGTTGGTTGGCCCTGCTGCTTTTGGGCCTGTGGCAAAGCAGAAACACCATGAGGAAGGCCACCGCAGAGCAAGACTGTTTGCCCCGTGGTGGTCCAGAATCAGAGAGGAGGTGCCCAAGAACGAGGTATGTTCCCTCAAACACCCGCAGCCCAGGAGACTGTTGACATTCTTGTGTCGTCAGAGTGACGCTGGCAACCTACACCTTCACCCACTCACCTCCATTCTTCTCTGGGTCCCACTTAGAGGGTGCCCTGTAGGTTGGGTAAAAAGTGGACGGGGCGCCCCCTGGCTGAGGCCCCTGTCCTGATGAATCCCACACCCTGGGATGAGTTCTCCAGGAACCTCTCTCCGCCTCTCTTCCCCCCTGCCAAACATGAGCATGTGCAGAGGTTCAGCTGGGCCTCTGTGAGGAAAATGCCTTTCCCTAGCTGCTCTTTAAATACTCCTTTGTGGTTGGGGTGAGAGATGTCCCCCACAGGCTCCAATATTTGAACACTTGGTTCCAGCTGGTGGTGCTGCCTAGGTCATATAGCCTTGCTGGAGGAAGCCAGTCACTGGGGGGTCAGATAGCCTTGCCTCACTTCCAGTTACCCCTGCTTCACACTTGCTGTTGAGGATTGGAGGTCTCCACTTCCTGCTCTGGCCAACATCCTGCACTTGCTGCCATGCTTCCCTGCCACCATGGACTCTTATCCCCCTGGAACCATTAGCCAAAATGAACTCTCTCTCCCATGAGTCACTTTTGGGCAAGACGTTTGTTTTATCATAGAAACAAAAAAGTGACTCAGATAACTCCTCTCGGCTCCCAAGAAGGATTTCCTGAAACTAACACACACAGCCACCTTGGCACAAAACGCCTTGTGCTGTGGTAAAATTAATCTCTAAATTCGTTTTTGTATCTTCCTCTTCCCCCTTTACATCAACACGGACTTAGCTTCTTTAAACCCTGAGACGTGTTGAGGCTTGACCTCCTGAAATTGGTTTTGCTTGTCTGTTAGTGTTGGTCAGAAGAGCAGTTCCTCCTTCTCTGACAGGCTGCAGGTCTTCAGGCCATTCGGCCATTTTCATTTCAGGAAGTCAAGGTGTTTTCCTCACACCAATCCAACCTGAGAGACATTTTGTTAGTGATACATGTTCCTTCCTTCCCCCAAACACTGAAATGTTCTGTGTGCTGGCAACATAGTTTAAAAGTAAACAAATCTTGCATTTTATAAAACTCAATATAAATAGTATTCCAAACGATTACAGTCACCGATTCCCTTGGGTCTCCAGCTCCTTCAGCTCTCTGTGCCTGGTCTGTTTTGGCAATCCCCATTTTCTGCATGGTTGTCCCACCCTTGCTAGCATCAACTTCCCTTCTTGCCTTTGGGACTCTTCTCCCTTGTCTTTTCTGGGCCTTTCAGGCTTGGCCCCTGATGTTAGAAAACCTCTCTTTTCCTTCACCTTGGTTTCATCTCTGTTTGCATCCCCCCTCAGCCTTTCTCCTGGGCATGACAATGTTGTGGTGCTGAAGTATGTAACTCTGGTCAGTCTGGGGTTGTTTCTAATCTTCTTCACACTCTTCTCAGGCCTTTTTCTTGAAGGCACTATGCCAGTTTGCTCTCGGTTGCTGTGATAAACGCCGTCAAAACCAACTTGAGTAGAAAGGGTTTATTTTAACTTACAGGTTACAGTATGTCATCAAGGGGAGATAAGGCAGGAGCGTGGGGAGATAAGGCAGGAGCGTGGAGCAGAAAGCATGGACAAAAGTAGTTTATTTGTTTGCTTTCAGGCTACTGCCCATAGTGGGCTTCCCCACCAATTAACAATCAAGAAAACACCCCCACAGACATGCCCACAGGACAATCTGATGGAGGAAATGCCTCAGCTGAGGTCCTCCCTTCTCAAGTGTCTCTGTTTAAGTCAAGTTGACAAAACTGACTGGCACAGGTTGACACAGAGAGTGGAGAAGAAAAATCGGCCCTCAGGACCACGGCTGGGAATGAGTTTGTGCTACTGAAGAAGGTGACCATCCATCCTCCAGTGGAGTGGGAATGAAGTCACAGGTACTGGGGCCTGGAGCCAGTGTCTGGTCATGTTCCCATGAGTCCAGTGGCTGGTGGAAGGAAGGCTCTCTAGTCTACTGGATGGTTTACTTGCGGAGGCTGTTTCGGTCCCTGATGGGGGAGTGTTGAGATCTCAGGGGCTGTTTGTGGGCCTTTCGGTCAGCAGCTGCCCACCGCCCGTGTTCATGCTTGTCTTTCTTGTGGGCATGGCTCCTCCCATCACTCCGAATGGGAGGCGGTGTTTGAATCTTAGCTTGCTAGTGATTTTTTAAGTGTGGCTGTCAGTCAATGCTAATAAAAGAAGGTAGAGATAAAAGAAAACTGGGATAAAATTGCCTGTGATCTCTATTTTGTTTCAACCTGGTGAGTGAAACCGCATAAGAACTCTTCAACTACTTAGTGGTCCCTCTATCTGTAACCAGAGTAGAGCTATTTAACTTGGCCTCAGGTGGGAGAGACAGCTATTTGGGTTCTGCATCTGTCACATACATGTGCTGTGTGGGGTGCTTGGCTGAAAAGCAGCTGCTGACATTCGGGGCTGTGAACCCAGGCCTTCTCCAGCAAGCTTTCGGTGCCCAAGTGCACCTGTGAGAGAACCCCTCTACTTCCTTTCCCCAAGTGACTGGTCCCACTGCCCGCCAACCAGGGCCCTGGAGGTGAGGATATACAGTCACTGGGCGGGGCCAGGCTAGAGACAGAGAGGTGCTAGGAGATGGCCTCTTGGCCACTGCAGAATGTGGCAACTCAGGTCTTGGGAAAGCACATGCCCACCCACGTCCTCTCTTGTTCATCTTGCACAAGGCAGAGCTAGAGGCCAACACAGGGCCACCGAGAGAGGAGATGACCTTCCTACTGGTCCTCAGTGTTTTCTTCCCTGAGGCCCTGCCCTGGCGCCAGCGTTCTGAGGGATAGCTTTCCTTATTCTGCTTACAGTCCATCTCTCCTCTGTGGCCAGTGGAAATTTTTTTCATTTTAAGGCTCCTTTTCAAAACAGAAGTGAGCCATGTTCCCCGATCTGGAAGACTAATGTATTCCATGCTCACTCAGCATGACACGAAGTGGAGAATGACAATTAATGGGTAGTGGGGAGACACAACTGGGTGACCTAGGCTCTCCTGTAACTGCTATCTGGTGGGTTATATTTGCATGGATGGCTCCTGTCAATTTGGGTAGTTCTAGCCCTGAATACAGTTGTCCTGCGGACATACTCACCTGGCCTGTTGAGCCAGGTGATTGTGGAATTCTCTACTCACTGCCTTGGACCACGGCCTTAGTTCCAGCCTTTTTCTCTAAAAGCTGCATGTTAAAAGTGTCCCGAGTCACTATTGGTTTTGTGTTCTTTCTAAGGTCAGAGCTGGGGCCGCTCTGTTGGACTTGCTGTCAGAGGCAGGAATGATGCTGACGCCATTGGTTGTTTCTCCTACAGGAGAACAATCTTACCTTCAATCCCACATCTCCGAGACCTCAGTGACCGTGAAGATGAACAACAAACAGGAACTCAACACGGACGTGGTTGTCGCTGAGATCAAGGCTCAGTATGATGATACTGCCAGACACAGCAGGGCTGAGGCTGAGTCCTGGAACCAGACCTGGTATGAAGAGGGCTGAGTTGACCACTGAGCAAAGGGCTCAGCCATGAGTCTGGCACTCACGTGGGCTGGGCACACATGCATTCCAGTGCTGCAGTTGAGACGCCAGGCAGAGTGGCAGGGAGGTACGATCCCTGCTGAATCAGGGCTGGCCAGTTGGACTCAGCTCTGACATCCCATCATGCTCTGCTCCGACGCCCCATCATGCTCTGCTCCAATGTCCCATCATTCTCTGCTCCGAAGTCCCATCATGCTCTGCTTGATGTGTATGCCTTCCAGCCACAATGCTTGCTTGTTTGCCTCGCAACCACAGTGTGAAGAGACGAATGTCACGTTGACCCAGCAAGGTGAGAATCTCCACAAAGGCAAGTGAGTTGAATCGCACCATCCAGAGTCTGACCCGTGAGGTGGAGCACGCCAAGCAGCAGGCCTAGATTGCATGGGCTCCTGCTACTTCCCTGCTGGAGTCTGCAGTCTTCCTGTCTACAGGGATGGCTGCCGCCTTTGAAGTGGCTTAGGTTGCAAAAGTGCCAGGACTCCTGTGTTGTTACAGCACCTTCTGTGGCCATTTTCCAGTTCTGTGGATCTGACGGATGCCCACTGGCACAGAACTGTTAATGCTAATTTTTCATTTCTAGGTGACTGATGATGTGGTCTGCCTGCTTGTATTTTTACACTGGCCATTTGTATTTCCTCTTCTGGTTTTTTTCATTTGCCTCATTTTTCTACTGAGGTTTCCATCTCTTTTTTTTTTTGTGGGGGGGGAACTCTGCAGCCTTTTCTCCTCGTGCCAGTCACCTGTAACTTTGGTTTCCCACATTGCCGTGCATTGATCTCCTCCTAGTCTACCTTTGTCTGCTTGCTTTGCTTGACATCTGAGTGGAAATCTTCAGCCTGAATGTGGCCAGGTCTGTTGGCTCTTCCTTTAAGGGCCTCTGCAGGGAAGCTCTATGGTGTTAGAGATGTCCTTTGTGGTTTTTTTCCCCACTGCTAGATTTACAGCTCTGCCTCTCACATGTAGATCATTGGTCCATTGAACTTTATTGTTTGCACATACAGTGAAGAAGGATCTAATGTATTTTTTTCTGCAAAAATTAAGAAAAAGAACTCTGTAACCCCTGATTTGTGATGCTACGATACTGACTTTGCATACATTCCTCGCTCATCTTCCACCCTCTCCTTTGGTGTAGCCGTCCTCAACCACGACGCAAAATATATCATGAGCAACTTATTAACTCGTAACAGAGGAGCTAAAGGAAGTGGGCCCCACTGTTGCATGGCTCATTTGCATTTGGGTGTGCAGTCTTCGGGGAGGAAGTGGGGAGACACTGTCAACTAGTGTCTTATTCCGAGCTGTTGCAAGCAGGCTCATCCTTCAGCATGCTGGACTCTGGGTCGCAGGCTGAGGTCCTGCACACCAGCTTTTGTAATCTGTGCTTGGCTCTTCCCAGTGGATAACTACACAAGCCACAGCTGCTCCAAGTCTCACTTTTCATCTGCAGAGTAGAAATAAAAGCGCTTGTTCTGACAAGCCCGCGGAGTAAGTCTGAAGGTAAATAGCAGCAGTGTCTGGGAAAGTTCCCCATAAACAAACTCTGGCACAGAGACACACACAACAACATCACTAATAATTATCAGTGTGACACCAGTGCGAGCATTTCTTCCCTCTGCTGGTTCACATGTCAAATCAAATGAATTTTATAATAAAGTGGCACAAAAATGAAGGAAAGGAACCCTAGACATGAAGAAACCCAGCTGTAATCCCAACACTGCCTCCTGAGCGTTAACGGTGTGTGCCACCTGATGGCTAAAGTGACCATTTTAAATGGCAGGGAATAGTGTGACCAAGGCCTACAGGAATCCCCACTGGTTCTGCCTTTTCAAACTCCTTCCATCCTCTCTCCTCAGCATCACAAGCTGGAGGCCGCGGTGACCCAGTCTGAGCAGCAGGGAGAGGCCGCCCTCACCGATGCCCGCTGCAAGCTGGCTGAGCTGGATGCTGCCCTTTAGAAGGCCAAGCAGGACATGGCCTGCCTGCTCAAGGAATACCAGGAGGTGATGAACTCCAAGCTGGGTCTGGACATCGAGATCGCCACCTACAGGCGCCTGCTGGAGGGCGAGGAGCAGAGGTAGGAACAGGGGCTCTGGGGTGTGAGTAGGGTGGTCCTTTTAGCCCCTCGTTCAGGGGTGAAATAGTGACCGGGTAGGATAAAATCCTCCAGGCGGAGAAGATCCAAAGTGGGATGATATCATTGTTTACTCATTTTACAGACAGGGAAACTGAGGCCCAGAGAGGGGAAGGGGCTTGCTCAGATCCCATCCCGACTTGGTTAAGCTAAATGACGTAAGTGGACTACGGAAGTGACAGCTCATCTGTCCTCCCCACTTAGGTTGTGTAAAGGCATGGGCCCAGTCAACCATCTGTAAATTGCGTGTGTGTGTGTGTGTGTGTGTGTGTGTTGTCTCCCATGGGTGTCCCTAGTCTATTAGGCTATATCTAACTGGGACCTAACTTCTATGGAGTGCTAGATGAGGGAGGACAGACTTGAAGTCTCTGAGAAGTGATAGATTAATGGCCTCAAATATTTGCCCCACACGTGGATCCATCATAAAATACTCATGAAGCTTAAGTTAATAAATGTGACAAATTCCAGGCCCTCCCCCAATACAATTAGTTCTGCAAAATAGCTCCAGCTTTCCATTCCTCACAGAATGCTCTTTGTGTGACATCATTTGAAGAAATGCTAGACTTAGGTATACCAGGTCTGCAGGCAGCTGGGACCTCCTGATCGTCTCAGGATCTCACTGTCTGCCTCTGATCCAGCCACCCCCTCATCCTTCCTGCAGCTATATCAGCTATATTTCTAGATGATTCCTCCAGCACTTTCCAACAGTTTTTGCTGATTTGTTGCATGACCACCTCTCAACATTGGTCTGGTCCAGGTAGAATGAAATGTTCAAATTGCTGAGCATATCCTCAAAGGAGGGGACAGCAGCAGATTTTGAATTGCCTGTTGTTTTAAAAGATCCATGCTCAGGGACCTCAGAGTACCAGAAGAGTTCACACTTCTGGGTTACACAACTTCTGTTCTGAAGAGATTTCTGACCTCTTGTCTCTGTCTACACGTATGAGCCGTTCCAAGGGCAGTGGTGTAGTCTGTCCCCATAGGTTCTCCTATCTCTTGTGGCCCACAGGACATGGTCATCAGCAATGGTGTCCTGTGCTCTTCCTCCGTAGTGGGGCTTGCTCCAGTACAAGACTGGTGTGGCTTGCATAGACAGGCTGGGATTCTGGACTCTGTGTCTGGGGAGGGGATTGGTGTGGGTGGGAAGGATCCCCTTCCTTTCATGGCTCAAATGTCCATTTAATAACTTTCCCTTTCAGGGGACCTAGAAGTAGCTCAGCTTAGTCGCTCTGTGTAATAAGCCCTGGGTTGGGAGGGGAGCTGGGTAGAGGGGTATACAGCATGTGGGAGCATCTTTGAGCTTTGCCCTTGGCTGAAGGGGGGAGGGCAGGTGTTGTGCTGAGGAGGCAGGGGTGCACTGGGGCTGCAGGGGAGCAGTTTACTTTATCTGAGAGACCTGGAGACCACAGCTTCCACACTGTGGGGAACCCCCTACAGTTGGGGTGGAATAGCATTTGTCTCAGGCCCACATGATTCCTTCCCTTTGCTATGCTGGATTAAATGTTCGTGGCAATACCTTTCTCCTGCTCACTGAATGCTCGCCCCCTCTACTGCTTTCCTCCCCGCCCAGAGCTCCATTTGTTTCTGTGTTCCTCAGGGGGTGGTCCCCATGGGGTACTTGTCTCATATGCAGATCACTGGGTCTTCAGGAAGCTGCATTTAAATAAGATCCCAGGAGATTCCTCGGCCAGCCACTGGGAGGGCTGCTGGTTGGGTGGAGTTGGGCAATTTTGGCTGTGGAGATTTACTTTTTGACTCTCAGACCATCAGATTAATTAGACCCGGTGCTTCTTCTGCAGGGTCAGAGCCCAGCCCGGGCCATGCATCAGGGGAAAGCGAGGCAAATGAAAGCCCATGTTGAAACTACGCACCGATCCAGCTTCTGACCCATGTGTATCTGACACACATGTATATATTCCATTCATTTCTCTCAAAACAATGTTACTGTCTCATTTTACACACGTGGAAACTAAGGCCCTAAGAAGTGACTGTGCTAAAGCTACACAGCTGGCTTAGAATGCAAAATCAGGTCTAGAGAACTCCAGAATTCACATAGCTCCCCATGACATGTGCAAAATCAGGTCTAGAGAACTCCAGAATTCACATAAGTTCCCATGACATTCACTAATTGCTTGGTTGGCTAAGGCCAACGTTCTGGCTTCTCTGATGCTCTCAGAGGGGTTCTGCCTGGTTCTGTTCAGCTAGTTGTTGCCATTTCAGGTAAGGGATGGAAGGTGGCGTGGGGTCTCCCTGAGAATTTGTATTACAGCCTCTGCTCTCCAGGAATCCTGGGCAGTTAAGACAAGCCCCTGTGTGGGGAATCTAGGTTTAAGACTCAGAACCCCGTTGGAGTCATTTTGCCAATGGCTTAGACAGAAGCCACTGGTTCCTGAGCTGACAGTTTATCCTAGTTTGGGCTCTATTGCTGTAATAAAACACTGACCAAAAGCAACTAGGGGAGGAAAGGGCTGATTTGGCTTACAATCATAGTTTGTTATGAAGGGAAATCAGAGCAGGAATTCAGGCAGGAATTGAAGCAGAAGCTGTGGAGGAATGCTGGTTACTGGCTTGTTCTCCAGTGGGCCTGTGAGCTTGCTTTTAATACAAGCCAGGACCACCTGCCCAGGCCCCCCACCCCATGAGTTTGACTCTCCCTTGTCAATCATCAGTCAGGAAAATTCCCCGCAGAGATGCCATCAAGCCAATCTGATGGAGGCATTCTCTCAATTGAGGTTCTATCTTTCTAGGTGACTCTAGCTTGTGTCAAGCTAACAAAACAAAACAAACAAACAAACAAAAAACCCAGCCAACTCATAGTCCCAGAAAGTCCCACTGTGGAGACCTGGTCAGAGTCCCCTCCAGCTGCGTGGGGTGAAATAAAGACAAGAGTTTCTGATGGGAAACTTTCCCTTCTTGTAGAGAGAGAGCTCTACTTCCTGTATGTAATTTGATACTTATTAAAAAATGACTCAAAAAAAGATATCATCAACCAAAAAATAATTTACCCGTAAGATTAGACATTTGTTCTTAAGTCGCAGCAAAGCCTTTGGACAGTTCTCCCTGGAAAGGAGTTCTGATGCCTGCAGATGTGTCTCCCACAGCCTCAGAGGTCAGGCCATTGTGGGGAAGTTCATATTTTCCCTTTGAAGTTTCAGACTGAGTCTGCCAAGACAGACTAATAGATGAACAGAAGAAAAGCTTGTCCTCCCGGTCATGTGTACATGTTCACGGGGCCACACATGGCTGACTTTTCAACAGCATTCTTTGCAGTAGTAGAAATTGGGCTAAGGCTGCGGGGGAGGAGGTGGGGAGTAGGGGATAGCATGTTATGGGAGAAGAAATGGAGAAATGCTCTTTAAACAACAGCAACCCTTCCCTCCTGTGCGACCTCTTAGGGCTTCTTACAGAAGAACAGATCAAATCTGACTGGAGTTTGTTGAAGACTAGTTGCTTTTCTCTCTTCCTTGGTGTTTAATCTCTCAAGTTATTTGATAAGATTCTTAAGTAATTAAAATTTCCCTGGCCAGGAAGGGGGAGAAAAATCATGATGAGATAATAGCAGGGGCTGGAGAGGGTTGGACAGACCTCAGTTCTAGAGCTAAGTTAGGAACAGGGTTCATAGTGAACTGGCTGCTCCTGAGCCAGGATGCCAGGAGAGGGAGGGGCTGGGCTGTCTTTCATTTGTGAGAGGAGAGTGATGGTGATGATGGTACTGGCAATGTGATTACGATGGTGATGGTGGCCATGGTGATGATGATGGTAACAGTGGTTGTCTTAGTTACATTCCTATCACTGTGAAGAGACTCCATGACCAAGGATCAGGGGCTTGCTTACAGTTTCAGATGGTTGAGTCCTGACCCCCGACAATCATGGTGGGTATCACGGCAGGCAGGGAGGCATGGTGTTGGAGGTGTAGCTGAGAGCTCACACGTGATCCATAAGCAGGAGAGAGAAGGAGAAAGGGAGGGAGGGATGGAGGGAGAGAGGGAAGAAGAAGAAGAAGAGGAGGAGGAGAGAGAGGTGGGGGAGAGTGAGGGAAGGAGGAAGAGAGGACTAGGTCTGGTGTGAGCTTTTAAAAACTCAAAGCTCAAGCCGGGCGTTGGTGGCGCACACCTTTAATCCCAGCACTCGGGAGGCAGAGTCAGACGGAGCTCTGTGAGTTCGAGGCCAGCCTGGTCTATGAAGTGAGTCCAGGACAGCCAGGCTGTTACACAGAGAAACCCTGTCTCAAAAAACCCTCAAAGTTCAACCCCCTTGGCACACCTCTCCTAGCAAGGCCGCACCTCCTAGTCCTTCCTAAACATTCCAACTGGGAACCAAACATTCAAATATGTGAGAATAGGGGCCATTCTCATTTAAACCACCATGGTGGCCATGGTGATAATTGTGTCTGTGGTGATGGAGTCAGTGGCCATGGTGATAATTGTGTCTGTGGTGATGGTGTCAGTGGCCATGATGATGGTGGCAATGACAATGATGACAATGGTGATTGTGTTGATGGTGTCATTGACGGTGGTCGGGGTGGGGGGTTGGTGATGTTGGCAGTAGCCATAGTTATGGTGGCAGCGGTGATGGCCACAGTAGAATGATTATAGTGGCCATGGTGCTTGTGTGACAGTGGTGGGTAGCCATGGTGATGGTGGCAGTGTTCATGGTGGGAGGCAGTGGGGAAGCAGATTACGCACTCACCGGTTTGTGCTTTGGGATGGCATTCGTGTTAATGCATGCACCCGTCCTCGTGTGCTGGCCTTGACTCTCTGTTCCCTATCTTCCCTCCTTTCGCCATCATTGCCATTAGCTCTAATGGAAGAATGGGGCACACTGGGGCTTCCTTGGCCCAGGAACAAAGAGGAATGAGCAGGGATTTCCAGATGGCATCTGGAGGAGGAGCTATGAATGGGCCTTTCTCACTGTGGTCCTTCCAGGCAGGTCCCCACATAGAGGAAAGCAGAACTTAGTGCTGATGTCCTGGTTGCCATAATGTTCAGAGAACAAACACTTTATGGGGTCACCTTACAATGACACGCAGTGAGCAGCAAGAAGTGAATGGCGTAGACAGGGTGCGATCCCCGAGCTGTCGTCTCACTGTGGAGCTCACCTTACAGTTTCGTGGGCGAATCTGTGTTCTTCACTGTTTGCCTCAGGAGCAATACGACGAAGTTGTATTTCCCTGGCCACAAAGAACCAAAACAGAGATCAGCAAAGGACACAGGTGCTAGGAGAAGGAACCATTCTCAGGGTGTTTATGAGAATGTCAGGCAGAGGGGACTGGAGTCTTGATGGATGGTTAGCTGCTTCAGACGGGGAGGGAAAAGACAGCCCAGGCCGAGCTTAGGGTTATTTCAGAAGAGCTACAACCCATACTTTCAAACCCTCTGGGAACTTTGTGTTTGGGTAGAACTTTGAACATTTAAACAGGAACTAACTCCAGAGGCCCTGACTTCCCTAATGAAGATGTTAGCTTGGATTGTGATAGTCCAGAGAAGCGCACAGACCTTCCTTGTCACTTAGGTTGCTTGTTTTTCTGACTTCTCCTTAATCTGTCAACTTTAGAGACCTTGACTCTTTTAAATTATTTTTTCCTAGGGGATGGTTGAGCCAGTAAATGGCCTGATGTACAACCACAGGGGCCTACAGAAAAAAGTTAGGCACGGTCACGGACATCTACAACCTAGTGCAGGGTGAGGAGCCAGATATACTCCAAGAGCTTATGGGTACCAGCATAGCCGATCAGGGAGTCCCAGTTTCAAAGAGAGAACCTGTGTCAAAAGATAAGGCGAAGAGAAAGCAAGGAGAACATTTATTGTTGTCCCCTGTGCATGTATACACATGTATACTACACACATGTACACACACACTACATGCACACCACTTTTATTCTAATAAAAACATCTATAAATAGACTTGGATCTTCCTGTTGCCTTGCTCGGGGAATACAGCTCTCACTGGGGGAAGGCAGGGAAGAGCCCTGTGCTCTGGACGAGAGATGTTGCATCTTTGCTGCACACAAACACGGGAACATTAAATAGCGTATTAATGCCCTCCCGATTCTGACCTTTTCACCTGTCAGTGTGCGGTGTCACATATCAGGGTCTTCTCTATCTAGGTTTTTGTGGCCTGTATCCTTGCTTAATCTCCCCAGTGTGGACTTACTTCAGCTTCCCAGGGGCAGTTGATGTGGCAGGGCTGAAAAGGCAAGCCTGACGTCTCAGAAGCGCTGCTGCTGCACAGCACACTGAGGCCACTTCTTGCTGAAGAAGTCACCAGACATGGCAGCCTAGCAGCCCCATTGCCTGACCTTTTAGATACTTAATTTCCTTGTAGGTGAAGGATGTGTCTCAAGTGGCGTAATGTTCATAGCCGTGGTGACGGTCCAGAGAGTCAGGACGAAGGAGGGGAAGGCAGAGACTTGCAGGAACCTGTCTGGGGTCACCTGGCAAACCTCAAACGGAGCAGCCAGCATTCTCCAGCTGGCCCATAATCCACGCTTGAAGTCAGGGATCAGCAGAGTGATTCAGGTCTTACTTTCTACCAATGAGAGGGGCTGAGAGATGGGGAGGGAGGAGAGCTGGGCAGCAGAGGTGGCACCTGCCCTGTGAGAGTGACAGCTGGCCTGTGAAGTCTGAGGGGGATGAGTGTCTACGGTTCCTACTTTCTCAGCTTCTCAAGGTCATTCCACACATCCTAGGCCTGGCAGGTCCTGAGCCCCATCCTGGGGCCTAGTAGAGGCTCAGAGCAGGAAACACTTCCTGCTCTCAAGAAGGTTCCAGCTTGACGTCTTGACAAGACCTGAAGCCATGCAGACTGAACCAGATATCTTCAGGGTTCCAGATGCTGTGAAGCGGGGCTGTTGGGACCTAGAAAATAGAGAAGAGGACTGAGTACAGTCACAGGTGATAAGGGGCGCAGGACCTGCCTGTGTGTCTGCTTTGGATGGCAGGGAGGCGGTCCTGGAGCCTTGGCAGGCAAGGCAGAGCAGTCTCCTTGTGGTGGCTGAGGGCTGGGGAACCTGCCCTGGGTGGGGAGTTGTTTAGGAATGCCGAGTTGGGGGGGGGGGAGCATAAGCACAAGCCTGTGCTGGGAATGATCTGCGCCCAGTGGTAAGAGTGTGCTGGTGAATTTGGCATGGGGTCCAGGTCGCTAAGCATGTGAAGGGTGGGGCTAAAAGACAGATATGTGCCGGCTGTGCGTGTCAGTTTGACACGAGCGAAAGTGACCAGAGGAGGGAACATCAAGTGAGAAAGGCCCCCATTAGGTTGGTTGGGCTCTAGGCAAGTCTGTAGGGTATTTTCTAAATTAGTGATTGTTGGGGCAGTGGGGTGGGGCCCATTGTGGTGGTGCCACTCCTGCGCTAGTGGGCTTGAGTTCTGTAAGAAAGCAGGCTGAGCAAACCATGAGGAGCAAGCCAGTAAGGAGCACTCCTCCTGGCTTCTCCATGAGCTCCTGCCCTAGTTTCCTGCCCTGCTTGAGTTCCTGCCCTCACTGCTTTTGATGATGAAATGTTATGTGGAACTGTGAGTGAAATAAACCTTTCCCTCCCCAAGTTACTTTTGATCATGGTGTTTCATCACAGCAATGGTAATCTAACTAAGACAGAAATTGGTACTAGGATCATGGGGCATTGCTGTGACAGTCCTGACCATGTTGCTTTAGGGAGGATTATGAAAGGTCTTTGGAACTTTGGGCTAAAAAAGTCAGTGAGTGTTGAGAGCTCAGTGGACTGTTCTGTGGGAACTTTGAAGGTAAGAATGCTGAGAGTGGTGCAGATGACAGAGGCCTGGCTTGTGAAGTGACAGAGGGAAGCAAAGGCTCTACTGGGCCTTTTGTGTAAAGAGTCTGTGGTTCTGGTCAGCTTGGGCTGAAGGATCAACTGTTATTAAAAAGACACCAGAACCACTCAAGTGAAACCCTTGC
Source organism: Lophiomys imhausi (assembly GCA_907164525.1). Classification (NCBI taxonomy): domain Eukaryota; kingdom Metazoa; phylum Chordata; class Mammalia; order Rodentia; family Muridae; genus Lophiomys; species Lophiomys imhausi. The sequence goes on from CAJQZJ010034397.1 coordinate 84,012, forward strand.
TTTGATGTTTGGCACTGGCATCTCCAAAATGCTGAGAACCCTTGCTGCAAACGGGCTTCACTTTCTCCAGTGGTCTCTCTTGGACTTAGAGACCCTGCCACACAGTGCCAAGCCTCAGCTGCTCTCCATGACCCCTTCACACACTCAAAAGCAGCACCACCTGGGTGATTCTTATACATTACCAAGTTCGGTTGCCAGCACAAGGTACAAACTTGGCTGCTTCTGGAGCACAGCTTCTGTGTGTTGACTTTCGGGAAACACTTCCCAGAAGACTGAACTCAGTGATGCTGTCTCTTCTTAATCACAGCTGATTTTGCTGCCCCAGCTGAGCAGGATGGATTGTCCCATCAAGACCATCAAGAACAGCAGTAGGTGTGGAGTGGAACTAGCCGGAGGCTACAAGACTGAGATGTGTGTGCTGCAGTGGGCGGAGCCAGAGAAGTGACCCAGGCCCTTGGAGGAACCCAGAGCTCATGTGTGGGCTTGAGACATTGGACACTGAATTATTTATATAGTTGGAGTTTGGTTTTGCTTTGTTCAGATTGTGATTATTCCCTGGTTCTTCCTTTCTAAAATAAAAAAGTATTTAATTTATTTCCAGTTTTATAGGGCCACAGTTGAGAGACTTTGGATTTTAAAAGAAGACTTTGGGAGGCAGAATTTTTAATGTGTATGAATTTGTAAGAGTGTGGGACTTTTTAAGTTTATGAAATGTTTTATATTGTGATTTTCATATTAATCTGTTATTAAAAAGACACCAGAACCACTAAAGTGAAACCTTTGCTTTGATGCTTGGCACTGGCATCTCCAAAATGCTGAGAACTCTTGCTGCAAATGGGCTGCATAGTTTGGGGATGAACAAGAAAGGAAAGGCTGTAGCTTTAACAGTGATATCTTTGTTTGTCACGTTGACAAGGGGTCAGTTATGCTAGTTAGTTTTATGTCAACTTGTCCCTCATCAAAGAGGAGGGAGCCTCAAATGAGAAATTGCCTCCATAAGTCTGGGATGTAGGCAAGCCTTAGGGTATTTTCTTGGTTAGTGATTGATGGGGGAGGGCCCATTCCACTGTTGGTAGTGCCATCTCTGAGTTAGTGTTTCTGGGTTCTATAAGAAAGCAGGCTGAGCAAACCACGAGGAGCAAGCCAGTAAGCAGCACCCCTCCATGGCCTCTGCATCAGCTCCTGCCTCCAGGTCCCTGCCTTGTTAGAGTTCCTTCTGTGATGAACAGTGATATGAAATTGCAAGCCAAAACACCAGCCACACAAACAGAAAACCTTCCTCCACAAGTTGCTTTAAAGGTGTTTCACCACAGCAATAGTAACCTTAATTAGGACAACAGGATGGGTTATTCTTTGTGGAGGATACAATAAGGGGAGCTGGAGCTGTGTTGAGGCTGGTAGGGACAGAGGAGGACAAGGGCATTGGCTGTGGGAACGGACAGGAAAAGGAAGAGTCACAGGAGTGAGTGAAAGTTACCCTGTGACACATGATTGACTGGTGCAGGCAAAACAAACGGAAAGTGACACACTAGCACAAACCATCACACCCCATTGCATCCCAGAAGCATTTATTGAAACACAGATGGGGTCAGCCCAGAAGGCACCACAGACAGAAATGACCATAGTCCCCATCCCACCAGCTCTCCCTTGGATACTTCCCTCCTGCACAGGATGGGGGAGGCCTGGAGCAAGTACGGAGTCTTTGAAATGTGCAAAGGTGTCCTGAACAGCAAAACCTGTTCAAAGCCCCCTGGCCAGGGGCCGTAGGTAGTAGGACTTCCCAGAGAGCAGACTATATTCTGGGAGGTAACCCAAGGAGTTTGGCTAGAGCAGGAAGGCAGTCAGTCAGGGAGGTTCGCAAACCCAACCAGTGATAGGCAGGTGCTTGCTGCCTCTGAGGCCCTGTGCCTGGGGTAGAAGTGGGAGCCACTTGGAGAGAGTTCCCTCTGGTTCCTGGTTTTGGGGGGCATGGCTGGGTGGTTGGGATCATACCTTGACCCAAGAAGGCCAACTTTATCATCCAGCCACACTGAGTGACCGGTAGTGTCCAGGAGAGCTTGGTGAATGATACAAATCAGTTTTTGAAGTATTTGAAGACAGGTTGGGGTTAAGGGAAGGGTTGGGAATGACCCTCTAATGTGAAGCCAGAGAAGAACTGAGAAACAATTCCCTGAAAGGAGAAGGTGGAGGAGAGTGGCCCTGAATTCTTTCCTCCTAGAGGAACATCTGGGAGATTCTGGAAGCAAGCACACCTTTTCCATTCACACAGCACTTCACTCTGGGGCAGAGAGGTGGCTCAGTTGGAGGTCCTGGGCCTAAGCAAAGCGCACTGAGCGGCTGCTCCCACAGCTGAAGCTGGAGGCTCGGGGCTGGCAAGGAGAGCAGGAGTCAGGGGCCGTCACTGTGATGCTGCCCCCTGTGGCAGAGGGGCCAGAGGCAATCTGGCGCCCTGGGGTTGTGCCATAGGTGAGGCCCCCACATGTGATTCCTCCACGGGAGCTGCTGACACCTGCGGGAAGAGGAACAGGGAGGGATGAGGAGCTTGCTGGGGTGCCACCCACCCACCACAGGTCCCTGGGGGCTTCACATGTGGGGCCTGCCTCCTCCTAAAGGGATTGGTGGTTAACATGACAGATTGTGTTCTTTCAACCTCTCAGCACATCTGGGGAGATGTGAGCATTCCTGGACCCATTTCCCTGGAGTGCAGTTCCTCGTGGGCACTCAACTTTTGTTTGAATTACACCCCCATCCCCGCCCCTCAAGTCCTGAGAGAAGAGCCTTAGAGAAGAGGAAAGACTGAGAAAGTTGGAGAACATTGCAGGTTCAGTGGGTGTAGGCCCATGGTCAGCTTTGTCCACCCACAAAGTCATTTTTCTAGGGGGCATTTCCAGCAGATACTTACAGACATTCACAGAGCCCACACCCTCGCACAACCTAGGGGGAAAAGAAAGTGCTATTAGTTCCAAGCAGTGAGCTGGATTCCTGGAGACAGTTGCCTGGGGACAGACAAGGTCAGCTTTTGTTCTAGGTAGGATTTCTCTCCTGAGAGGCAAGAAGGGCTCCCCCAAATCCTCATGGAATGTTCTTTCTTTAATGAGTCCCCTCCCATGGAGACCAGCTCTCCTGGTTTAGAGCATCAGTGAGTGGGCTTGTGACTTCCACACACTGCCTGCAATCAGAGCCTGCTGAATGGCAGTGGCACTCACAGCAAGGATGAGGCAGAGCTACGTGTACACAGGGCACACTATCCTCATTGTACATGAGCCCAGCCTCAAGGGAAGCTACAAATGGGTTTTAGAAGCCCGGCACCTAGTGTTGGTCCCAGCTCTGCAGCTTAGTGACTTTGTGGTCATGAGAAAGGTGCGAACATCGAGCCAACCCACCTGTTTTTGGACAGGAAAACTGATACTTACCTGACAGGGTGGAGGATTATAAACGGGCACTTGAGATAGAGCTTATGATATGTTAGGTAACTATTATTACCAAAGCCTGGCCTGGAGTAGGGTGGTCAGAGCTGTATGCCACACTTGGGCCCAAGAAAGTTCACTAGGAGGACCAGGATCTCCCCCACGTCCATCCAAGGAGTGGCAGGCCATAAGCTAGCTTGTATGTTCAAGACAGTTTGGTCCCTCAAAGGAAACCCCCCAAGGTTCTTCTCAGCTCACCTCTGCTCCTCGCCCTCCAGCAGGCGCCTGTAGGTGGCGATCTCGATGTCCAGCCCCAGCTTGGAGTTCATCACCTCCTGGTATTCCTTGAGCAGGCAGGCCATGTCCTGCTTGGCCTTCTGCAGGGCAGCCTCCAGCTCAGCCAGCTTGCAGCGGGCATCGGTGAGGGCGGCCTCTCCATGCTGCTCTGCCTCAGCCACAGCGGCTTCGAGCTTGGCACGCTGTGGGGTGGAGAGTGGGCATCTTGTTAGAACAAGATGAGAATGAGGTAGGGACACAGCTGGAGTCTTCCTAGTGTGTACAGCAAGGGAAGAGAGAGCCCAGAGAAAGTCCTTGGCCGGTAGTTAGCTGTGCTGGCAACCTGAGGAGGGGACTGGGGGTGGGGAAGCTTTTCGGCATCTTGCTTTCCTGTGGGCAATAGCTGAGGAAGAGGCCACATGTTGGTTGGAATTCAGTGATCTAGTTCACCCCAGTATAAGGGTTGTAGGATATGGGGAGGGGAACCTGTCTTCTCTCTAGCTCCCTGCTTCTCTCATGCTTAATTTGAGCCATGCTATTTCATTCTAGTGGGCAAAGGGCCTGGAGATGCCACCTGCCTCTGCTTATTGCTCATCTGACTGTGCCTTATGACCTACCTGGGACTTGGCGTTCTCGATCTCGGCCGTCAGCCTCTGGATTATGCGGTTTAGCTCGTTGATCTCCTCCTTTGTGCGGCGCAGGGTCTCCCCATGTCGGATCACTGTGGCCTTCATCTCCTCACACTGGAGGTTGGAGATTGGGACAGATGTTTATGAAGCACAGTAGGACAGTCTCCCCCACACCCCAGCATAACACCAATGTGTGTGCAGGATGTGGAGAGCTTGGCGTGTGCAGATTTGCACACAGCAACCCCAGCCAGCTGGCCACCCTGAGGTCAGTCAGCCTTTTCCTTACTGGTCCTAAGGGAAAAGAAGCCTTTTCTAATAGACACTTTGCATGGGTCCCTCAACCATGTCTAGTAGGCGCCTACCTTGGTGCGGTACCAGGACTCGGCCTCTGCCCGGCTTCGGCTGGCAACATCGTCATACTGAGCCTTGATCTCAGCTACGACGCAGTCCATGTTCAGGTCCCGGCTGTTGTCCATCTTGACAATGACCGAGGTGTCTGAGATGTGGGCTTGGAGAACTCGGATCTCCTGCAGGGCCGACAGTAAGGACATTATACATGGTGCGTTTTCAGGGCCTAGTGCCCCATTCCTGGGGCAGTGTTGATTCTCAGGAGGAAGGTCAGTGGTTCCCACTCCTACCACCTTCATTCACATGCAGACACAAATAGAACAACAAAGCCCTAAACATCACCTGGGGTCAGCCTCCCAATTGAAAATGGGAACAGCATGGGAAAGACCTAACCTAAGGACTCAGGCACAGGGACTGGGTTTGAATGCCAAACAGAAACTAGTCCAGTGTAGGCCTCTGTACCTGCAAGCCCCGCATACCTTCATATCCATCTCTAGACTACCATGCAAACATACTCCAACACACACACACACACACACACACACACACACACACACACACACACA